>VDFB02353493.1:257434431-257509054 GCA_007258455.2 Sequoia sempervirens
TATTTGGAAACTAGGCTCCGAGTACTACATTTTATGATTGGTTACTTTTTAGAAGATTCAATCTCTAAGTGCTTCAAATTTTAAGGTCAAATGTGTGAAATTCTAAAAATCAGGGAAAACACTTCCACTTTTTGGCCAAAAGTGGACTCAACTTCTTGCACACACCCCTATCTCACCTTCTATATCTTCCTCTCTTTATTCCTACCTCCCTATCAATCTATATTTATCTCCCCCTTTACCTCTCTATCTCTATATCTATTTCTCTCAATATACCTCTATCTTCATCCCCATCTCTATCTTCTTCTCTCCCTTTCTATCTTTAGATATGTCTCCCTCTTTCTATCCATCCCTCTCTTTCCCTCTCTCCCTCTCTCTTCTTAGACATTTATATATATATGCCTCTCCATCTCTCTCCCCTATCTATACCTCTCCATATTTCTCCCTCTCCTTATCTCCATCTCTCTTTACCCCTATATCTCTACCTATATCTATCTCTCTCTATATATTTCTCTTTTATATGTCTTTATCCCTCTCTCCTTTAACTCTCCCTCTATTCCTCCCTCTCTCTCTATCCTTATCTCTATCTATATTTTCCTCTCGATCTCTCTCCTTGTTGGTAATGGAGCTTGATTATCTTAATCTAATTTAGAGGTTTTTGTTTCAGTTGTGTTTGGATCTTAGTTCTTGATGCGGGTGTGGGGGGGATTTCCCCTCCCACTTCTATCACCAAGGAAGACAAAGAGAGAAAGGAGAGAAGAGTAGAGATACATAGAAATATGGAGTGATAGGGAGAAAGGGAGAGATATCTAGATATTGATATAAATTGGGAAAGATAGAGAGAAAGAGAGAAAGAGAGGGAGAGAGAAAAATGAAAAATATGGAGAGAGAGTAAAATAAAGATATAGATATAGAGGTCTAGGAAGAAGAAGGAGAGAGAGAGGTATGGGTAGAGAGAGGGCGAGGTATCTAGAGATAGATATGAAGAGTGGAAGATAGAGATATAGGGAGAGAAATAGATAGAGAGATGGAGAGAGGTAGAGGGAGAGATATAGATAAAGAGATAGATATGTAGAGGGAGAGATAAATATAGAGAGAGGTAGGGAGGTAGTGTTTGTAATAAATCCTAATTATCTTCTTGATTCAAAGGTTTTTGTTTCAAATGCATGTCTAGATATTAGTTCTTAACAGGGGGTGTGGGAGGCCTTGCCCCTCCCACCTTTTGGTCTCTTACATAAGAAGAGGTCCTCATCTTTCTAAGGAGAGGCTTGATGATTCTTTTGAATAGTTATAACCACCCTCAGACAACTTCAAGGGGATAAGAGCCTACTTATTATTGAAATTTGACTAAGTCTAAGAAATTTAAGATCCTCCAAAACCTAGAATTTATATTATAACTCCTAGAGATCTAAAACCATTCTTAAATATCCTAAAAATATGTATGGGGTGATCCCACAATACTAGTTTACAATTTTTGGCCAAACTGGACATTGAATTGAATTTTTTTAACTAAATATTCACTTTCAAGCACCTATAGCAGCTAAACCACGAGGAATTTGAAGATGATGCAAAGTAGTGATTTGTGAAATTTTATCTGTAGATTCTAAATATATTTTTTTCAAAATTTTTGGAATTAGATTGCACTTCTTTTTCCATCTCCTCTCAAAACTAGTTTTTAACAGTAAACACCATTTTTAAAGAGTGATGTTACTAGCTAACACAATTTTTTTTCCATGAAGGATAAAATTCTATTTTTTTCAAATTTAGATTCATAACTACGATATCTAGTGCATGGAATTGGTTTCATAATATTTCATTGAATATTTTTTTCTTAATTAAGTTTCAAAGCCAAACCAATTACAATTTAGACAAGATTTATTGGCTAAAATATAACTTTTTTTGAATGTATCGAAATTCAATTTTTTTTTTGTTGGATCAGGGACATCAATATCTAGTGCAATGATATTTTTCAAATTTTTTTTATAATCTACTATTTTTCCATGTGCAAAATAGAGAGCTTGATTTTTGGTGAAAAACTTACATTCACAAGAAATAAAAAATAAATGTAATAATCAAATTAAATATATTTAAAATTGTACTTTTTGGGAAGCTTATAATAAGGAATATGTACTTACAAAAAAAAAATTAAATGAATTCATTTGATCCCCTAAAAGGTAAATCAAAACTGGTTTTTTATCAGCATTTTGATAGGTGTAAAGGAGACTCCATTATAGGTATGGTTTAAAACTAGCGGGGTTCTATCCAAGGGGGTTTGATCTAAGGTGGTTTGATCAAACCTTCTTCAATTGGAATCCTTTAAATGGAACTTTTCAAGGCTTAAATCATCATATTTTCTAAAAATATGTGATTTCAACAAAACTCAGAATGTCCCAAAAAGTGTAAACCACCATTGTGGGATCACCCTATGTGAAATATAACTTAAAGTATAAGGAAGTAAATTTCCACATGTAAAATTCACTTATTCTTAAATATTTATTTCATTTCATGGATATAGTCTTTCATGCATATACTCTAAGGAGAGTGTGAGTTATATAAGGAGGTAGAGAGAGATAAGAAGAAAAAAGAGATCTAGGCATTTTTACTTCTTGGAAATGTGAGCTTGTTATGGATCGGTAGTGACCAAGCCTATGTTCAATCACTTCCAAACCATAACACGAGCCCACTATAATATGCTTGTGTTATGCCTTATATGGGACCACAAAGTGGTGTGACAATTTTTTGGCTCCCTCATATTTTCACACTTACCCCCTTTTTCATAACATGTATGTTCATTATATCCCAACCTTTTGCAATATGCACATTTGGTCCTCTCCTTCTTAGACAATTCCCCTTTGGATGAGGAAGAGCACTAAGGGGTATTATACAATGGTGATTCTTTGGATTACATATTGTGCTTGAAGTCCTTATAATTTTGTTTCTTGCCTATGCTATTTGAAGCATAAATTGATCTTTTTTGCTTTAATTAGCAATAAAAGCATATCATTTGGAAGACTTCAATGTACTCATGTGTACTAACTTTTCCTACTCCCTAGTGAGTGATGTATCAAATGCATCAAGTGAATTCATCTTGAATCTAGTACCAAAAGCATCTATAGGAGCATAGAATGTAGAAATATAAACTAAATAATTAGGACCAAGTTTGGAAAAGATGTGAAGAATCAATTAGTCATCCTCTTTATCAATACCACATTGCTTCAATTGAAATATGAGAGAATTTAGCTTGGTAAATAAGTCCTAGATATTATTAAAATATGTGTGATTTAAACCAATGAGATCATTCTTAAATTTGGAATGTCTCATTTTATGTTTCTTTCCAAAAAGATTCTCCAATGTGGTCCAAATCTCATTTGGTTCTTTGCAAGATTCAACATGAAAACAACGATTAGGAGAAACTAATAGACATAAAATTCCATAGGATTCATCTTTCCTATCAAGCCATTTTCTCTTTTCTATAGCACATGTGGGTTCATGATTTGCACCCAATGTGATCCTCTATAACTTCAATTTGAGTAATTATAGAAAATCCATTTGTGACTTCCATTCATAGTAATTATATGAATTAAGAGGAATAATTTTGGTATATCCATGATGAAAATATAAAATAGGATAGAGAAACAACAATATACCCCTCACAATACAAGCAATCAACCCCTTTGTTCAACAAAATCCACTTTTTGTAAATTTTTAAAAGGATAAACTAAATTACAATATCTTGTTGGTATAAATAGGTTTTTTACATATCTAGGTCCTATTTGCATGTTAAGCCCACTTAGGTCCTAGAAGGAATATTTCAGTTACATTAGTTGCAAAAGCACAACCCGTGGCCACTTATAAAGGAATCACCAACAACAAAAAAAAAATTGAACTTTGACATAAAAGTGGTCTTTATGTTTTGAATTTCAAAATGGTGTAAACTAATGAAATATAGAACTTTTGATGAATTTTATTGTTGTAATTTTTAAAATTTAAAAAAAAATTGTTTTCATTATGTTTTTATCAATTTAAGGTCAGATTTTGGAAAGTTGAAAATTTCATAAAAGAGTGACTTCACGGGCCGTTAAGAAAAAAATTGAAAAAAAATTCATTTCTCCCTAAATTTTTTTTTCCAAATAGTAACTTCAATATCTTGTGCATGGAAAAAAAAAATTCAAATTGTGAGGTATATTTTTCTCGTAATAACGTTTTAAAGTCAAACATGTCAAAATTTGATAGTTTTCACGGGCCGTCAACTATTTTCAATTTTTTTAATCATTTTCAAAAAAAAATTATACCCTTTTGAAGAAGACTCCCTCCTCTTTTGCACCATATAAGATTTAAATTTTTTTAATAAGTTTTACTATCTTTTTTTAAATTTGTAATCAACCTCTTTTTTCATTTTAAAAACCTACTTGAATTATTTTAAAAATAAAATATATTAAAACTAATCAAATTATTAAAAAAATTATATATTTGGATTCTACACTCTGAGCTCTACAAAAGGGTATTTTTTTTTTTGCAGAAAAATTATTTTGACTAAAGAAATTCTTAGCTAAAGTTGAAAGTTTTAGAAAATTATGAAAAAAACTGAGTTGGCTGCCAACTAGGATGCCACATAGACAATTAGAATCGTTAGAAAGGGTTTGTGCCTAAACCTTTCTATAGAAAATAGTTTCTACAGAACCCTTTCTATAGAAACCTCGCACATTAAAAAATCCAATTTCAAAGTGGGAAGAGGAAAATTTTGATTTTTTTGGATTTAGGTGAAACTTATTCGGTCGAAACCTATGTGCCACGTAATAGGCCACGTGGTTTTGGTCGAAACCTAGTCAGGTGAAACCTTTCCAACCGAAAATAGTTCACTCAGAACTATTTATTTGGCTGAAAGTGTGACACAACTTTGTGCCACCCAGATTCAATTGTTGACTTTATCATCATGTCCCAATGCTTGCTTCCCAAATCATCATGATTATCCATCACATATGCAAAGACAATCACAGCATATTGTAACAATCTAACAACAATTCAATTTGATTGTCAATCCATATTCAATCTGGCAATCATGCATCCATACTCAACATGATATTTCTACCATTTCTCTCTTATGAAAGTTATTTTTTCTTGTAGGTGATCTTGGGGTGTTGAGGAGTTCACCATAAACTCCTACATATCTAAATTCAAACTAAAATATTATGTACTTGATAAAAATATGTAAAAGTGCATGCATGGATCTAAATATCTCCTCAATACCTTTCCAACACCACAAGGATCATGAAAATACAAGATCTAAGAAAAAAATTATGAGCTCATAAGATAAAAATATGATCTAACTTCCATAGGCGATAAAATATATCAACCAAAAATAATGATAATAAGACCTGTACGAATGGAAACTATGTAGAACCTATTTTCCAATGACTATAAGAAAATTAAAAGCCAATATCTTGGTGAAAACATATGGATCTCAAAAAAATAGCTCTCTTAGTGAGGCAAAAGTGGCCTTGGCATTGATTTACGATGAGATTAGTGATATCACCTCATTGTTGGAAGATCTATGTGGCTTGTTAGTGGTATGGACCAAGAGGAACAAAGGAAACCAACCATGAGTTTGTATGGCCACTCGAGCAACATGTAGCAGTTGGTGTTGATGGAGCAACAATTTTTGGTAGAGGAGGTGGTGAGGTCTGCATCGACCACTGGGAATAAGCCCTCTATGGCTAGGTGAAACCATCCAATAATCTTTGCATTACCTAGGTGCCTAGCATTTATGTCAAAATATCATTTCCTAGTATTTTTTATTAAAAAATAAAAAAATTGTACCTACTTGAGACTAGATGATGTAAACTAACAACCAATTATGTAAGATTAGAATATTCTATAGAATATGTCAAACTACTAACTATACTCAAATATGGCATGCTATAGGCTAGGACAACATCGTATGGTATAGATCTATGGATTTCATATGATTGCACAATTTTTTTTGAGTCAAATTCTAATAACCTCCAAAAATGGCTATTTTTTACTCCAAAATATAGAGTTCCATATGTGAAAATAGGGTTTTTATGCCTTCTAGACTTAATGGTGAGGTCCTTTTTTCCCAAAATTAATCCAAAAAATTATTTTCTTGACTATCTCCCAAATTTGAGAAGGGTTTTGCAAATTTGAAGCTATGATGCCATGTAAAAGTCACTAATAGACTCAATATCCTAGGATCGCCTACAAAACCAAAGACTATATTCCATAAGAGAGCAACAAAAGAAATAATTTTTTTATTATTGTGCAAAATGAATCATGATTAAATGGATCAAAGATACTACTTAATGTACATATGACGCCTTGCTTATATAGAAAATTTTGAGAGATAATACAAGACAAGATTGTGGCAAGTGTCTTAATCCTATATTATGAGACAACTAAAGGAGAAGATCACATGTATACTAGACTTCTAAAAAATTCCTAAAGCCCTAAGTAAAATACACATGTGAACGTGTGTGAATAGGACCTACATGGTGAACTAGTTAGGTAATATGCCTTATTCACACCAACATATCTAACTATGCATTTATTGTGTTGTAGGTAAGGGGTCAAGAAGATTTGAAGAATTGCCCATGTTTTAGAACTAGTTTGTGACTCGTGTAAACTAGGAATGAGTTCTTGGTAAAGTATAATGTATTGTTTATGAGACCTCTCAGTTTGAGATTGTTGTAAGGATTCAAGGTTCGTTGTAATGCATAATATCTTAGAATAATTATTGTGTTCAAATGAAATTTAAATACATCATTTTATCTATATTCATTTTATTATGTACTTTGTATTGATTCGCTATTTGATTTGACTACATTGAATTCCCATGCGCCTCAAAGTGAGGAAAAAATGTATGGTGAAATTAGCAATTCTCATACAATTTTCCATTTATTTTTTGGATCACCTTGATAGGAATTTCTTTATGTAATTATATATCAACAAGTCACACACTGTTGTGATAGGTTTGGTTCTTACCTCAATCCTTATCCATCTTTTTCTACTTCTATTTACAACACCTCTCATAGATTCACCACTTACTCGTCATTATCACACTCATATTTGCATTTACTCCTATACCTTTTCTTCCTATCTTGAGACTACCAATTTCCTGCCCCAATTTATTTCCCGATTTCTCAAGATTGATCACACAATTCATGAGAATGAATTTTATATTCAAACTTTTAAATTCAATTTCTAAATTTCTTGCCCCTTCCTACTAGCTACTCTAAGTTGAATTGGTGCATATTTATGCAATATGTTGCTATCTCATGGTATTTAAAGATATTCTATGTGTAATTATTTCATATAGGAGATTATAAGGATAAATCATTAGATCACACTTTGATTTATGAAAGGGTACTAATAAAATCATCACATTAAAATTTAATCATATAGATCATTTGCATGTTTATATATGTTTCCTTTGACATCACTCTTTACTATTAATTTGATCCACCTAGGGAGATGACATAAGAGAACACAATCACTTATTGAGCCAACAATGTCCCTGATGGTTTCCCTAGACACCACCTTAACAATTTAGATATAAGAAGGTGAAGGAAAACATAAATTTTTGGAGCACACTCTATTAGTTCAAATCCAGACAACACAAATCAAAACTACATGAAATTTCAAATTCTTATAACTAGAGATCAAACCTATGATGCTTGAAATCAACCTACCAAATTCCAAGAGCGGCCTACTTTGGATTTCAATGTTATGTTTTAGAGCAAATAAGTTATGATTTTGAGTTATAGTTAATAAATTATGATCAAAACAAAATATAACTATCTATTGATTGTCAAAATTGGGTAGTTGCTTTCATTTCCAATATTTTTAAATTTCAAGATTTAAATACAAATTTATCACAACTTTATATAAAGTTAATTGATTATTATATTTATTAAATATAGTTTTAGTATGGGAAACCATTTATTTCTATATAACTATATCTACACATATTAGGTTTTTTTAATAATTTGATTTTCATGTAGAAACTATAAGTGTACTTAACAATAACATATTATCAATTGAACAATAAGTTTTCATTAATTTTTTTTAAAAAAAGAAAGCTTCTTATATAAGTATCCTAGTTAAATTAATTAAATCACAATATATGAACAATCTAATCTAGGAGAAAAGTTTGGGATTGATTAAATTACTAAAATAAATGCACATGGATCAAGAAGTATGATCTAAAATGTTGATTTAAAATACATATAATTATTATCAGAAGTATGTTGATCTTAATTGCATAGAAATTTTAAATAAATAAATAGTGTTGTTTAGCTCTAAATATAATGTTGATTTAGTATGATAGATGTGCCAAATTGATTTGTCATTAGGGTAGAAAATTAAAACATGTGGGGTGAATACTATGGATTGATAAAATGTTGTCCAATGTTTTGGTTCACATTCATGCTTAAAATTAATCTTTGCACATGTAGATTTGAACCTTGTATGTGAATTCAAACCTTACATGTAATTATGAATTGTATGGAAATCAATATTAGACATGTGATCATCTTAATGTTTGAATTGTGCATCTAAAAGTAGGTGGTGTTATTTGACATAATTAAGGAGCTTACTAGGCTAAGATTGTTCTCCTTTGGTCATACCTTTATTACCAATTCTACATTTTGGTATGGTGATTAAAGACACACCAAACAACCATGTGATATGCCTAGATTGTTGATGTTAAAGAATCTTATGATAGTGCAACATGTAGCCAAAGTCTCTCATGTGGTTCCCTAGTTCTTTGATAATAATAATGAATTAGGGTTTGTCCTTTATACAACACCTTATCATACTACTCAAATAGTTTTACTCTTTAGTAGGCTCATAATAACTAGTTAGAAAGTGGTTAGCATGGTCCCCATTTAAAATTTGAATTTGAAAGTTTTTGAGGTTGAATCCACACCCTGAAATTTGAATCATATTTAATGTCCATGATGCATAATAATCCATAGTGATAGAAAAATTTCAATTAAATGTCATATCGACATCCATCAAGTATAAAAATAAATCTAAGTTATTTTATCAACTTCCAGATAAAATCATATAATCTTACATACTAATTATTATATAAAAAACAAAGGAATTGTAATAAATCTAAAACAAAAATAATAATACAATATATGCACTTCCCCTTATAAATACCTAACATTATTTATACATTTATTCTATTACTTTGAAAGTACCTTTTGGCATACTGGAGAAATAAAACTGTGGAATTTTTTTAATTAAATAAAGACTATATATATTAGTAACTCCAAACCAACAAAATTCTCCCTTTATTCTAAGTAGAGCTTTTTCAACATACTTATTATGACTCACTCATGCAACTCAAACTATGGGCCTCCTTTTTTTCGTATTGATACAACCAAAAGAATGAGTACAATTTAAAAGACAGCCAATCAGCTGCCAAAACATAATAGGAGAGTTTTTTCAACATTCTTATTATGACTCATTCATGCAACTCAAATTGTGCACCTATCTCTTTTTTGTATTGATACAAGCAAAAGAATAAGTATGATATAAAAGACAGCCAATTAGCTGCCAAAACATAATACGAATACACACACAACTGTTACAAATCATCATGGTCTAGACAAAAACATGAACAGCTTCAAGGAGCATGATACAAGACAGATTTAAACTTTGAATTTTGACATCTGTTGCAGCTGTTTGGAACATACAATAGGGGAGAGGACCATGTACCTGAGCATATTTCAATAGTTGTCATAGTAGTTGTTTATATAATGCCTAATATTTTTATCAATATTGGATCAATAGTTGTGACTTTAAAGTTGTTAGTGTTGATGATGACTACCCATAATTAAACAAAATGTTTTCTTTTGATCTAGAAAGCAACCAATCATGTGATTCCACATCAATGCTCAATAAAACATGCTATGAATGCACAAATATTGGTCTCACTTTTTTTGTGGGTCTTTTTGGACACCTTGACAAAAAGCATGTTGATGTGGCATCATATTTGATGATGTGGCCCTGAAACCTTAGTTATAAGTAGGGGACTTGCCAAGTAAGCTGCTATCATTGGTATGAGTTTTCCACAGTCCATTGGAGATAGATAATATGCTTTTGGATTTGGCTGTGTATGTTTTTTCATCGACGTTTTGGATCACACTCAGTGATCCATCATCAAGAAGAGGAAGAATGATAAAATTGGTAGTGATTTGAAATTTCCAAGTAGGATAATTAGAAGCACGAAGTTAGGGTGCACAACTACTTGGTCCTCTTCCCTATAAAAGATAATATAAAAGAATGAGTACGCGGTCAATCATTCAGCTGTTTGGACCTCCTTTTATTAAGGCACACCAATTTACTGAGAGATAAAATGGGTTGTTCTTTTAATCATATAAAACGGTGATAAAATGAGATCGCACCTGTCAAAAAAAGAAAGAAAAGTACAATGTCAAATCTACTCTCTGGATAAAGTAGTCTATAAGGTAATCATATTCCTAATCAAATAATGTATGCTTCTGTATGTTGGGAGACTAGTATTATTAGTACAGTGTGGGTGACTTAAATACTGTTTTTCTTTTCTGTCGCTACTTAAACTATACATATAAGGTAATACTGATAATAATATATTTTTTCTCCATCCCAATCATATTCAGTTCGATCTTCAACTCGCTACATGAGTGTATTTTCGCACATTTTTACAGTAACCGAGGGAGGCATGGGACTGAAACTCTGGCCATTTTATATATATATTGTATAAAACAAACCCATTTACAAAAAAATATGGTTGTACATGCTAGGGTTCAGGCAAATGACTGAAATTATGGCCGATTAATATTATATATAAAACAGACCCATTTACTGAATCTGTAGTTGCACTTGTTAGGAACCAGTCACTGCAGATCCAGTGATTGTGGCAGCATGGGAATTAGTATCGATGGTTGTTTTGAAATTCCATTCCAAAGAGGACGATTTTGTTTTCCTGAGGATTCTTTTGTAGATCCTCGGGGACCCAGTTACTTGTACTTCATGGCTTTGTTCAGTAAATCAGAGCATTGAAATTCTAACCTTGGCAAAGGACTGAGTAGAAAAGTTGAGGAATGTGGGTTGTTGGCCTAGTCAATGTCCCATCTTTTCATGCAATGTAGGCATGTGATATATACACTTAAAAATATATAGTAATTTAGGCATGAAATATAATGCAATAATACTGAATGTGTACTCTTACTGAGGCTCATGTTAAGCAAGGTCGTTCTGTAAATTCATTACCCACAGCTGCTTGACTTTGTCACTTATAAGGACAAAATACTTGAGGATATCATATATTATTTCGGAGATATAATAGCCGGTCGTGTAGGACTTAGTGTACTTCAAATCCAACCAAATACATTTTGCAGAAAACATTCCATTGTTCCTTTTACCAAAAGTCCTCAATCAATTTCTGACGACCCATTCTTATTCCTACGATCTGGACACTATACCTACTTTTCATTCAATTCTTCCTTTATTCGATCACCTGATCTTGTCAAGTCAGAAAGAGCATTCCCTTATCTTGATAGGAATTTCAGTCCAAATCTAGGTAGTTCAATTTGGAATGGAACTGCTTGTGTAGGCATGGTGGGCATTAATTGGAGCGAGTCCATGCATCTATTTTGGCCACGATCCCCACCGTCCATGTCACTTCAACCTTGAAATAATGCATCTTAAAATTTATTGTTTCTGAGTTGTTATCGTGGTTGATTGTAAGGTTCTATGACCTACTCGAAATTTTGACGAGAATTTAACCTTCTATTTTCTTCTCTATAGTGCATTTCCTTGGTGATCTAGGTAGTACTTGTCTTCAAAGTAAGAATCACTTATTATATCATTTGATACCTATACTTATTATATCATTTGGTACCTTGTAGTGGTAAATTATGCTAAATCAGCTTTTTCAGAATTTTCAACTTCAAATTGATGTTTTCCTCCTCAAGGTTAATGATTTTACTAGAGGGACTTTGGACAGTTTAGAGGTATTGAAGAAAAGCGTAACTGATCACAATTAAAAATACTGTCCACAATGGTTTAAATTGTTTGGGTTTAGAAGTATATCCATGACCATGATATTGAACTGGTCTGCATGTCAGCAAAGTACCAGGTACTGTACACAATCCACGTGTTGGAAGATTGCATTTGACACATAAACAGACTCAGGCATGGGAGGATAGACAGCGGAAAAGGATGTGTGCAAATCATACAAGACAGTTAAAACTGACACTAATCAGCTAGTTCTTTTAAACCTAACTACTCTGGATTCAAACCGACTTTATCAATTTGTCGTCGTTAAAACTTTTAGTCCGTTGCCATGTATCTTAGCTAATGATATATCTATGAGGTTACTAAAACATGGAGGCATTTTTGATAAATAAGATTGCCAGCTTTTTGAGTTAAGGCCGACATGAAACTACATAAATGGCCACTTGATTTGTTGGATTTGGAGGCCTTTTTGGCAAGATTCTAACCAGACATCATGGGAAGGGACAAATGAGATAGGCTGTGATTTTGGCAAAGGTTCTCAAGATTGTGGGGAAGAGAATTGTGCAGTTTGGTGTGCGCCGCCAAGATAATCATAGATAATGATGAATAAAATATTTTCAATGTGGACACTGGGAAGGATACTTTATAGGGGTTTGGGATTGCAGCTGTGAATAGGCCCAATATCGAATTTAATTAGTAGTTACTGTCACCATATTAGAGTATCAAATTAAATAAATATATGTTGTAAACTTTGCCTTAGCCCACAGTTTGTTCATGTATGATGCGGGGTTGGACCACGGTGGCACTGTACCATGTTAGACATGTACTTTGGACTCTGTGCAAACAGAGAGCGAAGGTAAGACAGAAGACAGTCACGACGTACTATGCACGGCTAGAATTTCAAGTGAGTTAAAGCAGCAATCCTAGCTAGCTAGGTCATGTAGAACTCAAATGGGCGGTGAAATCCAATATATAGGGCCTCGATGGTTTGTTGTTGTTACAAACGAAGGCTCGTCTGCACTCTTCTAAAGGTTTTAAGAGCAAGCCCTAGTCCTATACCAACTAGCCCTTTGCCCGAGCGCAACTTCAGAACGAAAGCCCATTTTATTTTGAAGTCTACTCTCTCCCTCAAAGGTAGGAAGAAGGATGCCCAGAAATTTGGCTAGCAGCTGACAATGTATATTAGGTTAGGTGTGTCCTGAGCTTCTCTTTCTGATCAAAAGGCGGGGACACAGATATCAATTTTTCTGCCAAGTACCGGTCTGAATTCATTAATACCCATACAAGAAATGGAAGGCCAAGCCCACGGCAAATGCAAAGACAAGTCCTCCAAGTATTTGGATGCCTTGTGGGAAAGTCTGGCAGCATCGGCTGCAGCTGCCGAGCATCAGAAATCAAATCAAGCAGATAAGGTAATAACTTTGTTTTGTACATTGATATGATCCTCCTACCAACAATTGCCTTTTTAAGTTTTAGATGTCTCTGTATGTATTTCTGAATATCCACGGTGGCCTTAAAAATGTTTTACACTGATATAACGATACCCATAACGACCTTACTGAGGTTTTTTTTCTTTCGTCTGTGTTTGTTAAGTTCAACAATGGCATTGACTCTATTTTGCACTGATATAAGAACACCATCATGGCCTTGACTAGATTCAGGCATGTCAATGGGTATTTCTGAATACTAGGGCCTAAATCCTGTTATTTTACTGATATAACAATACTAACAATGGCCTTGTTGAGTTTGAAAATGGTCTAAATCTTGATTTAAAGTGCACCAACAATGGTCTTGTAGAGTTCGAAGCATTTATATATTTTTTTTGGATGCTGATTCGCCTTTTGTATGTGCTATCTAGGAACTGACCACTCAATCCTTGAAAGCCAAAGAGCCAATGGAGAAATTGCCGAAGCAGTCGAAGTCTCAAGAGTCCGGGGAAAAGACTAGAGGAAGTAAAGACCTGAGCCTCAGTCCTAAGAAGTTCAAACGTTCTAGGGAGCCAGGGAGATATAGAGGTGTTCGGAGACGTCCATGGGGTCGTTACGCTGCAGAAATCAGGGACCCCAAGTCTAAGGAACGCCGATGGCTTGGAACCTTTGATACAGCAGAAGAGGCTGCTTATGCTTATGACATGGCTGCCAGATCTATGAGAGGTATCAGAGCAAGAACCAATTTCCTCTACATTAATTCAGAGCCATGCAGCTTCTTCTCCAAACAGCCTGTTGTCGACGTGCATGCTTTGGGGTCTAGCTCCAAATTAAATGCAATTTTGGCTCAGCCCACCAAGATGTTGCCGGATGCTTGGTCTGATTATACATGGAGGGATTCAAGCATGAAACGTTTTGGGTCAAATGCTGGAAGCGGCAACTCCTGTGGTGACATGGTTGTGAGCAATTATATGCAGTCTTCAACGGATACGATGGAGAAAAACCATCATTTGTTAGGAGGTGGTTCCAGCAATTTGCAGGCCCCCGTCTCTCTTCCTAGAGATCTCAGCTGCAGCAGCAGCAACATTGCCATTGCAAGGCCTTGGCAGAACAATGGCCTGGCTAGTCGTAGTCCTAATCTTGATATATCTCATTGCGCACCTGAATTGCCCAATCCTGAAATCTGCTATCAAAATGCCACTACTGACGGCTTCGGCATTCCATGCTCATTTCTGTGGTGCCAGCCCTCCTTGAACCCTATTGACCAGCCTTCTCTCACCACCACCACTGTCATCAATACAAGCCCTGTTACCAGCCCTGCTACACCCACTTTGCCAAACCAAGTTGAAAACCATCCTCTTCTTCCATTCTTGGAAGAGCCTGCTTCTGCACCCTCATCTGAGATTTGCAGCCCACTGTCATCAAACCCGTTGAGTTCCAACATTGAAAATGCTATTTCAGATAACTCCTATGCAGATTCAGGTTTGTTGGATCAGATAATCAACAAGTTCCTCCCCCCATCCGAGCCCAACAATAACAGAAACAGTGGCAACAATATGGACCATGATATTAATCTTCCATATATGACTACTCCCACATGCAGTACAAACATTGTTACATCTGATTTGCCCACTGTTGACCTACAGAAGCTGATAGACACAAATTATCAATGTCTATACTTCAATCAGCAGCTGCAGATGGAGATGGAGAAATATGACAGGAATGACGAGCCCATCGCCAACGAATTTCCTGACAATCAATGGCCCAGTTTTTCTGTTTACAATCTTGATACTCTTCTTCAGGATCTTTTGCAGCAAACCACTTCAGAGATAGTTGATATGGCCTCCTGAAGAGCCTCAGTTGCTCTGAACAATGTTGCCTCTACCATATTAATGTTATTACTGTCATAACGTTATTTCTTCTGCTTTTGGTTTATAATGTTTTCTGATTTGAATAAGTCTCTACTGTAGAACTGATGGACTGCATTCTATGACTTAGTTCACACGATGTGGCCAGGTGCCTTGTATTTCGGAGAATGGATCATATGCTCCATCAACTTAGTTTACGTCAGAAGTCTTACTATTTATGTTCAAGTTTAACTTAATGAAGAACATTTTCATATCCAGTGAAATGTATGCATTATACTATTTAATATCCTTCTTCAGGTCTTATAATTTTAAGACCATGATCTATATATTTCTTTTCTTTAATGGTTATATTTTATTACTCAGAAGACATGGCTATTGGTGTGGAAATCAGAAAATAGATTTATTTCAGTGGCTTACACTCAAAGAGATTACAAGATGGTTGACTGAAGTTCACTGTTAGGATGGTGTAGATTATAATAATTGTTGTTCACTTTAATTTTAAAATATTATAGTCAAACAGATAAAATATATCATATGCAAATAGGCAATAATTTACAACTGCGCAAGTGTTTGCTTCTGAACTTTTGCAAATACTTCATGTGGTTGAAAATAATTTCATCCTGGTATTGCTTCATCTAATGTAAAATATATGAGATACCCATGATTGTAGAAGATAAGTGTAATACATACATATATTGAACAAAACAGATTATAAAGAACATGAGCTACCGGCAGTAGCTAGCTGGGAAAGCAACCTACAAATACTAATATTTTTCCTTCAACTTTCTGTCTTGTCATCTTATTACTACCATGAGTGGAAAAACAAGAAAGGTTTTAGGCCATTATCCCTTTCTTCCTTCCCATCATTTCAATCAACTCAATTTACGTCCAGGCTGTAGGTAAGAATGAAGGAAATATTTGGCCTTGCCAAGCTGTTTGATTATTACCCTCTTGTACTGTGTTGAATGTTTTGTCAACTTGTGCCATAATTTGTACAGAAGGAATACACATTATTTTGTAGTTTTCCTTTGTTTTATTCTCCTCAAGGCACTTTGTTGTGAAAGGCATATCAGATAAAAGAAACTGTATATGGCAAAGAAGGGGAAGTTGCTCACATGACCAATTAAATTAGTTGTTTCTTTTGGAAGAACATAAGAACAATCGCAAGAACGTACTCAAAGCTTCGGTTCTTTTTGAATAAGTTTTTTAATTTTTATAAGAAATCAAAACCTTTCCTTTAGTGGGCACAAATTATTATATAGAAATAAAATCATTCCTTCAATCGGAGGTCATTTATAGACCTGCAATTTCTCTGGGGGGAACAAAGAATGAGAGAACCAGAGGATCTGTGAAAGGATTACCAGTACGGACTTTGCTCAATCTCGTATAGAAGGGGTACTTCAAAGCATTGGGCAAATTCTTTTTAGAGGTAAGAATTTTGAAGATACCTACTCAATTAGGTAGGGTGAACCAGGATTGAATTTATTTTATTATTTGGTGTAATGTTTCATTTTTAGATGTTTTGTTAATATTGTAGATTTTCTTAATAATTTTTTTTAGACGCAGGAATCGGTAGCCGCCCTTTATAAACTGCAGTGTGTGGGGTAAACTTTTTCATGTGACACGCCCTCGGGTAGTGGGGAGACGCTGCAATAAGAAGCTTTAGCCAATCAAACTAGGCCCACTACCCCAGATTTTTTCAATAATTAAGTATCAATCTGCACATTAATTTTAATTATTAAGTGTGCTTGTATTTTTAAAATCTATTACCAAATATAAGGTACTTTTTAAATTGAGTTTTATGAGTATCAATTTGTGATTAATAAGTTCGGGTGTAATTTTGAAATTTGAATTGTAATAAGTATTTGTATGTTTTTTAAAGATTGAAATTTGAAATTTGAAATTAAAAATACAAGCACGTTGTTTGGAATTTGAATTTTAATAGTATAAAGGTGTTTTTGGAAATTGAGATTTTGTTTGATTCTAGTGTTATTATGTTTTTAAATCTTATTTTATTTACCGTATCATATCTTGTATCAGGAATATGAAACCTTTTTGAACAAAATCTTTATTTTGTTTATTTCTATATTCAAATTTTGTTGGATTATGATATTTCATGCTTTTGAACTTAAATTGTGGTATATTCTTGTATTCTTCTATTATTGTTAACATATATTCTTTTGAAATAGAAAAACTTCTTTACCTTTTTTTGACTATTTATTTAATTCTACATTCAAATTTTACCCTCATTTTTTATTTTACCTTATAATCTAACTTAAATAGAATTTGTCAATTTTTTTGTCATATATCATTTCAATTTTAAAATAATCAATATGCCCCTTTTCTTTTTACCATAAAGAATATTTTTTGATCAAATGTTAATAATTACAATATTTTCATTAAACAAAGCTATGTAATTTATCATGAAATTTTATATTTCTTACTAAATGTTATCATAATTATTTTTAACTAGCTAATCAAGATAAAACAGCTCTTACTATTTAATTGAGATTTAATTTTTATATTTCTTTAAAAGAATTTAATTTTTTTAAATTACTTCTTGTAATATATTATGGGACCTTAACTTATAAACAAAAACCAAAGAAAAGAATTTGTGAGTAGCCCTCAAAAGAGAGTAGGCAAAAAACAAGGTAGAGAAATATAGTATTTAACAACTAAAACCCATAAAAGACAAGCAACAAAAAATAGCTAAGGGGAGTGTGAGAGCTCCTAATGTGCCATATTGAAGCCACCAAACACATCTCTCCATCTATCATATGATTGGTTTATTACCACTACTAGACATAACCATTGGTATGGATTTATCTCTATTGCCCCCTACATGTACCTCGAGTCCCTCAAATTGTACACCTTTAATTACATCAACCCTCTTCACTACACACAACATATTTGCTTCTTCTAAGATAAAGTGAATCCACTTGACACTTCCAACAACCATTTATGATGAGATATGGAGAGATTCTTCATAACTATCTCTCCATAACTAAACAAAAATCTTGACAAAATATCACAAGGATGCTCAAATCTAAGATAACATCTTATAGCTCAGAGTACATGGCCTTCATATTCTACCCTTATTGAAACTCATTCTTGGGTCCAATCACCACAATCAATGGGATTTCTTTTTACTTCAAATCAAACATGCGGAACAATAAAATACACTCTAACTAATCCCTAGCCTCCTTTGATAGCACCAATTTGTAGAGCTTGTCCATGAAATTAGCTAGAATTGTTGTACAAGACTTAAGAGACCTTTTATCACTAATCTCATCTTTCCCTAAAATATTTTGGGAAAGATTCAGTTGATTGAGATTTGGATAGTTGAAAATCTTGTTCAAGTGATGGTTAGATACACATCTCCATTGTAGAGGATCTTTACGAAATTCATCATCCTAATAAGCTATGGCAAAGCCTCCAAGAACAAACAATAGACCCTTTAACAACCCAAGAAAACAAATGTAATAACTAAGAAACTAAACTAAAATAGTTAAAAAGGAAACTAAAAGTTAACCATTATAACACACATGAGGAAGTCCATTAAACAAAACCATATCCTACAAGACACATATAACCTAAGTAAGAATAATCATCACATGAAAGAGATACTTTTAAAGAGGACTTAATCATGGAGGTCAATCATAATCTAATGTCTTATCAAACCCTACACAATCAATGATATTGACAATTAATAATGACATTAAAGGTGATAGATATCTCATGGTTGGCCAATAGATTTGACACTTTCTTTCATTCCCTATGATACGCATTTAAATTGTTGGCATAATCCTAAACCTTCCTCTAGAAGGGAATTAAACTTCCAATATGAACATTGAGCTTTTGTCAAATTATTTATCACATTCATTGAATCCTATTATTTTGTAATAACTTTCTCCTCAACAATCTTATGGTAGCCAATTCTCATTTAACTTTATTCTTTTATCTTTCTTTTATCTTTCACCTTTCTTTTTACTATGAATAAGAATTAATTATTGTTATTAATGTCTTATTTTATTCCCAACTTTATAAATTTAATTCTATGTTGCATTTATAGTTGTGATTAAATTGTGCCTTTTCTTTTTAAAATTTAAAAATATTTTTTATAAACTTTATTATTATACTGTAAATATATTTACATTTTTAATGAATAATATACCTTTATAATATGCTTTGATTTATATCAAATTATTTAAGTAAATCAATATTATTTTTTATTATATTTAATTTAATTATTAATAAATTATTTATATAAAGTTGAAATGTTTATTTATCATTTTTTAAAAAATTCTTAAATTTTTATATTCTTAAAATATAGTTTGAAAATATGAAACTTTTTTACCAATATTATATTTAAATTTTATATTCTTTAAATATTTTGAAATTAAATTGAAAATTATAACTATGGTTGTTATAATATTTTTAATTTTTAAAAGATACGTACAAATATTATTTATACTTTCTATTTATAGAGTAGCATTTAATTGGTGTCAATAAATATGAAATTTTCATTTAAATTAATAAATTATTTTAACATAGTAACATTTTCATTGTTATTAATTTTAATACATATAAAAATTAAAATAAAATTATTTTTATTTTTTAAATTATGATCATTATTAATATTTTTTATTTATTTTTAGTTTTTTAAGATTAAAAAAATTATGTTGTCTTTCTAATTGTAATTAATTACATAGTAGAGAGGCCAGATAGATTTATCCTTTCTTCTTTTTGGTTCCACAACCATAAGAGCTTCTCTAGCTCTATCCTACCTTTTCTTGGTTCCAACCATTTTTGCATTCTTTTGAATAGATCTTTGAAGATGGATCCCCAAAAAATCTATGTGATTTAGAGATCAAAATCTTATTCTTCTTCTCCATTCTTGGTGGGCTAACACCCCTCAAGTCAAAGGCACTAAGATGTTTCAATTATGTTCAAAGCTCAAACATATTAAGGCTAAAACTAAGCATTGGAACAAAACTCATTTTAAAACATCTATGAAGAAAATTTCAGGGTCATAAAAAAATTCCATGCTCATAACGAGAATGTTATTCACAGTGGAATGAACTCAAAGTTTTTCTACTTAAAGAAGAATCTTAAAGCCAATCTTGAAGAAATGTTACTTAAAAAAAAAAATCTTTTGGAAACAAAAGTCTACAAAAAAATTGTTTAAAGATGGTGACAAGTGTAGACACCCCAAAATTAACCACTTATTTTTTACTCATATAATTAATTAAACAAACATTTAATTAATTATTCTCATAATTCATCATATTTTTTTTGCATTTTTGTCATTAATTAAATAATTTATTATTTAATTAATCACTCTCACTTTTTCTAAGGTTAATTAATTAAATAACCATAGTCTCTCTCTAATTCCTCCCACCTTAATTAACTAGTTAATTAACCTTCATTTTCCCCACAAATATTTATTCTATTTTAAAATGCTCAAAATCCCTAATTTGGCATCATGTGATAAGTGTCCAACCCCCCTTATATGTTGTCACATGTGTGAGCATTCCACCTCAACCCACTCACTCACACATGTGTGAGCATTCAATCATGTCAGCTTGGAGTCCTCCCATGCTTCTACCTCATCCAAGTACCTTGCCCACACATGTGTGAGCATGACCTCCTCATACATGTGTAGCCATCCTATTTCTTACACTTGTTCTAGCATATCCACTCTTGTCCTAGGTCTATGACTCTTAGATTTTTCATCATTTCCCCTTTCATTCTTCATAATTAAATAATTTTAATTATTTAATTATTTTCTAATATCATGAGTCTTCTATTAATTAAATGATTTTAATTGTTTAATTAATTCATTTCTATCTTTATTCTTCCTTGATTAATTAATTAAGTCTTTTTCTTTCTAAAATTAAATAAATTCCTATTTATTTAATTTTTTGTCTACTTTCTACTATAATTAAATAATTATTTTTAATTATTTAATTATTCATTGGCCACTTAAATTAAATACTGTTTATTATTTAATTTCTCTTCTCACCTCTTTGTCTATGCCAATCTTATCTTCCATATCAAATCTTATCTCTTGACATCTCATTTAATCCTAGCCCTTGATTGAATTATCTCATAATTCATTCTCAACCTTTCATCCTTATAATTTTCCCTAATTTAGCCCTAACCCTATTTCATACTACAAATTTTAATCTTGGCCATTGATTAAGACATCTTATTGACATCCAATCTCAACCATCAATCCAAATCAGACCTTGCCTATAAATCAACCCTCTCATAAGCTATTAGGGGGTCAATTCTTCAAGCATCCTTATGCTATCTAAATCATTCTTGAATCATTTGTCCATTTCTATCTATCATCTCCATCTCAATGTTATGTTGTTGAATTGAGCAATCAACATATCAAATCAATCGACCAATTCATTCATCATTGCGTCTATTTGAGGTATTGAAGATTTGGATTAGGTAATGCATGTTATTGTTTTATCATTTTTATTTTATCCAAATTTTTCCTATACATTTTGGTGAACTCGATGTAAACCCCCTAACTGATTTTTGGCTCAATATTTTGACAAATTTTGAGGAATTTTGGAGTTGGATCCTTTATGTTGTAGGTTTTGTTAGCTTTTTATTGCAGGTTTTGCATCATTTCAGGACAAAACCCTAGTTTTCAAAGATTCAAGCATATCTCTCAAACAGCTGCAGATCTTTTTAGAAATTTTTTTCTATACGTTGGGGACAATATCAAGAGCTTTCAATCCAAAAATTGGACTTTTTGGATCTTTTTTAAAAAAAAATTTTTATTTTTCATGAAAAATCAATTTTGAGAGTAAATTAGAGAATTTTTTAGATTTCTTTATATTTCTGGAAAGCTATCTAAATTCTAATAGGGTTTTGTTCTTTATATTTTTAATTTGGATGAAAAATAATTAGAGAAAAAAATAGATCTTTGAAAATTAGGGTTTTACAAAGATTTGCTTATATCTCACAAATGGTTGTAGATCTTTTCACAAAATTTTTTTTACACATTTGGGATGATGTCAAGCACCCTCAATCCAAAAATCAGACCTTTTTTTTTTATTAATGATTTTGGATGCAAAACAACAAATTTTTTTGGATTTCTTTACATTTTTGGAAAGCTCTTGAAATTTCAATAATGCTAAGTTCTCTGTGTTTTTATTTTTGATGCAAAAAATATTTCCAAAAATCAGATTTGTGTTGACTGGCTAACCCTCTAATAATAGTGATCAATTATCTTGTTAGGGTTTTGGCTTTGTTGTTGGTTTTGTGAATGTGCAAAAAAATAAACACTTAATAAGACAAATTGAATCAAGTGACAAAAATTTGGAGCTAAAGAAAGTCTAGGTGCACACATTTCATCTTTCATCTCTTAATCTTGTTTGTCACACATTTGGATTTGGGGCTTAAAACGAACATCTTGTTTGCAATCACACTTTGAAATTGGGCTTAAAAAGAACCATTGTCTTCCATCACACATTTTGGCTTTGGGTTAAAAAGAACAAGTGCTCCCATTGTTTGTTTACACACATTTCATTTCTAAGGGTCAATTAATAACTACGAGTGTGAATTGAGGGTGTGTGTAGTTAAAAGCACCTCAATTGGTTCTCTTTTGTCATACCCTTCTTAGGAGGCCTACTTGGAGCACACACCCCTCCAAGGGACAACCCCAATCAAGGTGTGAATCCAAAGACATGCCTCTTTGGGTGTTGAAATCTTGTCACTCTTGGCTAAGCCCCAAAGAACTTTATACCTTTGGGAAGTGAAGGCGAAGGGTGGGTTACCCCTTTCCCCCGACTGTGTGGTAGGATTTTGCTTTCAAATCATCCCTAGTCAACCTTGTGCATCCTAGTTCAAGACCTAATTGGCCATACTTGACTAACATTAGGCTTTTTGTTGTGTATTCAAGTGTTTTATTAATCATAGCATTTAATCTTGAAAGAAAAATTTATCATTGTGTTTGGTGTGTGTGTTCATGCATTTACATGTGAGATCTTGTGTTTGATATTGCCCAAGTAAAACTTCTAATAAACACTTGCCACATCATCCTAATCATCCAATCTTATCATCTAAAAATCATCATCAATCTAGTCCTAGTCGCCACTTGTCAAAATGGTCCTAATCATAAACAAGCCCAATCCTAATCATAAGCCTTTTCCAGAGCCTCCCACTTCCATTTCCACTCAAAACCAAGAGCTATGTCAAGAGCGTTATCCTAAGCATGAGGAAACATTAACCCCTCATTCTAATCAAGCTCTAGGCCATTCTAATGATCCCACTCATAACATACTTGGTCCTATTCATGATCAAGCTCCCCTCTATGATCTTACCTATGATCAAGAAGGCCATGATGATCCTCTTAGCCAAATTTATGCATTCCATGGTCAAGAGCCTATCACTTCACCTATCCATAAGCAAGATATCCCAAATTCACCTCCACCTAGCCCTATCCATGATCCATCAACATCCACTTCCCTCGATGAGACATATGCCTCCCAAGCACACATAGAAGATCAAACAAATATCTTAGATCTAAGTGAACACAATGCTAATCAAAGTCCTAATGATCCTCCAACACCCACTATCAACCCCATTGCAAGTCCTCCATCATATCCTATTGGTCTTTCCACCCTCATTCATGAATGTTCTTCCAATGAGGAACTCGTGTCTAGTGTTCCACCTACACCTAGTCCCATTGTCCATTGCATGCTCCAAAACATGAATCACCAAGGTAAAGGTTTAGACCTTCATGAACAAGGTATTTTGGGGCCCATCCATGTTAAAGTCCCTCCACGCTCTTATTTCCTTGGATATACATCCCAAGGACACCAATCTCAAGATGTTGGTACTTCCTCCATGCCTCCTAAGTCCACTTTCCATCATAAATCCTATCATACACCTAAAACATATGTTTCCATCCCTCCTCCATCATCCTACAAATGCCAAAAGCCTATGACCGTACACCTTCCACCATTAAATTTTCCACCATTTCTTCCAACTCCTAATATCCCTCCATCTAATCTACCTCCATTACTCCCAACACCTAATATATCCATTATACAATCTCCTTATCCATCCATCTATAACTCTTCTAAAAATCCTAATCATGACCAAGCAATACACACATTGTCTAAACATGAAGCTTCCACTCATTCCACCATACCTATGGGATTCAAAAGCAAAAATTTCAATGCCTCTACCTATTAAGTAAAAAATCCTAAGGGTCCTCATGCCTTAGGGCACAAAAGCAAAGAATTAAAGAAAAATCCATCTAAAAAGTTATATAAGCCCATACCTCCAAAAGAAATGTCTAAAAACAATATGGTTTGGGTACCTAAGCAAAAAGAAATCAAGTTAAATGAGGCATATACATCACAAAAATCCCAACCATCCACTTCCACCTCACATTCCCACTCTATTCAAGAATCTCATACTCTATCCCACAAGCAAAATAAAAGTCATAAAAATACTAAGTCTATGTGGGTACCTAAAGCACTTCATCACCCATCTCCTAAGCAAACATCTCCATTGCTTCCCACACCCTGTCCACATCAAAAGCTTCAACGTTTATCACGATGTGTGAAACCGTTGGTCATGGTTCCCTTCCATTTCACACCAATGCCACATACCTCCATCTCCTCACCCTTCACTCATTATCCTACATATCTCCCCCACCACCTACCTATGGTCCATACTTTTGGATAAGCCTCCCCATTCATCTTTTGCATAAGTCCTATATAATCCCTATCATAATCCACCATCTTCCCTACATAATCTGCATCATAATCCACTATTTTCCTCCATAATCCACATCACAATCCATTGTCTACCTATTCCATCTCCCTCTCATTCATCCCCCTACCAACATCTATGAGCACATTTGACATGGTCTATGTAATGACATCCATCTCTAGTGGGACTATGACCTTTCATGGAACTAGACACTTGATTCCCTCCTATCCATATTCCCCTTCTCCTATCCAAAAAAGTCAAAAAAGTTAAAAAAAAGTAAAGAGAAATCCCTTCGTCCAACAGTGAAAACCTGGTAAATAGGCACCCTAGATAAATACCATGGTGAAAACCTGACAAACAAGCGTCATGTGTAGGTTGATCTTCTATGTCACTTACACTTGGGGGCACAATGTCTCATCTATCCAACCTATCATTTTCATGTTATATCATTTTATCTTACCATCCTGCCATCTTTATCCATCATACCTACCTATCATATTTGAGTTCACTCATCCTCCCTTCCTCCTTTTGATCTTGATGAAGATATAGGGGCAAAATGTTGAAACATGCTTTTAATATCTTTTGGTATACATCATCCTTCTAAACAAGCCTATCATTATCCCATTGTCAACGCTTTATCCAGAAAAATCCTAACTATTGTACCTAGAATGGGGCATGTTATTCCTATGTGAAATAGCCTTTGGATATCACATCCTTGCTTTCTTATGATTCATACATCCATTCCATTCACTATGACCTATCCTTTTTATCCATCCATCTATCATGAGCCTTTTATCCCTTATCCTATCACCCACTCTTCCATCCATCAATCCCATCTATCTCCTTGCACCCAGACTTGGTTTTACCATGTCATTGGTATCTAGCACAAAGGCTACCCAAATTTTGATCCATTGACACCTCAAAATATTTCAAAAATCCAAAAAAATCAAAACATTTCAAAAATACAAAAACATCAAAATATCCCCAAAATACAAAAAAAAGGAAAAGGTCCTTAAAAAAAAGACAAAAAAAATCAAATATCCATAAAAAATATCCAAGCAATAAAATCACTTCTTCCAATCAATTCAACGTATCAATTCAACTCCTTCAAATCAATCTTCAAATTATCAATGTATCAATCCTCTAATCAAATCACTCCAACAAAAATCATTCCAATCACATCAATTCTTCTATCCAATTCATCACATCCTTTCATCAAATCGCTCATCATATCATTCCAAACTACTTCTTTAAATCAAATCAATCGAATCAATCCAAGCAATAATCCAAATGCAAGTCAATCCTTAATCCATACCAATCAAGTCAATAAATCTTGCCAAATTATCCAATCACATCCTTTGGTCTTGATCCTAATCTTGTTGTAAACCCAATCAAGCAAAGACAATCAATCAATCAATCAATCATCCTTGTGTTGATCTAAGGATATGTCATTCCCTGCAATGACAACACTATCATCATCAATCAAAATCAATCAATCAATCAATTGCTCATCAATTTACAGCTTGACAGGGGTAATACCTTATTTCTTTTTGTATCATTTGTGCATGCTTGCTTGCTTGCTTGTGTGTTTTATCATTTTTATCTTGCATTTTCATCAAATTTGAATTACCCCCAACTAATATTCATATCTTGTATCTAGACAAGGTTGTATTACGTTGGGGTATGGGACACATCATCACCTTGGTCCTTATACCTTGGTGCATAACGTCTAGTGCTATATAAAACACCATGATTGGTCACTTTCTTGCAACATAATGTATTATCCATCTTTTATCATTTCATTCATTTTGAGAGCATACCCGCATTCTTTCAACCCGCCTATCCTCTCTAGTGGGCATCATCATCCCACTCTTATTTCATCATCATCCTATCTTTCTATCATCATCCATTTTCCTCTATCCATACCTTAGCTTCTTTGAAATGATGTTACTCGACACAAATCTCATCATCTCAAAGAGGCAAAATGTAGACACTAAAAATTGTCCTATGCCTGTGACTCTTAGATCCTTCATCATTTCCCCTTTCATTTTTCATAATTAAATAATTTTAATTATTTTCTAATGTCACAAGTCTTCTATTAATTAAATGATTTTAATTATTTAATTAATTCATTTCTATCGTTATTCTTCCTTGATTAACTAAATAAATTTTATTTATTTAATTACGTTACTAATTAAGTCCTTTTCTTTCTAAAATTAAATAAATTCCTATTTATTTAATCCTTGTCCACTTTCTACTATAATTAAATAATTGTTTTAATTATTTAATTATCCATTAGCCTTTTCTCTCCTAAATTAAATAAATTTGGTCCACTGTCTTGGATTTTGAATTAAATCATTATTTAATTCAAAATTATTCCCTTTCTCACATTCCTTTATAATTAAATAATTATGTTTAATTATTTAATTATTCATTGGCCACCTAAATTAAATAATGTTTATTATTCAATTTCTCTTCTCACCTCTTTGTTTGTGCCAATCTTATCTTCCACATCAAATCTTATCTCTTGACATCTCATTTAATCCTAGCCCTTGATTGAATTATCTCATAATTCAATCTCAACCCTTCATCCTTATCATTTTCCCTAATTTAGCCCTAACCCTATTTCATACTACAACTTTCAATATTGGCCATTGATTAAGACATCTTATTGACATCCAATCTCAACCATCAATCCAAATCAGACCTTTCCTATAAATCAATCCTCTCATAAGCTATTGGGGGGTTGATTCTTCAAGCATCCTTATGTTGTCTAAATCATTCTTGAATCATTCATCCATTTCTATCTATCTATCATCTATCTATCATCTCCATCTTAATGTTATGTTGTTGAATTGAGCAATCAACATATCAAATCAATCAACCAATTTATTCATCATTGTGTCTATTTGAGGTAAAGAAGATTTGGATTAGGTAATGCATGTTATTATTTTATAATTTTTATTTTATCCAAATTTTTCCTATACACCTCTTACACATGTTGTGTCCACACCTAGCTCTTACACATATGGACACTTGTCAATCCCTCTCCTCCCCTTGTGACATTTTTCACAAGTTTAATCCATCAATCTATGCACTCAATCTCATTAAATCATAGACCATTTTCCTCACCAAAAATCTATAAATAGGATGCCATTTCCTTCATCAATAGAACATAAGATCATTATCCCAAATTGATGTTGTACTTTTGAGAGAAATTCTTATTGTTATGTTGTTATTATGTTGGTATACTAAGCAATCCACATCTCCATATTGCAATTGAACATCATCTAAGTGAGAAAATCAATTGGAGCTTGAGGTTGCACTCCATTTCCACTCAATCCAAGGAGCAACATAAATGAAGTAAGGTTTATAATATTGATTTTGATTCCTTGTTTTAAGCTTTGTTTATTTTCTTGTCTTCATTCTGACATGCCTAGTGGGACCCACACGCCTTTTACTAATCTCCATTTCATTTTTTATGTGAACAATAAATTACAATTTTGAATGTAATTTTTTTAATCTAAAATGCACAAATTGACTGATTATTAGATGCCTAAATCTGAAAATGATGATTGTAATGTAATTCTGAAACAAAACAATGTATTTTTTTCACTTTTTATCACTTTTGGAGCTAAATGAGAGATATCTAAAATGAATGCAATTAAAAATTCCAAAACAAAGATTTGTAAGCACAAATAAATTGAAATCACAGAGATAGAGGAGTGTGCAAAAGTTTATTAATGCAAGTGTACAAGGAAAGGGGTGACCAAGGGAATCTGAATCATTTATAAGAGTTCTAAAAATTCAATAGTTGAATGTTTATTATAATGTCTAAATGTTCTTTTGTGTGCAAACAGGTATGCAACTAAGTATTTTTCTGGAATTTGCTCAAATTAAGACAATGTGATGCAAATGTAAATGTGTAACAATAAGTGGCAATTGTGAATACAATTTTGAATGTACATCTTCTCTAAGTGACTGAAATAAACCCTAATGCAACCTATGATTCAAAATTATATGCAATTTTTTTAATTTTTATGTCTTCTATGATGCGAAAGTGAAACCCTAGATGAGAGATGTAAAACAATGCAATACAAAACTTAGATCTAGGATGACATTTTAGAAGGTATATAATGTTAATAGTTTGGGTTCACCAACATGAAACAAAAAAATAGGAAACCTAGGTCTAATGTGTAAACCTAAGATTCAAGCTTTTTGTTTGTTGGGTTTTTCTATTGTTTCATTAAGATGGAGATGAACAAGGTGAGTAGATTGAATTTCAACCATGAAGGTGATCCAATCAGGCCTAAATCTAATCCTATTGAGTCTTGGAATGATTTGGAATTGATTTTCTATGATTAACCTAATTCAAATATGTTCCCTAATATGAAAATTGCAATATTTTGATGATTAACAAACTGAAACAACTTGCAGGCATATTTAGGAAGTGTTGGGTGATGTGTACCTACCAAAAAAAGTTGATGTTGATTTGAATAGGAGGATAGAGTCATCCTAGGTTGTATGGATCCTTGTATACCTCTCCTGCTCTGCTTTTGTAGTCCTCTAATGTCAAATTTGAGATCTTTGTTTTTGCTTACAAAGTTGTCAGAACACTATCGAATAATTTTGTAGGTGAGTTTTTGTGAGTTGACAAGATGTAGGGATTCAAATGAAATAATGAAGTCTTCAAGATTCCTTCAATCCTCTTCAAACCTGAAATTTGCACATTCATAAAGAGAAGAGATAGTGTGTCATTTAGGGGCTTGCCTTAGTCAAACCCCATGTTAGTGTTTCCACTTCCATAATGGCAATGTTAATGATAAAATGATAATGGATATGAAGGAATGATGAAATCACAAAGTGCTACAACTCACCACCCATGAATTGCTTCCTTGAAAGACTGAAGTCATACACATCACATCAAGGTCTTGTATCTTTCTTGCTTGATTTGCTTGAATGCTTTAGAGACCTACAAAAGTGTTAGACTTCACAAAACAATGATAACATGAACACACATAAACTCACATAGGATTTGACATGATGTTAGGAGATCTTTAATTGTTGCAATAAATCTTTGAAATGTTGCTCTTGACTTTCTTGATAGTGCTCTTGATAATAATAATTTCTCATAAATTCTCCTTAATGCTTGTTAGATTTCAAATGATGCAATAAATAGGTATTTATAGGAATTTCTCTAATTTCTCGAAAATTAAATCCAAATAGCCAATATTTGCAACTTGAATTTTGAATGTATAGACATGGAAAATATACTGACATACTTGATCCTGACTACTAACATCGTTTCATCCTAAATCATCCCTCAGTCTAACCATTTAATCAAATTCCTTTATTTGATTAAATTCATCTTTTTTCCCTCTCTTAATTAAATAAATCATTTTATCTAATTAAGTCTTTTTCTCTTGTTAATTAAATCAATCTATTTGATCTAATTAACCCTGTGTCCATATTTAATTAAATAATTCCCTTTATTTGATTAAATATCTAAAGTCTATCTATTAAATTAAATAAATTAAACCTTGTTTAATTTAAGCTAACATCACCCCCTTTAGCTAAATAAATCAAAATATTTATTTAACTAAGTCTAAAATCATATTCTTTTGATATTTGATTTAAATAAAGCCACAAATCTAAGTCAAATTTGTCACATCATCTAATCTCTCATTAAATTAATTAGCCCTAGATTAATTTAATCCTAATCCATGTCCCATTCTCTAGCTTTTGCCACTTGCACATGAAAATAGATTTAATTCATTTATTAAATCCCTATTTTCCCTCAACATGGCATAATGGAGGAATATTCTCTCAAATTTGAATTCAAAATCCAAGTGGACTTTGTCCTTCCAACAAGACATTAACTTTACCTAATAAGTCCTTTTTCCTTGAGCCAAGTGGCATTTAAGACATTCTTTTTCCCTCTTACATGTCATTTCACTAATTTCAAATATCACCTAATTGCATTTATGGGCACATTCATCAAAATGTGCACATCCCTCAACCATTCTCATCTTGACAAGTGGCACCTTGCCACTAGTTGAATGTTAATCCCACATTGTTTCATTTTGGGCATTTCTCCAACTTGTCATTCTATAAATAAGAGGCTTCATTCCTCATTTCATCATCCACAATTTGAGAAAAGTTATTATACTCAATCCATAGCAATTCTCATCCATTTTTATCCAATCTTAGCTAGGTTATGCAGATTTTAATCTTGGAGCATACTTCAATCATCAACAAAGTGGATCACTCTTCATCACCAATCAACAAAGCTTGCATAGGAGCTGGGAAAGGGCCAATTTCCACATCAAATTGGCACCAACTCCCCCAAGAGATTAAGAGTTTACATTGCATTTGAATAGAATTTAATATCTTTTGTTTATGCTTGTTTGTGTTCTTCATTTCATTTCCTTTCTATTGTAATTTAAATGGATTTCTTGGGGAGTCATGATTCCAACTTTCATTTGATCTAATATGGTGTTTGTTTCTTGTGTTTATGCAGGTTTGGAATCTTGGTTCACATTTTGGTGCTAGAAGAAGGGCAAACCAAAAGTTCTAATCACGTTTTTTCACCAAATTCTATACTTTTTTGTTGTTTTTTTGTGTCTACAGGAAACTCCACCGCTGACAGACCAGCATCACAGTTTAGAACCGTTGGGTCTCCAGCATCATTGTATCACACCACTACAAACTCCAAACTTCGGCGCTCTCTGTTTCCCACCTAAGATTCAAATTTCCAAAGTGCACCGTTGAGTCCTTTGCACCCGCTGGAATCTTTCCAATTTCAAACTCCACCACTAGTTGAAATAGCGACACCTTCATGCTCTTTTTCCCTGCTATAGAGTGACGTTGACTAATAAGTGATGCTATATAGCACTACTAGAAATTCTAAACTATACCGCCTTCACAGGTTCCACCGCTGGAGGAAAGTAAAAAGTGAAAATTAGTTTTATGACATGCTTTTTTTCAAATTCTGATTATTTGGATTGTTCTCTGAGTTCCTGACCTCTATTTTTCCAGACCTGACTGGTTTTCTTGTAGGTTGGCTTGATCAAAGGTGAAGAGGAAAAGAAGCATAATGACATCATCTCATGATACCAAGTGTTTTTGAACACTTTAGTGTTTGTTCAACACTCTTAGAGAATTCACTATCTCTCTTAAGAAATATTGTTATCTTTTATGCTTAGGACCCACTAGTTTTCTTTTGGGCTCTAAAAAGAACACTTTAATTTCTTGCTACAAAAGGGGCTTAAAATGAACTATAGGACACAAACTCACTAGATTTCGTTTGAGGCTAACAATTGAACAAGGCAAATTTTCACATTTCCTTTGGTGTTTAAAAAGAATTCATTATTGCTTTGTGGGTTTAAAAAGAACATGTGCTACTTTTTTTTGTGATTGCTTACTCAAACTAACACCATTGAAAATACATATACGCTTCTCTCGTGTCTCATGGAGATCTTGAGAATAAAAAGTCTTTTTGGTGGTCTTAGGTTGAGATAAAATAATTACCTCCACACTTCATTTTGGAACTAAAATTGAACAAAACATCTTGCAAGTGTAATTAAACCTATCGCATGTATTCTCTCTTTTTTTTTCAACAAAGATTGATCGAGTTACATATATGTTTTCTCGCTTTTGTTTATCTTAGAGGGCCTTCCTTGGGGAAAAAGTACTCACCCAAGGGAACGACTCAATCAATAACACTCTAAAGCAAGAGTATTTTCAGCTGGGATATAAAAGTGGGTACTGGAACAAAGGCCAATATCACGCGGTTGGCTCCGATGACAAGGGTAGCAATGGTCTCTTGCCTTGATGGGTCAACTCCTATGAACAGAAAGTCTGAATTAAAACCCTTGTTGTAGAAAGGCCAAAATCCCTATCTATTTGTTGGTACAGGAATGGTCGTTTTGAAGCCACCCCACACTTTTATGGTTTTTAGTAGAAATGGAAAGTATGCCATGGGAGTTTCATGGATACCGATGCTTGGCTACCCCAAAAAGTGAGTGTTGTGGAGGGGAGCCAGTGGGGTCAAGCATCTAACCATTCACTAAAAATAAGTGTAGCTGGACTTGTCCAAGTGGGGGGGACTCAACAAATATAATCTTTCATATCCATAGGATTGTGCTTGTTCTTGGTTACAAAACACTTTGCTTGTTCAAAAACATTTGGAAACAAACATTTAACATTGTCATCAAAACCTCAAACCCTTTAGGAAGCAAATACAATTAACCAAATTCATGTGTTATTGCTTTCCCTTGGGATTTTATCCTTAGAGGTTTCTAAGCACTTGGATTTATATCTCAATTTTCTTATTAAAGTTAATAATAGGTAACCCTTGCCTTGATTTCATCAAAGTTCCACATGATATACCTTGTGGAATGAGAAGAAGTTAAGACATTGGACATCTAGTTTGAAAACCTGATCAAAGAAGGTTTGTTGTAAAATGAAGTCATTAAGCAAATACTAAAAACAATTGGACCCCACACATGTGTCTCCAATGATTTCACACAAGATCAAGATCAAGAAACCAAAGGTAAAAGATCTTAGTCTGAAAGATCACCAAAAGCGTCTCTCAATGCTATACGAATTCAGACGAAGACTACTTTTTAACTTTTACAAAAAAGTTTCAAGAAATAATCCTAGTTTGCACTCGTTCTATTATTGTCGAAACCCAAATCTTTTTAGGGAGTTTGAGCATCTTGTTTAGAGAAAATCATGTTCTTCAAAACCAAGGTCTAGTAAGCAAGTGTCTTTTTAGGTAAACCTGGGATCAAAATCAAACCTTCATCCATCTTGCAAACATCAAACCAAAATCATCTCATCAACAACTCTTGAAAATCTTAGAAAAATCCTTCATGTTAATCTTTGGGAAAATCATTTGAAACCAATCCAAAATCATCTTGTTTGATTAGATGTGTGTAGATGCATCCTTCTCCACATATTTAGTCAAATTATCAAACCTTGTGGACAAATTTATCCCTTGATAACATCCAACATCTTAGGGTTTAGGAGTTCATAATCCAAAAGAAAAAACCCAATCAAAAAACCATCTTGTTTGGTTAGGTGTGTTTAGATGAATCCTTCTTCTCACACTTAGTAAAATTAGCATCTTGAGGACAAATTTGGTCTAGGACAACATCCAACCTCTTAGATTTTATGAATTCACAACCCAAATCCAAATCAAGTCAAATCTTATCCCAAATCAACATCAAACATCAAATCCAAGTCCTAAAGTTTAACATCTCCTTCAATATTTCTCAAGAGTTCTAATCATCCATATCATCCATCTTTTACACATCTCCATCATTTCACCTTTAATCATTAAAACATCCTAAATTTTCTCTTTCTGTACTTAAGGTTAGATCAATCCAAAGAATTAGAGATTCATCTCCCATATTCTAAATTGATCCCTATTTTATGGTGCAAACTAGATCTCAACACAAGAGGAACATGGAAGCCAACAAAGAAACGTCCACTTCAAGTGACCTAAGCCAAACAAATTCTGAAATAAATCCTATTGGATTGAGTAACCCTCTAACTAACTTTCCTTCATCATCGCAAAATCAACAAGAGGAAGGTCAAATGGAGGATCTTACCAATAATCCCTTTGGGATGTCACATGAGGAAATCACTGAAATGGTTCAAAACCTAGAGAATCATAAAATTATCAACATCATGATGAGACTCAATCCTTCACTATACATGCTCGAATTAGCGAAGCAAGGGGCTAAACTCCCTTCCGATTTTGATGTAAGAACTATTGTGGAACCATCTTTTGGGGTCATGCCTCCAATCTCATCCACTATCCCCATTTCATCTACACCCCCATTTCAAAGTATCACTCAAAACATCCCCCAAATTATATCATCTATTTCTCCAACGCGACCCATTGTTAACAAGGGAAGTGCATTTCTTAATGCATTGCAAACACATCCTCTCGTAAACAATCAAGATTTGGATGAAAACACCATCTTGGGACAATCCATCCCCAAAAATCCATTACATACATATGTCCCTCTCACCTTTCATGATCCAAATAACTCATCATCATCTTTTCGTGCAACACCCCAAACCCCTCTCCCCATAACCTCACAAGGAGAGGGTGACTTATTTGGACCAGGGGCATCTTTGACGCTACATCTCTTGGGAGTATTCCACCACTTCCCCCCTTGCCATTAATATCCACATCACCTCTCGTTTTAGGGCTTCCCCCTTTACCAAATATCAACCAACAAAATCAAATCAACCCATTGATCGCTAATCAAAATATCTTGTCATCGACATCGCAACAACAAATGGCAACCATCCTGATAATGCAAACCACCATCATCACATCATCAACCATCCCCCAAACATCTCAAAACATGGTCTCTCAAAGACCAAGCATATCAATCGCACCATCCACCACTCAAAACCCACTCATCAATACAACGGTGCCTCTCATCACCATAACAACCACCATTCCAAACCCACCACCACCAAACTCAAACACATCAAGCCAATATATTATTGCATTACAAGCTACTCAGCGGGTTGCTTATTAAAAGGCATTACAACAAATCCAAAACTGACAAGTTGCCCAAGCTGCTCAAGCCCCACAACAAGCACAGTAGGCTGCACAAGCCCAAGCCGCTTAGGCTGCACAAGCAGTGCAAGATGCTCAAGCCGCACAAATTGTACAAGCTACCACTCAAGCACAAGCACTAGCACTAGCTCAAGCCCAAGCACAAGCTCAAGCTCAGGCACAAACCCAATACCAATCCCAACAAGCACAAGCACAAGCACAACAACAATCAACCCAACAACAACAATATACACAAGCACTAAAACAATACCAAGAGCAGCAAGAAACAACTCGATTAGAAACCCAACAATAAGCATTGTTGGTGCAATGACAACAACATCAAGCTCAACAACAGACACTATTTGCACAACAACAACAGGACCAACACCAAGCACTGCTGTTACAACAATTGCAAGCATATTTGGCACAACAGAATGTGAAAACACCATCCATCAACATACCAACCAATCCACCCATCCCACCAATAGTTGAACCACCTCAGAACACTTTCATCCCACCCCCTGATCTGCAAAATGATGTCACAACACAAATCAAGTTGCTTTCACAACAAGTGCTTGATCTCCAATCAAGGCGAACCACAAAAAAATCCAACAACTTGTGTCCTTATCCATTTGACATGAGCCTTGTAATGAAACCATTTCCAAATGGATTTGAGATCCCCAAGTTTGACAAATACCATGGGACGAGAAACCCTGAAGATTAGATCAGGGAATTCCAGGTTCATTGCATGGAAGTCGCATATGACGATACTTATCTAATGCAATTTTTTCCTAGAAGCTTGGCTGGCCACACCATGGAATGGTTCTCCCACCTTTCTCCTGGCATCAAGAAGTTCCAAGAAATAGTAGATGCATTCATAAAAAATTACACATTCAACATCGGAATGGATGTCAGACTAGAGGAACTATCAGCTCTGAAACAAGGTAAGAATGAGTCATTTGCTTCATTCCTACAACGATGTTGATCCAAGGCCAATCGAAGAAAATGGGTCATGCCTGAGGAACAACAAGTGTGCACTATCATATCCAACCTCGACGGAGCCTTGGCATTCCATCTTAAAGTCCAAGGTATCACCACGTACGACCAGTTGATCTCCAAGGCACTCAACATCAAACAAGCCCTTATGACACAACCTGGAGGATCACTTGCATATCCTGAACAGTAGAGCAATCGCCCATCCACCAGTTACAATGAAAAACCTCGCACCTGGGCAAGAAACAAAAATGTTACCAATGATGGTGTTGTCGACACCAAAGTTGTCATTAGTTCCCCTCAGAAAAACATGCCCACACCCCAACAACAACCCCAAAACCATCATCAAAACAACCATCAAGCTAACACAACAACACAATAGCCAATCAATCAAGTGATCAAAAACATCAATGATCAAAGGGGACCACCCCAATGAAACAAAAATTCCACCAAGCGGAAGTACACTACCCTTGGAGAACCACTCGAGGTCATCATGAAGAAATTAATAAACGAAAACCTTATCAAGGCTCCTACCTATGAGAATTACTAGGAACCAGATGTGAAACCTCCTTGGTATAGTGAAAATCAGCTTTGTGGCTTTCAAAAAATCAAAGGGCACACCACTAACAGTTGCATGAGGTTGAAAAACCTAATCCAAGACCTCATTGATCAAAAAATCATAAATGTGGAGCAGCCAACAGGAAATCAGAACCTCAAAATCCACACGAATCTGATGCCTAACCATAACAATAAAGGGAACAATAACACTAATAAGGGGAAAGGTACCTTCAAGAACATGAATCATGTGTACGACCATGCCATCGCATCCCTAGATGACTACTGTGCTACCATCACCATCAAAGGAACCCATGCTGATTGTGGATTCACCACAAGAGGTAGCAAAATTACCATTACAGGGTCATCTCAGCCAAACAGAGCATCTGCACCCAACCCCAAATCTGTTCCCAGTGGTTACAATGTCCTTGATTAGCTAAAAAGAACCCCAACACAAATCTCCATCATGGAGTTGCTAAAAATTTCATCTGCCCACAAGAAAATCCTTGAAGAAGCATTGGCTTCATCAACCATCCCCACAGATCTTGATACAGAACAATTCCAAGCTATGGTCGAAAATATCATCACCCTGAATCTCCTTACATTCTCCTACCAATATTTTTCTGCTCAACCATCTCACAACCATGCACTCCATTTAGAGGTCCTAGTGTAGAAAAATAAAGGCAAGCGAGTCTTGGTGGATGGAGGTGCAGGCTTGAATGTTTGCTCCCTCAAGCTCATTAAGAACCTAAAAATCTCAGAGGATTCCATCGACAAAGGAAAAGGTATTACAATCAGAGTGTATGATGATCAAGAAAGAGTTTCCCAAGGCACAATCCAAATCCCTATTCAAGTAGGGCTAGCTATCATGGAAACTACCTGTCAGGTCTTGGACCTCGACTTGCCTTATAACATTCTCCTAGGACATCTGTGGATCCATGCAATGCAAGCAGTAGCATCAACGTTCCATCAATATGTCAAATTGACATATGAAGGCCAAGAGGTCACCATCCATGGAGATCCTGAACCATTCTCTTACTGCAAGAACCTAGAGGAAAAATACTACAAAATTCCTCAAGTGCTTAAAAATGATGAACGTCGATCAACACCATACATTGATCCAACCACTCCCGCCATCCCCACCATCTCTGATATCAAATTCATCATCCAGGACAATGGTTACAAAAACTATACGATTCCCAAAAATTCTTTTGTGGTAGGAGAGTTACCACAATCTCCTAGATCACGAGGACATTTGTAATCAAATGAAGCCTCCACATCCCAAACACCCATTGAAGGATATTCCAACTTTTGAAGTTGGGGAGATATCGGCTAAGAAGTCATAGAGGAGGACCCATCTCATCTCCTATACCAAGATAATAGACCAATATCTAATCTACCTATGGATGACAACAGTAAAGGTTTGCAAATGATGCTCAAATTGGGCTATGACAGAAAACAGAAATTGGGGCAAAATGATAACGGGCTTCTAATACCCATCATTCCAAAGACGCGAATGAGAAATCTTTGCCTTGGATGTACCCCTTTGAGTATAACCATACATGGCCAAAATCCCCCAGTTAGGAAAGCCAAAACTCCTCAGCAAACGACAACCAAACTTTGCTTACTCGTATCTACAAGTCAAGTTATAAACAACTTCACATTTGACATAACAGACATCTATAGTAGTAGTGATGACGAAGATCTCATAACCAACCTACCCATGATCTTCGAGGATACCACCCTTATCATGATTAGTACTATGTCATTTGAGTCCACTAACCATCAAAACCATGAAATCTGTCTAGTCTAGCCACAACTCATTGATTATGACCAACGAGGACCGCCAATTCTTGACACATTCAAAAACAATGAGGCACTCTCAAAATTCATGGGACTAGGGGATAATATTCCATGTGGGGATCATAAAGCAGGATTCATCATTGAGTTGGACACAAATGCATACTACGGGGAAACGATTGAATCCCTCAGTTGCAAAAGCGAACAATTGAGAATAATCTCTAGGTCCTTGAGTGAAAACCACATTGTGGCACTCTCCGACCTAAAAATAGTAAAAAGAAAGGATGCATCTAACGATGAAAACCTCTCTAAGGTTCCCGAGGATGGGGGATTCAATCTTCCTCTTAGAGCTCTACATCAAGAAAAATCAACAATTCTAGCCAAAAAATGTAATCCAGTCAACCTAGGAACAGAGCAGACCCTGCACATCACATTCTATGCAGAGTCATTGTTGTCAGAGGAACAAGAACTTCTAGCAGCCTTCTTGAGAGAGAGACAGATTAATTTTGCATGGAGCTATGCAGACATTCTCGGGCTCAATCCAGAGATTGTTGTCCATCATCTAGCAATGTATCCTGAAGCAAATCCTGTCTGACAAAAATTGAGAAAAATGCATCCTCAGATCGCCCTGCTAGTCAAAATGGAATTGAAAAAGATACTTGATGCAAGATTCATACGACCAATTGACTACCCCGAGTGGGTATCAAATATGGTTCTTGTTTCAAAACCAGATGGGAGCATCCGAATCTGCATAGATTTCAGAGACCTAAACAAAGCATTTCTGAAAGATGATTTCCCGTTTCCTAACATTAACATGATTGTAGACATGACGATGGGACATGAAATGCTCTCTCTGATGGATAGTTTCTCTAGGTACAACCAAATAATGATTTCCAAAGAAGACCAATACAAAATGGCCTTCACTTGTCCATGGGGAACCTACTACTAGAATATGATGCCATTCGGCCTAAAGAATGTTGGGGCCACCTACCAAAGAGCCGTGACGCTAATCTTCCATGACATGATTCACAAAACTGTCAAAGATTATGTTGATGACATACTAGCAAAATACAGGAAGAGGAGAGATCACATAGCAACCTTGAGTGCTATTTTTGATAGGCTAGAGGAATACAAGGTCTGTTTAAATCCAAAGAAGTGCATCTTCAGCGTACAATCAAGAAAGCTACTGGGATACATAGTGTCAATGAGGGGTATTAAAATAGATCCCGCCAAGGTAAAAGCAATCCTTGAGATGGAGGCACCCAAAACATTGAAACAATTGAGAGTCCTCTAAGGCAGACTTCAGTCCATCCGTCGATTCCTAGCACAACTGGCAGATAAACAAAACCCATATTCTCACCTACTCCACAAGGGAGTAGCATACAAATGGGATGACAAGTGTGAGGAAGCCTTCAATAAAATCAAAGAATATTTTCTCACACCTCTGGTCCTCATGCCACCGATCCCAAGAAATCCATTAATCCTCTATGTGTTAACAACAATAGCAGCCCTTGGAGCTCTCCTAGCTCATCACGATGAAAATGGGACAAAAAGGGCCATCTATTATATCAGCAGAACAATGATCGGGCATGAGTTAAACTACTCATTCATTGAAAAATCATGTCTAGCAGTAGTGTTTGCTTCATAGAAATTTAGACATTACATGTTGGCACACAAAATCAAACTCATCGCCAAAATCGACCCCCTCAAATACTTACTATCAAAAGAAATGCTCATAGGAAGAATGGCTAAATGGGTCATGATACTATCAGAGTATGAAATTGAATATGTGGAGTGGAAAGCAATCAAAGGTCAAGTAATTGTAGATTAGCTTGCGGAAGCACCAATCTTTTCAAAGAACCCACTCATATTAGAGTTTCCATATGAATCCATCTTCAATCTCAACATAGCCGACCACTGGAAACTCTACTTTGATGGCTCCTATATGCAACATGGATCAAGAGCCAGTGTTTTCTTCATCACTCCATAGGGGGATTGTATACCTAGATCCTACAAATTGCCATTTCTCTACACTAACAACATTGCAGAGTACAAAGCTTTAACCATAGGTCTCAGAATGGCAATGTAGTGGCACATCAAGACCTTCAAAGTATATGGAGACTCCTAGCTGATAATAAATCAAGTGAATGACGAGTACCAAACAAAGGATGATAAGTTGACTCCATACAAAAAGTTGGTAGAGAGCCTCAAAGAATCATTCATTTATATCACATTTGAGCAAATTCCCAGAACCAACAACAGCATAGCAGACGCCATGGAAATAATTGGATCCTTACTGGACATCCCTCACAACATCCCAAATTATGAATTATTGGTAGAGAAACTTCTCATACCCACATTTGAGGTACCTGAGTCAGAATTTGTGTGTGAAATCATTGGTCCCGGTAATCCCTGGTACCATGACATTAATACCTACTCACAAATAGGGGTCTTACCTGCTGACTTACCCTCAAGCCTAAAAAGAACCTTTGTCAAGAAAGCATCTCAATTTGTCATCCTAGGAAACACCCTTTACCGTAGGAGCATAGAAGGAACCTTATTACACTGCCTAAATCTTGAGGAGGCATTAACTGCCTTAATTGAGGTGCATAACGGTATTTGTGGTTCACACTTGAGCAGAATGGTCTTGGTCAAGAAATTTTTGAGGAATGGGTATTATTGGCCTACAATGGAAAGAGAAGCACATGACTACATCAAAAGGTTCCTACAACGTCAGCAACATGGGGACCTCATTCATGCTCCAGCTCAAGAACTTCATCCCATCATCACACCATGGCCCTTTTCACAGTGGAGGCTTGATCTCATTGGAAAGATAACCCCCACCTCATCCAATGGCCACAAGTTTATCATAACCACCACTGAGTACTTTAACAAGTGGGTGGAAGCCATCCCCATGACATATATCACTAGAAAGTAGATATCAAAGTTCATCTTGAACTACTTAATATGTCGATATGATGTTCCCCAAGCTATTATCTCAGATAATGGGACACCTTTCAAGAATCAGGAGGTTCGTGACCTATGCGATAAATTTAAAATCCAACATTACTTTTCCACTCCATACTATCCCCAAGGCAATGGCCAAGTCGAAGCCACCAACAAAACCATTCTGAAAATCCTCAAAAAGACAGTCAATGACGTAGGTCGTGACTGGCATCTGCAACTAAATCCTGCCCTTTGGGCCTATCGAACTAGCATCCGCACACCCACCAGTGCCACTCCATTCTCCCTGGTCTACAGATTGGAAGCCATATTGCCCATTGAGATTGACCTCCCATCACTGAGAATATCACTGCAAAACCTCATCACAAATCAAGAATACTGAGTATCAAGACTGAATGAGTTGGAGCTACTAGATGAGTGGTGTATGGATGCCTTAAATCATTTGCAACTCTATCAGAACATACTCAAGAGGAGCTATAACAAGAAGATCAGAAGCAAGACTTTCCAAGTTGGAGAACTGGTACTAAAAGAAAATTAGAAAAATGTCCCAAACCCAAATGGAAAAGGAAAGTTTGAACCCAACTGGTTGGGACCATTTGTCATCATAGAAAATTACAAGTCAAGGGCATATCAGTTATCAACACTCGAAGGGGAACCTCTATAGGAGCCCATGAACAACTCCCATCTTAAAAAGTTTTATGCCTAATCTTTCGAGGTATAGAACCAAAAATCCAAAAAACAAAATCAGAAAATGTCTTAAAAAATGGTCACCCTGATGAAAATCTGGAAAACGGGCGTCTTGGTGACAACAAAAAAAAATTGAAAAGCAAAAAATCCAAAAAAAGGAAAAAATGATCAAAATAGTAAAGAGAAAAATTGTCCTCTAGTGAAAACCACTTTGGTGGCACTTTGGGAAAGTACCTTGGTGAAAACCTAGCAAACAGTCGCCTTCTGTAAATAAGCACTTTCCATCCACTAGGATCTTCACAGCTTGCTCTACATCATCCATCCATTACGCTTTCATCATCCATCACACTCCATATCTCCATGCATCACCCATCTGTTCGACATCTGCATCATAGCTTGGTCTTGTGTTCATTTCATGATCCCTCATAGTACTACTCGGCCAATTCTTAAGGTTAGTTTGTCCTGCCTTTATTGGAGTAGTCTATTGCATCATGCTGGGGGCATGATCTCATCAAATCATATTCGTGTATATTCTTGAGGTCCCAAAATCAGAAAATAAATAAAAATCAAAAAACATTCAAAAAAACCAAGAAAATCCCAAAACATCCAAAACATATCAAAATCCAAAACAGGTCAAAAAGTCAAAAAAGTTAAAAACAAGGTCGTCTTGTCAAACTACGGGTCTGTTAGCTCTCAAAAATGCAGGTAAGGATACCTCAAGAGGCTTCCAATCTCTTGGTACGTTTTAGGGTAACAAACAAAGCCAAATGGTTTAAGCTTTCTACTCTTTAGGTGCTACTAGACCTAGGCGAGTGTACCTATACGAATTGGGCAGACTTGACTTATGATCTTCTCTCTTGCAGCGATTTTTCCACGATGGCAGATGAAAATGGAAAAATAAAACTAAATTTGGTATAAATTGTATACCAATATTCAAAAAACTAAATCCTAATATGCTCAGTTAATAGATGTAAAGAAAATGAATGAATCTAAAAGGTGAAATGCAAAGACTAGTGCCTTATTGGGTATGTGGAGTCAAATGAAATAGCAATGGGCAACTTATTTCTAGAGAATACTCAAATTATTTGGCATATGTTTCGTTTATAACTTGTATAAACATGCAAGACTGTGATTACTAAGCTCTTCTTAATGATCCAGATGAATTTCCCTGATTAATGTGATCAACCAAAAGGATTTAATCTCTCCTTGAAAGAACCAGTTAATTAACCACACAGATACAGCAAATGTGCACTGATAAACTAAATATAAACTTGTTATACCAATTTAAATAGCCAGAAAATACCAACCCTGGAGACAACTTTAGTAATACTTTCAATAAATTCAACAGACAATTGACACCACAAATGAGCTGCGACATCAACTGATTTTCATTAAAATATCCATTTTGAAATCATACATCATAGTCCCTCTTCTGTGGAAATTCAATTCCTATCCTACTTACTGATCTATCTGTCCTAATCTAATCTAATCATCCTCATTTACAATTGAGAATGAACATTTATACACCAACATCTGAAAGGACATATCACTTCGTATTCCAAGTCGGCGGGCAACTGTATTTGGGCTTCACTTAACATTCATTGAGCACTCGTCGAGACATTCTGTAGTCATACCGATCCTCAAAGTTACACCAGCGGTCATCCATTTGTTCATCGCTATGAGGTTATTCCGTCCTATCGACACTTTGAGTCTCACTGACAGTCGCCCCTCATCCTTTGCATTTCACCGTGACATTTGTTTGTCAGGGAGATGTCCCACAGACTACACTTTGTCTTACCACAAGATTCACCTTTGGTCGCCATGACAATTCTGAGTCAGGAAGAGGTCTCACAAACTATACTTTGTTTTACCAAAATACCCATGATACATTCCTGTCGCTGAGACACATTCATTTTCTCACCGATGAAACACTTCGGCATAACACACAGGTCAGCAAGACTGTATAACTTCATTCTGAAGACCATCGATATAATTCTTATGTGCATGTCGGCAAGACCGAAGGTACTCACCGAGACCTCATTCTGAATACCATTCTATTTGGCCGACGTGCTTGCTCATTTCGTGCTAGTCAATGAAACATAAGGAGTTCGCCAAGACTTCACCCCGAAGAAACTATCTTACCGATGGGAGACCCTTAGTCGCAGAAACAATAGAAGTTTTCTACCGATAGGTGCTTGCATGTGAATTCCAATCACTGTGACATTAAAGACGTCTTGTCGATAGGCAACAGAGACGTATACTAGCAGAAATACACAATGGGTCAGGGAGACCATGATATCCTCATGCCAATAGGAATTATGACGTGAAATACTCAGACCTAGATGGATTTTATGGGACTACATGGCCAAATATGGGGAAAATATGCTCATGGTAGGACTTATTTGGAAATTTATGAGTATGAACATGTAAAATTATCAGAATTTTACAGTTCTAACAAGGTCACTGAGCCTTGAATGTAGGAAAGGTTGATCTTTGATCATCTCCCGAGATACTTAGGTCAGTCCTTTAGGAGTTCGTCATAATAAATTGGCAGTCCATTTGTTTATATCTCACCAATAATCGAGTCTATGTCAGTCGAACTATGTGGTCCCTGCATGTATAACGTAGGAAAGGCTAATCCGTTGATCAGCCCCTGAGGCCCCTAGGATAGGTCCTTAGGTTAGTCTCTTGGTGAAAATCTAAGAAAACCCCAAAAAAAATTGAAATTTTGAAAATCAAAACATTTGTAAAATCTCAAAAATTACCAAAAATAGCCTCAAAACATATCAAAAAACATCAAAACATCCAAATATTTGAAAAAATCCATCTGTCTCATCTCGCTTTCACCACAATAACATCATCCATAATAAATAAATCATCATCCTCAACCTTTGGTTAAACAGTCAGAAACAAGTCTAGCAATCCAAAAGTGAAAACTCAAAATGTCAAAATCTCAAGTCTAGGTCAGTATGTAAACAAGTTGATCATCTCTTTGTGTCAATAGCCTATCATCCAATCAATCCCATATCAAATCATCTGATATCGTCATGTCCTGGAATGCATCCTTCCTACAATGGACATCAACATCAGGCATCACCGTAGTTTAGTCTCGGCTAGCGGTATTGAAGAACATTGGCTTGTTTGTTTACTTTATCTTTATCTTGTTGATTTATCTTATTTCGCTCATTCCAAAGACCTTTCAATGATGTCTAATCAAAAGATTTAGAGAGATAGGAATGGGGAAACGATCATTATCTTTTATCTGTTGCGCTTGTTGGATGTTCTTGTAATATAACTTGGTCATTCGCGCTTTGCTTGGTTTGAAGGGAAGATGTTTTAGGTGTCTTGTTGACCACATGGGAAGGCTTGATTTCCTATGTTTTGGCCCGAGATACATGAAATATCTAAACTACACTCTGAATAAGGTTTTGTATGTCAGGTGTGAACAAGAATACTCCTATCCGATTGTCGAGTCAAAGTCCATCACACTAGGTGCAACGCCATCCTAGTTCTTCATACCTTGATGCATCGTGCCTGCATGTGTTATCAAACATAAGGTAATTAGCCCTTTGAAAATCCCAACTCCTCAGCAAGCAATCATCATCAACATCATCATCTAGTGTCTTTTTTGAATCTTTGGTTTCTTCTCTCTTTCTTTTTGCACTAGCATGGTATCATGACAGTTAATCAGTTCATCAATCATCGTTGTATCCATCTTGCATCCACAAAACTATTAGCATACTACAGATCATATCATATAGAAATAGTAGATCATATCATTGCATTTCCATCATTTGCATAATATAGATTTGTTATTCTACACATCTCATCATTAAAACATTTTGTATCACTTACATCCATCATATCATACCATAAATATTGAGAAAAGATAAGGAAAAAGATTGCATTCCATCCATTAGGGGCATAATAGAGATTTGTTATTATAAGCATTTAAACATTTGCATCCATAGAAAACATTATTTGCATCCATCATATCATTTACACTCATAACATCACATCACATATATAAGCATCTATAACGCTATCACATACACTATCAAAGCATTTGCATAGCATAAAATTTACACCATCCATACATAATCATCATAAAAAAGTGCATAAAAAGATACTGAAAAAGAAATACATCCATTACATCATAACATCATATATCACATTGCATTGCATAGGATAGAACATCATAAATGCATCACATATCAAAATCGGATCAAAATCAACATCTCATATATCATCAAATGTGTTGTCATGATACAAAGAATCAGATCAATGTACATATGTATGTCAATAAGTACAATCAGCCCATGGGGTTGTCAAAAACAAGCCCAAAGGGCACAAAAAGAATCTTGTCTCTGATAAAAATAAAGGCCTAGCCCTGTTGGTTGCTACCCTCACCACCTGCTCTATCCTTGTAGCCCTCTGTAGGTCTATGGCTAGTCCTCTGTGAAAAATCGGGAACTCGTCCTACTCTCGACACATTCTGATGGTAATGCATCCTGTAATAATCAGCCTCTCAGATGGCCTCCCTGTATGACCGAAGTGATACTCTGCTCCGAGAGGAAGAGGTAGCCATACTCTCTAACTGTTGTCGATGGCCCATCTTTGTCGCTGCTTGTAACTCTGCAAAATGGCTTGGTCCCGCTCAGCCCTAGCCTGATCTCTCTCAGTTGTCTGTTCCTATACCTGGGCTTGCAGCTACAAAATTTGTCCATCCCTAGGATTTGGATGTGGTGGTGGCTGTGCATGGGGTTGATCCTACTCCCCATCCCTAGACGATGTCAGGACCCTGTCGTGGTGCCCCGGATCCTTCTCTTTCCTCTGCTCTCCCACCGACTAATCCTACACTGGCTGATCCTGCACTGGTTGATCCTGAACTACCTAATCCTATACCTGGTGAATCGGTGGTGGCCCTCTGCCTCCTTGATCTTGATCCTATCCTCCTCGACCTTGTCTTTCCCCTGCCTTTCGCTCTCCGTCGAGCGGATGGTGTACCTAGAACTATAAGCCTCAATGGCGGCCTGAACCAATCTCTATAGGCCTATGTAGTCACTGGATTTTCCTAACCCTAGTCATATGGCCACGCACTGGCCACCAGTAGCATGAAGCTCTGCACTGCCTTGTGGGCAGGTATGTATCGGCCCCAAGAGCCCTGGCTCGCTATCCTCACAAAGATGGCCACATACTGATCATTGGGTTTTTCATGTGGCCACCCTACCCAGCAAGTACATCTCAATCATGGTATGCTCTCGCCCCTACATCAAGCAGTCCTAGCGAGCAATGAATAACTATTGCATGCCATCAAACTAGGCTGGTTGTCCAAGGTACGACTACCATCTGAATCCTTGTAAATCATCAAGGAGGAATCTCGTGTTGTCCTGTGTGTGTAAAAGAAAGGCCCCCTCTATAATACCAAACCACTAGATCATCTGGCTACATCAGAACTAGGACAACTCATGGACAAAGTATGGGGATGTGCTCCCATGCCCAAATATGTAGAAGTGTAACTCTCGCTCCAAGTGCTTTTTCATCTAAGTAGGCGAACTCATGAAGATCTCTGTAAAGAGAGGCTAGTAGAACTGGTCCCCATGTAAAAGTGTCAATCGCCTTCAGACCATCTGCTCCCAGGAAAGCCCCCAACCAAGAATGAAATATTGGCCTTGCCGATCTAGGGCAACAAGACATGATATGATGGATGCAATTGCTAAACGGTAGGGTGAAATGAGAGAACTGTGGTGCTCCAGCTTGATCTGACCCTCATAGAATACAATCTCGTCAGTGTCCAGGACAACATAACAGGCCTCTCTCCCAGCATTCATGTCATAAATCACCCACTCACCATGAATGGGTAATCTCAAGATCTGCCACACATCCTCCAATGTGACTGTGGCCTCACCCGTCGGAAGGTGAAATGACAAGGTCTCACTATGCCATCTCTCAGCAAGTGTTTTCATTATGCCCAGGTGTGTCCACATGGGCAGTGCGTAGGTGATGTACCAGAGTCCCATCTCTCTGAGACGATCCTGCTCTCGCTCGGACAAATCCTTCAAAAGGCCAAAAATCTCTCAGGACCTATGCTCACATGAGTAGATCTCCCTCGCCTCCTCCTGCATTAGAAAAGTCACCATGTTAAAAATTCATCAAAAAAAGTCTCGATCGAAGCTTGTCCCAACATCCCGAACTGACCCCAGCATTGCTACCTATGAAGGCGGTGTAGTTTGTAAACTTCAAATAGCACCGCTAGAGCCTTCAAATTCCTAAATTGCACCACGGCAGTGCACCTGGCAATAGCGTCTAAGTTTGGATTTTAACCCTAAACTCCAAACTGCACCGCAGTGTCACTATTTGCGACTACGGTACAGTTTGATGCCGAGCAACACAGTTTAAAAATGTCGGTGCAATATGGCACCATGCCTAGAGACCTAGTTTTAAAAGCATTAAATGAGCATAAAAAATGAAAAATAAGTTTGGGTCAAGTTGACTCACCGGTGGTCTAGTTTCGAGAAGCCTCTGATACGTTTGAACTCGGTCAGAAATGTGCATGGGGAGCTATCATTGCGCCATCTCGCCAAGGTATCAGAGCTCAAAATTGTAGAATCTCCTAAGGTTGAATGTGGAAATGAATTGGAAGTGGCCCTTCAAGGCCTATTGAAGCCTAAAAATTAGGGTTTTTTGACCTCGTTTAGCCATTTTGCTTGGGTTTTACACCCCTGATCCCGTTTTTGTCTATCTAAGGGCCGTTTTTCATATTTTTTGCATTTTCTGGCCTCTCGGAGTCTTTCTGGACCTGTTAGGCACCCTATCCTCTTTTTCCACAAGATCACCCAAAAATTAGAATTTTCGTCCGATCTCTCGAGGGGGCAGTACATCAGCATATTTCTCTTGCAGAAGCAGCACTGCGGCAAATATTAAAATAAAAAAATTGATGTTTGATCGAGACAGTTTATTCTTTGAACTAAGGTAATGAGTACTTTGCTTCAAAGAGGGGCAAAATATAGACATGGAAAATATACTGACATACTTGATCCCAACTACTAACATCTTTTCATCATAAATCATCCCTCAGTCTAACCATTTAATCAAATACCTTTATTTGATTAAATTTATCAATTTTTTCCCTCTCTTGATTAAATAAATCATTTTATCTAATTAAGTCTTTTTCTCTTGTTAATTAAATCAACCTATCTGATCTAATTAACCCTATGTCCATATTTAATTATATAATTCCCTTTATTTTATTAAATCTTTAAAGTCTATCTATTAAATTAAATAAATTAAACTTTGTTTAATTTAAGCTAACATCACCCCCTTTAGCTAAATAAATCAAAATATTTATTTAACTAAGTCTAAAATCATATTCTTCTGATATTTGATTTAAATAAAGCCACAAATCTAAGTCAAATTTGTCACATCATCTAATCTCTCATTAAATTAATTAACCCTAGATTAATTTAATCCTAATCCATGTCCCATTCTCTAGCTTTTGCCACTTGCACATGAAAATAGATTTAATTCATTTATTAAATCCCTATTTTCCCTCAACATGGCATAATGGAGGAATATTCTCTCAAATTTGAATTCAAAATCCAAGTGGACTTTTTCCTTCCAACAAGACATTAACTTCACCTAATAAGTCATTTTTCCTTGAGCCAAGTGAAATTTAAGGCATTCCTTTTCCCTCTTATATGCCATTTCACTAATTTCAAATATCACCTAATTGCATTTATGGGCACATTCATCAAAATGTGCACATCCCTCAACCATTCTCATCTTGACAAGTGGCACCTTGCAATTGGTTGAATTTTAATCCCACATTGCTTCATTTTGGGCATTTCTCCAACTTGTCATTCTATAAATAAGAGGCTTCATTCCTCATTTCATCATCCACAATTTTAGCAAAGTTATTATACTCAAATCCATAGCAATTCTCATCCATTTTTATCCAATCTTAGCTAGGTTATGCAGATTTTAATCTTGGAGCATACTTCAATCATCAACAAAGTGGATCACTCTTCATCACCAATCAACAAAGCTTGCATAGGAGTTGGGAAAGGGCCAATTTCCACATCAAATTGGCACCAACTCCCCCAAGAGATTAAGAGTTTACATTGCATTTGAATAGGATTTAATATCTTTCGTTTATGCTTGTTTGTGTTCTTCATTTCATTTCCTTTCTATTGCAATTTAAATGGATTTCTTGGGGAATCATGAGACTAACTTGCATTTGATCTAATATGGTGTTTGTTTCTTGTGTTTATGCAGGTTTGGAATCTTGGTTCATAGAATGTTAAAATGCCAACACTGGCATATCTGAAATTGGTCCCCAGCAAAATAGGGGGACCTATATGCCCTAGGGTGAATGGATCCTAACCCTATTTTCTAGGACATTAAGTGTTAGGGGTAAAATATATCAGAGAATATAATCAATAATATTATTCAACTCACTATTCTCGCATTGAGTCTACAAATATATAGGAGAAATATAGGCACACGTGTGCTCTAAAATAGCACTCATGGGTTTAGCAAATAATAACCAATATCCTAAGTTGCTCTAACAAACAACATACATTTACAAGATGATACAAAAAATCTATCTACGTGGATTAAATGATGGAATATCCATCATTCCCCCATTATTTCTTTAAAGCACTAATAAAAGAATCTTGAAAAGTGTCAAACTTCACACGTGCAAGAGGCTTGGTGAAGATATCAACACGTTGTTCCTGAGTTGAGTAGAATTGGAGCTGAATGTTGTTTTGTTGAACATGTTCTTGTAGGAAGTGACAGTCAACTTCAATATGCTTTGTCTATTCATGAAACACTGGATTACGAACAAGCTTGAGAACACTTTGATTATCACAATAGAGAATGGTAGGTTGGTTCTGAGGTACCCCCAATCCTTCTAATATGCAACGTAGCCAAACTGCCTCACAAACTGTTGCACTTGCTGCATGATATTTTGCCTCTATTGAGGAACAAGCAACTATGGCCTACTTCTTACTTCCCCAAGAAATAGGGTATGATCCAAGGAAGAAAACAAATCCAGAAGTGGACTTTCTATCATCAATAAAACCTAAATAATTTGCATTTGTGTACCCTGTTAAGAAGAATTGATCATTCTTTTTATATTCCAAACCATGATCCATTGTACCATGTAGATACCTTAAGACCCTCTTTTTTGCTAGCCAGTGACATTTCTTTGGTTCTTCCATGAATCATGAAAGATAATTAACAACAAAACTGATATTTGGTCTAGTATATGTCAAATAAATCAAACCTCCAATCATTTGACAATAGAGAGTTGCATTCACCTGAGGAGATATATCAGATGTAGATAATTGTAAACCTGATTCCATAGGTGTATACATGGGTTTGGACTCCATCATTTTGAATTTCTCAAGCAGCATCTTGGAATATTTCCTTTGAGATACAAATATATGGTGATTTGTTTGCCATACCTCTAAACCGAGGCAATAGTGAAGCGACCCAAGATCTGTCATATCAAAGGTCTTCTTGAGATCATTCTTGGTTGTCTCAATCATTGTTTCTGAGCTGGGTGTAGCCAAAATAGTATGTCTTACTTTTGGGACATGCTAATTTTTGCCTGAAATCACTTTTTTTGGAAAAAGTAATGATTTTAACCTTGAGAGGTTCCATCTAAAGGGTTTTAATTGAAGAGGTATAGATAAGACCCCCTTAGATCAAACTCCCTTGGATAGAACCCCTCTAGTATTAAATCATACCCACAATGGAGTCTCCTTCGCACCTATCAAAATGCTAGAAAAAAAACACATTTAATTTACCTTTCGAGGGATTAAATAACTTCATTTAGAAATAATCTTTTGCAAGATTTTAGCCCTCAAATCAAGCTTTCCAAAAAGCATAGTTTTTATATGTTTTCATTTTATCTTCTATTTAATTTTTAATTTTTATTGAACATAGGTTTTTCTCTAAAAATCAAGCTCTTCATTCTACAGAGGTGGAAAAATAGCAAACCATTGTAAAAAAAATTTCAAAAAATACCCTTTCTCTAGGTATTGATGTCCTTGTTTCACTAAAAAAAGAAAATTTTGATTTTGATATATGCAAAACAAGTTAGGTTGTATGACACACACACATGTCCAAATTATAGTTACAGTGACTTCAAAAATTAATTAAAAAAAATATACCTAACAAAAAATTATGAAAAAATATCCTTTCCCTAGATATTGATGTTGAGAATCTATATTCCAAAAATTATAATTTTATCCTTTATAAAAAAATAGTTATGTTGTACGACACAAACGTTACTTTCTGAAAAAATGTTGTTTTTTGTTTAAAACTACTTATTAAAGGAGATGTTGAAAGATTCGTGATTTATTTCGAATTTAATATATATATATATTTAGAATCTACACAAAAATTTCCACAAATCACTAGTTTACATCATCTTTAAATTCTTAATGGTTTAGCTGCTATAGGTCTCAAAAGATGAAGATTTAGTTAAAAATATTAATGTAAATATCCATCTTGGGAAAAAAGTGAGACATAGTATTGTGATTTCACCCAGCTGTCTATGATAACTAAGTCATCAACATATGCAATAATGATCACAATATCCCCCCCTTGATCCTTGAGGTAGAGATTTGGATCATATGGATGCCTAGTAAAACCATGTTTTAGCAAGTGTTCATCAATTTTAATATACCAAGCTCTTGGAGCTTGTTTGAGACCATATAGGGACTTGACAAGTTTGCATACCTTTTCCTCTTTACTAGGTGCATATTGAATATCCAACAAAATATTAATTGGATACATTTGTTCAATGCTTTCAATTTCTTGGAAAGTGGTACAAATGGGCTATAGAATGCATAATTTAGGAAATTAGGGGGCCCAACTAGGCTCAATAATTTAGGGGGAGCAAAACATAGTGTGAAATTTTCAAGGGTGATAATTTACGATGCTACAACAACAATATCCAATAGTGATCTGTGTTGGAAACTTGCAACCATTTAAAGAAGATTTCCACTAACCCAAAAGAGAAATCTATGCAACTAATTATTTAGAATCCATATGCAAGAGAATAGACAACATACCCATGAAAATATGCCACAAGATATACCCTGGGAAAACCCTCAAGAGGGAAAAACCCATCCTCCAAAAGCATCCACACTCCATGTATTATTCAACAATGAAAACCCATTACAATACATCTTCAAAGACTTCATGAACACTTATGAAGCACAAGCTATCCATGCATTCCATGTGACCAAGCATGAATCCACACATCCCATGCCATGCTTCAAACCCTCACACATGCACAAGCTCAACCTGCTAACCTATAAACTGACCCAACCTAAACAACTAACCTTGTGGTTGTTTTTATAGAAACAAGCTCCCACAAAACCACCAAGTGGTATTACACAAAACCATGTGACTAAAACCATGAGATTAAAAAACCATGTCCCCATATTTAATATTGGGTACTTTATTTATTTATTTTCCCCAATATTAAATAATTGCATTTTAGTAACTTAACTTATGTTCCAATGTTACATGCAACATAAAGTGGCCCCAAGAATAATTACATTAAATATATTATGCAAGGTGTACAACATCTTTTCCTAACAATTTGATAGTGTGACAAGTGGAAACAAAAGGCTTTGATATAGCATCAGAGGGTTGTGAAATCAGATCTAGAATCCCCCTGTTGGGACATAGTCATCTAGGGTGACTAGGTCCTCAAAAACTAGCTTCAAATTCATATCACAGGTACACAGTACTCTACTCAGTCTATTTGTGAAGTCTAAATTTATCTGTGATATCTCAAATATGTTGTTTTTACATCAAAATAGTTAATTGCATCATTTTCCCTAGTCATTACATTGCATTTTATTTCAAATTTCATTTTAGATTTGTTCAAGGGAAAGTTGACTCACTTTTTTAGGTTGCAAGTTAGTTTTATACCTTGTCCAAATTCATCAAAACCCTGCTACCACAAACTACAAATAAACAAAATAAGGAAAGGTGCATAAACCTTAGACTCAAATCCTAGAGTATCCACTTTTCCTCCATTTCAAAGACTTCTTTAGATCAAGTGAGATTCTCAAGAAACTAAATCAAACCTTCATTGTCTTAGTTCCAAAAGTGGTAGAGGCTACTACTATGACTGACTTCAGGCTCATTATTCTTTACAACACTTTCTATAAAATCTTCTCAAAGGTTTTGGTTAATACAATTAAACATATCCTTCATAGACTCTCTACAAGTCAAAAAGGTTTAATCCCTAGTAGGTATATTTTGGATGTTGTGCTTACCACCCATTTATTTATTCATTATATGGAAAACAATAAAATGTCAACTATTCTCTTAAAAATTGACATCTCCAAGGATTATGATAGATTGATATGGCCCTTCCTTGTGGTTGTCTTAGAAAAAATTAGGTTTGGAAAGAAGATTCTCAAAATTATTAACACTTGTATTTCTTCCCCAACCTACTTGTTATTGGTGAATGGGATCCATATAGGTTTTTTCTCATTTGGAAAGGGTCTAAGACAAGGGGATCCCCTTTCCCCCTATTCATTCTTGTTGTGGAGGCTCTAGGTAGAAGTTTTTAGAAACTCATCAACTCAATAAACTCCTAGGGGTTAAAGCCACCTCTTCTTCACTCCTCTCCTCTCATCAACAATCTATGGATGACAATATTCTTTTTGGGGATTCTTCAATTGTGGATGCCAAACTCCCAAAGGCTATCTGGGATAATTATGCTAAATTTGTTGGGTAGCACATTAATTACCACAAAAGTATGCTCTACTTCTTTAATTATGAGGGCATGCTAAAAAAAAAGATTGTGAGCATTCTTGGTTGCCAATAAGATAGGTTTCCTGGAACTTACCTTGCGCTCCCACTCACTAATAAAAATCTATCTAACATTTACTATAACAACATTGTGGAAAGAGTACAAAGAAAGTTGGATAGATAGAAAGGGAAGGTTATGAGCCTAGCTGGTAAATACTAGTTGTTGAGAGTCTCCCTTCAGAATATCCATTTCTTCTACTTATCTTTACTTAAAAATTCTGTTTCCATGGCTGATAAAATTGAAAACATCCAAAAACTATTATATGGTCTAGAGTTGAGGACAAAAAAAAGTCTTTAGTGAAGTGGTAAAAGTGTGTAAACCTAAAAGTTAAGGATGCCTAGGGATAAGGAGATTGAATTAGTTCAATAAAACATTACTTTCCAAAATTGGGTCGAATCTAGTGGAAAGGAACAAAGACTAGTCACAAATTGTTAATGCTACGTACTTGGAGAATAGGGACCCTTGTTGTTTCCTTTCATCTCCTTTTATCCCCAATGGTTCTATTATATGGAACCATTTACTCAAAATAAGAAATTTTATTAAGCAAGGTATCTTTTGGAATGTTGGAGATGGCATGAGTGTTAATTTTTGGAATGACCATTGGATTGAAGGACGCACTTTTTCCTCTATGTAGAGCCTCTCCCATGTAATGGAATTTCTTATCAGATTAAATGGCACTAAATTACATGGGTATGTCAACTAGGATGACCCCCATACCAAGTGGAAAGACTTTGATAGTCAACATGACTAGAAATAGGAGGTGTGCATTATGTACAAGATTATTGGTGAATATTTTTTCTTCAATCTTGACAAGAAAGATTTATTTTTTGGTCTCCTAAACCTTCTAGACACTTATTTTTAAGACTTCTTATGCTCTTTTTGTGGATGATAAGGACTCTACCTTCAATTGGAACCTGGCATGGAATAACAAAGTGATACCTAAAATTAGCTACTTCTAGTGGGCTTCCATTCACAATAAGATCCTTATTGTTGACAACTTGAACAAGAGGGGATTTTCTTTGGTTAATAGATGCAACCTTGTTGCAAGATGGTGTGTCCCTTGGTCTTCTCTATGTAGCGCAATGCTTGGTTTTGTGACATGGATTAACCGCCTCATGTGGATCTTGTATAAATCTAGTAGATGTACCGGGCATTAACAAATCGATCTCTTGGTGCAACGATAGCCACTAATGTAACAATTGGTATCAGATTTGAGGTCACAGGTTCGAACCCATCGCTTGTGCTAGGGGGGATTGTTGCAAGATGGTGTGTCCCTTCATCTTCTTTGTGCAGTGTGGCGCTTGGGTTCATGACATTGTTTAACTGCCTCATGTTGATCTTGTGTAAATTTGGGTGGTTGTATCGAGCATTAACAAGTCGATATTTTGGTGCAATGACAACCACCAATGTAGCGAACCTAAGTTACAAAAAGGAAGATATGGTTAACCATTTTTTCTTCCATTGTGAGTTTGCTAGGTTTGTTTGGGGGGATTTCATGGCTTGCATGTTGATCAATTGGACTTTCCTCTTGCATCTTAGAGATTTTGTCAACTCTCTGCACTATGATTCCCACTACAATCATCCTATCATTTCTGAAATATGGAATCAAATTCGTTGTCTTGTCACTTGAAAACTATGAAAAGAGAGAATAATAGAGTCTTCAAAGATTAGGTTAGAAACAACAATGTTATCTTTCATGTTATCAAACATAACTTACAAGATAAAAGTTGAATTTGATAAATATTTATGGCCCAAACTCCTGCCTGGATAGAATTTTTGACTGGCAACATAAGAAGTGACATGGAGGATTTTTGGATGCTTGGAGGGAACTTCAACTCTCTGTTGTTTCCCTTAGAAAATTTGGGTGGCCTTGAGGATTTCTCTAATAATATGATGGATTTGATAATATTCCTTAACTTTTTTAGGCTCTTTGTTATTCCCTTACTTGGCACCCTATACACATGGTCTGATAGGTGATTGGGTGATCAGTTGATTCAAGTTAAATTAGATCAGTTCCTTGTTTCTGTTAATTGGAATATTTCCCAAAACTTCACTTTAATTGTACACTTCCTAGAACTAGGTTTGATCACAATGCTATCCTTCTCAATAGAAAAGATAATGTTGTTAAAGAGTTGTTTCCCTTTAGATATGAAATAATGTGGACTCTCCACCCGGATTTTAAAACCCTTGTGGATAGATGGTGGAATGAACCAACTACTAGCACCCCGATGTTTTGTCTTGCCAATAAATTGAAAAGGGTCAAAGAAAGAGTGAAGGGATGGGATAATATCTCCTTTCGAAACATATTCTACACTAAGAAGTCTTTAGGAGACAACATAAAGGAGGTGAAAATTTTGATGGAGAAAGGATTTGTTGATGAGGATACTTGCAACAAGGAATGTGACTACAGGGCTCAATTGTTTAAGGTTAACAAACAAAGGATTTTTTTGGCAACAAAAATCTTGAATCCAATGGCTAACTAAAGGGGATAGGAATACTAAGTTCTTTCATTAATCTATTATGAAACATAGAAGTAGAAATAGGATAAGACAACTTGTTAAGGAAGATTGCACTACAGTGAACATTGAAGAAGAAATTGTTGATGAATTTGTTTCCTCTTTCCCCACTCTCCAGTAAGAACCTAATGTTGCCACGTTGGAATTCGATGACATCCTCCAAGTGATTCCTAAGGTGATCACTAATCAAGATCTAAAAGACCTAACAAAATATGTCTCCCTTCAACAAGTGAAGTCTGTTGTTTTCTCCTTTGGAGCCTACAAGGCCCTTGAGCCCAATGGGTTCCCTTTAGCCTTCTTTCAGGATTTCCAAGATATTGTCAATAAATACCTTCTAAATGTTGCTAGGGACTTCTTTTGTTTGGGTAGACTGTTGAAGCAATTGAATGCTACTTTTATTGCTCTCATTCCAAAAAGGATGATGTTTCCTCCATGCATGATTTCAAACCTATAAGTCCCTTTAATACTATTTATAAAAAAAAATTCTAAGATCATTGTGAACAGATTGAAAGTTGTTTTGAAAAAAATGATAGCTGAAAATAAAAAAGGATTTGTTCAAGGAAGACATATTTTGGATGTTGTTATGTCTACCCATGAGATTCTCCATTCTATGGAGCTTAGAAAAAAACCTAGGATGGATTTGAAATTACGAATCTCTAAAGCTTATGAAAGAGTTCCCTGGATTTTCCTTTTTGTTGTCCTCAACAATTTGGGTTCAATGGAAGGTTTCTCAAACTTATTATTGCTTGTGTTATCATTCTGAAATGTTCTATTTTGGTGAATGGGGTTCCTAAGGGATTCTTTTCCTATGGTTGCGGTCTGAGGCACAGGCTCTCTCCTTATCTCTTCATTATTTTGGTAGAAGTTATTAGAAGAAATGTTCAAAAAAAATTTGAAAAGTTGCTAAAAGGATTCAAGGCTACTTCCACTCTTCCTTTTGCTTCTCACAAGCAGTTTTTTGATGGCACTATTTTTTTTGGAGAAGCTTTAGTTGTGGAAGCCAGTCATTGGAAAAGTATTTTGATTGTCTACGCTAGGGCTTCAGGTCAACATTTCAACTACAATAAGACCAAGATATACTTCTTCAATTTAGAACAGATTGTGAAAGATAGAGTAGTTCATATCTTGGCTCTCTCCCTACTGCTTACTTAGGGCTACACGTTATTTCCAAAAGACCTGATAGTAATTACTATAATTACATTATTGAAATAATTCAAAAAAAATTGGCTAGTTGGAAGGGTAAACTCTAAGTCAAGTTGGGAAGCTACAACTTCTAAAATTATCATTACAAAACATATCAATTTACTACCTATCCCTATTTAATATTCCTACCTTTATTGTTGACAAGATAGAACATATCCAAAAAAGATTCTTGTGGTCAGGAATTGAGGAAATAAATAGAATGATGCTAGTGGGATGGTAAAAAGTGTGTGTTCCAAAAAGTGTTGGAGGCCTTGGCATAAGAAGACTCAAACTATTTAACATAGCTCTTGTTGCTAAAATAGGGTGGTGTATGTTGGAAGGAGCTAAAGAATGGGTCATGATTCTTAAGTCTAAATATCTAAGAAACAAATAATAGGGATGTTTCCTAACCGCTTCTAACATGCCTTATGGTTCTATTTTTTGGAACAATCTTCTCAAAATAAGAAGTGTGCTAAAATTGGGAGTAAAGAAAAGAATTGGTAATGGAAATGACACTAATTTTTTGGAGGATGGTTGGAGTAATGATCCCCCTCTTTCATCCATAGACCGCCTTCGTCAATTAAAACAAAGATTGATTAGAATTTTTGGAAAAACAGGTTGTTGGAAATATCAATTGGGATGGGAGAGAGCCTCGATGGATCAAGTTCAAAAAAAATTCTTATGGGAGTTATCCTTAGGGAAGGGAGACAACAAAACTAGGATGTTGTAGTGCAAATACTATACCAAAGAATTGGTGAGACTAATTTTTTCTCTAATGATAGGAAGGATGAATGGATATGGACCAAGAGTTCTTTAGGATATTTTTCAGTAAAGAAAGCATATGAAGAGTTGGAAAAATCTATCTCTTCCAACACTAATTCTCATTGGAACTAGGTCTGGATAAAAAATATGATACCAAAAGTAAACTTCTTTTGGTGGGTGGATGCCCATGGGAAAATCCTCACTACTAATAACCTTATCAAAAGAGGGTTCCAATTAGTTAATAGATGCTTTCTTTGTAAAGAGGAGGAGATCATTATGCACATGTTCTTTCATTGCTCATATTCAAGAGAGATATGGTCTTTCTTTCTCCCCTTTCTTATGACATAATGGGTTTATCCTCCCTTAATGAAGATGTTTATTGATAACTGGTCTTTTTTTCCTTATTCTCACAACATAATTAAGGATTTGTGGAGTCAAGTTCGCCCTTCATAACTTGAGGGTTATGGAAGGAGAGAAACAACAAGATTTTTCATGACACAACAAAAAACAAGAAAGAATTGTGCATGGCTATCAAGAACCAAATTTAGGAAAATGTGGAAGCAGGGGGGTACACCCTCTCAAAGGTTATGCCCTCTTACAAGGAGAATACAATTAAGTAAATTTGGGGCCTCAAAAAGGACCTCACTAAAGTCAACTGGTCAAAATACATCACTAGAAAACACATTATATGGTCTCCTCCAGAGACTGACTAGATTAAGTGTAAATTTGATGGTTGTTCTAAAGGAAAACCAAGTTTAGCAAGAGCTAGAGGAATTATTAGAAACCGTCAAGGAAATTGCATAGCGGCTTATGGTAGAAATCTTGGGACATGTTCAAACAATATGGCTAAGGCAATGGTTGTTTGGGGAGGTATAAATCAATTGAATGAACTTGGTTTTCAAAATGTTATTTTAGAAGGAGACTCCAAACTCATAGTTGATATCTTGAAAGGTGAAAGTGTTGTCCCTTGGGAAATAAGGGACATTATTGACAATTGCAAACAACTCATGAAAACCTTCACAAATTGTAAGGTTCTACATGTTTGTAGAGAAGGAAATTGTACTGTGGATGTGACTACAAATGAAGCCCTTAGGTGTCAAAATTGGACACGTTGGGAGTTTGGGATGCTACTAGGATGGATAAATGACATTTTATTAAAATAAAAATATGAAATTGCATATAATATCAAACCAAGTGATAAGGGGACTTGTTAAGACGAAAGACCACATTAGAATGAAAGGTGATAGGAAAGATTAATGTTAATTATTGTCAAGGTTGTATAATTCAAATGATGGACAATTATGAGGATGGGATAAATGAGAAATTTATTAATGATAACATCATTTTTTCAATACCTCCATATCAAAAGACTACTTATGTAAGCGGTCACATGGCATGCAGTTTGTTCTCTGCGGTTAGGCTAATTACAGCAGTTTGGAGTAGTCACCCATAGTTTAGAAGTTGGTGCCATTGGGTTTTGCTAGCCAGAGCTCAAATAAGGCAGATTAGTAGAAAGTAGAGACTTTTCAAAAGTCTCAGCTTAGAAAATGTCACTTCCTTACAAAGTGGTTAAAGCGCATAAAATATTTTTATTTTTTTTTTTTAAAAAGACAAATACATTGTTGATAGAAAAAAATTTCAGAAAATTTTTAAAATTAAAAAATATTTTTGTCATACCTTATTTGGTTGGAAATTAGGTATGAGCTCAACTAAAAAAAATCCCCAAAAACAACTTTTGCCAAATATAGGAAAATTATATATCAAAATTCTCGCAAATGGTCACCTGGACACAATGGTAAGCTTATTTTTTGCCAAAAAAGCTCTTGTAAAAATTTGTTCACTAGATTTGAGCTCCAAACCCTTATTTGCCAAAAATGCAAATGGTGACCAAATTGAGTGAAAAAAAAGCCAAAGCTGACTTTCTTGAGCCTCCTAGATGTAATGGGATAGCCTAAAATACTACCACTATAGCCAAAAGTGTTGCAATCACCATATCTCACCAAAATGCATACATGCAATATAGGATTAAAAAATCTTTGCAAACCCTTTCTGATTTGCAAGATCTACAAGAAACTCAAATCACAATAGAAATTGATGGAAACTCTCTAATGAAAAAATGGAAGGGGCTTTCCATATTCAAAGCTTTGATACCATGTTGAAGTGATCAACCCAAGATCTTCAATCTGCAACACCAAATAACCTCCACAAGAGATAGAGAGAAGCAACAATGGAAGATGTTATTCCACCAAACAAGGATTGCAATATGATACAATATGATCTATGCAATACAATGCAATGCAAAAAATGTTAGAGATTCCTTGCTTATAAAGGCAAGGATGAGAGATAGGATAAGACAAGATCATGACAAGTGTCTTAATCCTATCACATGAGAAAACTAACTCATAACTACCTAGGAAAGTGTAAAGTATAGATAAGACAACTAATACTTATCTACATAAGACAACTAATATCCTAAGTAAACTTAACATGTGAATTAATTCCCCTAAGTCCCTAGTAAAGGAATAAACTAGGTACAAGACTTATTCACACCAACATAATCTGCATTCTACTAAAATGGGAGGTCCAAGGAAGCATACAGAACCACCCAACTGTGATGTCCTCAAGAAGAATGTTGATTTGTGGAGGATATTTAAAAATGTTGGTATGGTTCCCTTCTTTGAAGTCATGCATGGCTATAATGAGAAGCTAACTTCCAAGTTTATCAATTCTTGGAAGGGTGGTCATGTGTCCATTGGATCTGTTAAGTTTGAAGTGACGACCCAGCTGATAGCAAAGGCCACTAGCCTAACAAATGAAGGTTGTGAAGAAAATTAGTGGGGAGTATCAAAGCTTTGTTGATAAATTCTTTCTTGAAGGAGAGGATTTGATGAGATTCCAGAATGGCTATGCATGCCTTGATCTCCCTCTTCCATTTGCCATGGTTAGTATGTTTGTCATGCATTATTTCACTTTAGAGGGTAGGTATATGACTATGCATGCCTACAACTTCCTTATCTTGAATCACATTAGGCATAATGACTGAATTAATATGTCATTTTATTTTTTATCCCTTATGCAACAAAATATTGAGAAAGGTGTCTTGTCTCCCCTGCACCAAGGGCTTATTATGGCCCTTTACAAATATTTCTTGGCTAATAACCCACACAACAACCTTTAATCATTAGAAATGAAAACCCTCCCAGAATTGTTGAAATGAATAATGCTAATATTGAGGAGAATGACAACCCTACCCCTGGAAATAACTCTATGCTCTTGTCACATCTGAGAATTTGATGCTACCTGAATTTACTTTATGTGGAATTGATTTATGGATAATTGTGTGTGGTAGAATAAATATTATGTTATTTTGAAAGATGAAATAAGTAAAATGATTATTTTATTAAATGATTATTTTATTTTCGAAAAGATGAAATGTAATGAATATTATTTTATTTTGAAATGATGCAATATAGAAAATGTTATTTTGGAATGATAAATTATATTGCTTCGATTTATTTTTTGGACACTAACCTATTAATGGGTACCTAAGTTTGCATGAGTTGCAAGTTGTCGAAGACAAGGGTGTGGTTAAGGTAGAGGAGGCTAGCTACCTAGCAGGGTTAAGATGGAGTGGTCTCTCTCGAACACACAAACACTTAGAAATCATATAGTTGCATTTTTTTTTTTAATATAAAGGGGTAAAAACTTAATTGAAAATCAGAACAAAGCATTACATAACAGCAAAGGGCCAAAGCCCCAGGAACCAACAGAAACCACAAGAAAAGCCAGGAACAAAATCACCCTTCCCCAATACCACTCCCATCCTCTACAAGAATCCTCTCCAAATCCTGACATAACTCACGGGAAATCTGCTCCCACCCATCAATCTTCCCACCATCTATATTCTCTGATGCCCATTTGGCCAGACAATCAGCCTGCCCTATTCCATTCCCTTGGAATATGGACATAAGACACCGACTCCATCAAAGAGCTAACCTGTAATATCTATTGCACCATCATAGCCAACTGCCAGCTAACATCAGAAATCTTCTTTTCATGAAGTAAATTGACCAAGACCTGAGAATCAGACTCACAAATAACCTTACGCCACCCTAAAGCATACGCCCGCTTCAAGGCATAGAGGATAGCCAAGCCTTCCATCCTATTGATAGTCTGTATCCCTTCATTAGCAGAAAAAATAAAAACCACTGATCCAGAAGAATCCCTACCAACCCCGCCAATCCCAGCGGGTCCAGGATTTCCCCTAGATGAGCCATCCGTATTAATTTTCAAAAAGCCAGTGAGGGGCAACCAACTCCCCACCCTTTGAACTTTTTTTCTCACGCCTACCTCTCCGATGCAAGTAGAAGTCTAAGATAGCCCTTGAATTCCCAACCGATCAACCATCTCAGCATCTCCTTTCTCTAACGGCAACATAATCTCACCTTTAGCTTCGACAGTCTCCTGGATCATTCCCACAATTCTAAACCAAACCTTGTTGAATCCCCAATTTTTCACCCCGAAAGATTCTCCGATTCCTTTCCAACCAAACTTGCCAAAGCAGAAAGATGGGACCAACATACCAAACATCCTGCAAGAAAGAGTCCGAGGAGGGGGGCCTCCCCAGACTAATCCAAAACTCAACCAGGGAGGAGGCATGAATGCATGGGCTTTTCCAAACACCCCACCAGAAATGCCAGAGCTGTAAGGTGAAGGAACAACAGAAGAACAAGTGAGGAGAGTCCTCCTCCCCACACCCGCAGAGAACACACCTAGATGGGCCTGAAAAACCTCTCTTCCGGATATTATCCCAAGTCAAACACCTATTCCAAGCCAAAGTCTAAATAAAGCAATTACACTTTGGCCAAGAAAACTTATTCCAAAATTTCTTCCACCAATGAACCTCCACCCTCACAATCTGCTGGGAAAGCAACTCCTGATACCCAGAAGAAACAGTGTAAGCACCCTTGGGGTTAGGAGACCAAGCCAACACATCCTCATCCATGAGGGAGCTACAACTTGACAAGAAAGAATGTAATGAAGCTCAGCACACTCCTCCATACCAACAACAGGCCATTCCTCTGGATTCTTCCATCTCGCCTCCACCAACTACCCCTGAAAGGAAAGAGACTTAAAGTCACACACCCTCGACCATCCTGCTTCACAGAACCTCTGGCACAATGTAAGCAAATGAGGATACTGAGAAACAATGGGAGGGTGACCATCCCAAGCGTCATGCCAAAAATGCACCTCTGACCCACTCTTGCAAATCCAGAATAAGCCACCCTTAACGAGCACAGCCCCTTTCTTGAGAGTATTCCAAATCACAGATCCCTTCCCTGTCAAGCTATAACAAGGGATATCACTCTGAGGAATCCTTGGAAAGTACTTTTGAGTCAAAATTCTGGCCCACACCCGGTCCTATTCCACACACCAATGCCAATACAATTTAGCAGCTAGAGTCGTACCAGATAGCAATGACTGCCTTAACCCAAGACCACCAAACTGTTTTGGGCTACAAACAACATCCCATCTAACAAGGCTCCACTTGGAAGATAATAAACTACCAGCCCATAAAAATTGTCTTGCTAAGGAATCAAGATCCCTAACAAAGCCCATTGGCACCACCTGAATCATACACCTATAAAGAGGGAGAGCCTGAACCACAAATTTGAGCAACTGAACCCGACCCGCAAAAGACAGCCAGCGAAGGGTCCAATGAGTGACTTTAACACAAAATTTTTCCAGAATAGCCTGCCAAGAATCCCTAGACTGCCTACCAACTGAAATAGGAATCCCAAGGTAGGTCAGCGGGAGATCCCCAATCTGAAATCTGAGAATATGAGCAATTCTCCTCTGAATGGAGTACGGAGTATTGAAGAAAAAAATGGAAGACTTGCCCTCATTAATTAACTGGCCCGATGCAGCAAGATAAACATCCAACACCTTGCGCATGTTTGAAGCCTCCCTAATAGTAGCCATGCCCATCAAAGCAGTGTCATCCACAAACTGTAAGTGAGATTGCATAGGTAAGCCACCTCCCCATTCCATCCCTGAATGAAACCCCCCTCCACATTCCTTTTTATCAATCGACCCAAACCTTCCACCAAAAGAAGAAACAAGTAAGGAGAGAGGGGGTCACCTTGCCGTAAACCCTGAGAAGCACCAAAGAGTTTAGAGTGCTCCCCATTAATCAAAATAGAGAAAGAAACCGAAGTCACACAACTCATAACCCAGCGAATCCACTCCTCAAAACCAAAGGCCCCCAGAACCTTTCGAAGGAAGGACCATCGAACTCTGTCATAAGCCTTAGCCATGTCCAGCTTGATGAACATAGCCTTATCTTTGGAGTTGGCCATAGAATGAATAGTCTCAGTAGCAATAACCACCCCATCCAAAATCTAGCGGCCCGCCACAAAACCACTTTGTTCCTCAGAAATCAGCAGCGTAAGCCACTTTTTTAACCTATCAGCAATCAACTTAGAGATAATTTTATAAATAACATTGCAAAGAGAAATGGGGCGAAATTGACTTAACCGATCAGCCCCATCACCCTTGGGGATGAGAGCAAGGAAGGTAGAATTCAGGGCCCGAAGCATTTGCTTATTCTTTTGAGACTCTTGAACGACTGCCAATAAATCCAACTTGATAATCTCCCAAAATTCCTGGAAGAACTCAATCGGGAAACCATCTGGACCAGGAGCTTTACCCTTCTTCATCTAGAAAAGAGTCTTCTCCAACTCCTCCAATGAAATATCACTCATAAGATGCTCCTTCATCTCCCAAGAGACCAAAGAAGGAATACAAGAGAGGACCTAAGCCTCTTCAACTGAGTCCCCCTGTGAGTCCTCCCTGAATAAAGAAGCAAAATACTGCACAACTTCATTTGAGATATCTTGAGTAGAAGAAAGAACCTCTCCCCTATTAGTCACCAAAGCTGATATAGAATTACCATGACGTCTGGCCTTCACTGAATTGAAGAAGAAGGTAGTATTCTTGTCTCCCTCCTGAAGCCACTCAATCCAAGCTTTTTGTTTCCAGTAGATTTCCTCCCTTAGCTCCCACTCCTCCAGAGCTTTCAATGCCCTAGCCTCATCTCACAACAAATTCTCAGACACCCCATCCTCCCTAATCAACCTGGTAATACCATTCAATTAAGCTTGTGCAGCATGCTTTGCATGGTAAATGTTTCCAAAGCATTGTCAGTTCCACCATTTAAGCTGATACTTAACATATTGAAGGAGCTTAGCAAAATTATACATTGCAGTACCATAAGTAGGTCTACCATACCTCCACCATCTAGAAACACATCCATAAAGGTCAGGGTCCCACAACCACATTAGCTAGAATTTGAAGGATGGCATCGAAGGCATCCGGGCATAAGAGATAACTAGCTTTATAGGCCAGTGATCTGAACCTCTCCAATCTAATATCTCAGAACTAGAGGACCACATTGCCCCAGCCCAAAAGTAGGAGACAATGAAATGATCTAGTCATTCAATAATGCAACTGTCTCCCACCCTTCTGTTGTTCCAAGTAAATTGACCATTTCTAGGTTTGATATCCACAAGATTGAGAGTCGATATATTGTCCCAAAACAACAACGTAGAAGGCTCTAGTCTTGCAATACCACCCTATTTCTCAGCTAATTCAGTAATAGCATTAAAGTCACCTACAATGATCCATGGTAGATAGGGAAATAGGCTACAAACAAAATAGATATTTTTCCATTAAAGAAGTTTACCTTGGAACTCAATAGGAGCATAGACATTGGAGAAAAGAACAGACTCTCCCGACTTAGGATGCAAAGAAACCATGGATAAATAGGACTTGAAGGATAACCACCACAAAGACTGAATCTTTCGACGGTTCCAGAAACAAGCCACACACCCCGAGGATCCCTAAGCCCCAATACACTGGCATTGACCATTCTTCCACAACTTAGGCGCTAAACCCATCATGCACTCAATAGATAACTTGGTCTCCTGAAGAAAAAGAACATCAGGAGAATGACTTCTTACCAACTCACGAACAACTTTTTTTCTAGGGCCCCTATTCAAGCCCCTTACATTCCATGAAATAATGATCATTTCAAAGCAGTCAAAAAATGAGAATCTAGGGTCTTAACAGACCCTCACTCCACCAAAGTCTCCCCCATCATCTTAATCTTTTCCAAATATTTCTTCCTACCAAGTTTAGCACTTTTCTCTGAACCCCCCTTCTTTCCATCCTTTTGTAGAATGCCCAGTTGAGAAGGCTTGCTACTCTTAGCCACATCTGAACCAACATTCAGTGCAAGAAAAGAAGTGCCTCCATCCCCCTGCCCCAACTCAACATTTGGACCCAACATCACCTGAGCCCCAACTGGCACATCCGTGACCATAGGCATGGCAGACTCCTCCTGTGGAGCAAGAGGAGTAATGGAAGTGTGATCCTCCAGGCCAGAACCCACCACACTCGAATCCACACTTATTAACCCTAGATTAACTTCTTGCTAACCCAAATCATCCAGGACCTCAAACATGTTAAAAGTATCCTCATCTTGTCTCTCCATCAAATTCCTCTTTTGACCTATATTCTAGTTATGAGCCTTAACAAGAACATAACCCTCAGCATCTATCCCCTCAATAGAAATTGGATTCTTCCCCTTGTCATCATCATGGGTGTTACAAGGAGGAGGTGGAGGCTGAGGCACCACAGGCTTAGCCTTTGGTCATCTATGCAATAGGTGACCATATTCATGATAGAGGCAACATTGGAAAGGAAGGGTCTCATAATCCAATTGCTGCACCCAAGAATGGGAACCCACACACATATCCAAAGCATCTGGCAAAGGTATACTCAAATCAATTTCCACACAAATTTGAGCAAAAGTCATTACTTTCTTACCTAGGGTTTGTGTCGAAGACCCCACCGGCTTCCCAAGCATCGAAGCAAGCATGTGCAGAACATCCTCACGACAACATTCAATTGGAAATCTGGGCAACCGAACCCACACCGGAACATGATTCAGAAGCTTCTCAAAGGGATTAAAGCCTGCATGCCATGGCTTGATGAACAACCCAACCTGGTTGTGAAAATAGGGCCCCCCCTCAAAAACCCTATTGTGATCAGCCAAGCAGATAAATGTGACCATGAAAAAATTATTTGTGAGTAGTGTGACCTCCATTTCACCCTCTGAGCCCAAGTTTCCAAAAATTGTAGAGACACTCTCATTCCCAAAAAATTTCAATATAGAGAATGCTTTGAATAATATTCAATATCCTCAGCAATCATCTCAATCGGAATCCCATAATTGGGTCTCTCTTTGTAGTGCTCCAAAGGCGGTTGTTAATCTCTTTTGAATCGAGATCCACCGGATGAATTTGATTCCATAGACCCTATATTCGGAGAGGTGTTTTCCAAAAACCTCGCTCTTTGTCTTCAGCAATTCAAGCCCTTTGCTGACACAAAATCATGTCGAGGTGCAACCTAGATGCTCACCCTAAGACGCCAGCCAAAGGCCCGAGATAGACCCGACACAAGAAGATCGGCCCCCAAGCACAGCGGTCCGAGGAGGAAACCCTCACATGCAGGAAAAATGGCCAAACACAACCAAGCCAGAGCTTCAAAGAATAGCCGCAGCAAAAAGATTAACCCCCCCACAAAACGAAGCAGACGCCCACCCCAACCTTTGCACAAATAGAGAAAGCAAGCACAAAGTAGAGCTCGAGGATGCCCTAGCTCCGGCTCGCTAGATTCTTGACCCGGCAGCCCATATAGTTGCTTTAGAATTGTATTAACTAATCGTATTATATTGCTTCTTAATTTATAGTTGGTTATTTAATTAATTGGTGGAAAAAATTAAATGCTCATAGAAAATAGAAGAAATAGTTTTAATTTATTTTATTTCTTGCTTTTATTTGAAGAATAAAATTATTTTTATTTATTGTTTTATAGATAATTGTGATGCAAGCTAATAAATCATGTTTGTTATTAAAAAATAGTTTTATTTAATAAATTAGAAATAAATCAAAGAAAATAAAGCAAGATTTAGAAAACAAAACAATGAGAAAGAAAACAATAGAAAAATAGAAAAATAGGAAAAAAGAACTTAAATTTAGAAAATAAAACACAAAAACAAAGTAAAATAAAATAGAAAAAAGAAGAAAGAGAATAATAAAAAGAGAATGATCTCTCAATCTCTCTACACACAAGATTCATTCACAATTTTCAGTCTGCAAAACAAAAATAGAAACAGAGACAAAAGAGTTGGAGATTGGGCAAAGAAGAAAGAAGAATGGTGAAAAAGAAGAGAAGAACAAGAAGAGAGTCAAATAGGATAGCGTTTTACTAGGTTTTTTTCCATTGTGTCAAAATATCAGTTTGTGTGAATAAATATTAAGGAACAATCTCCATTTTTATGTGAAAGGATAAATCTCATTGTTGAAACTAAATTGATTATATCAGTACCAAAATTGTAGTTATGCATTTTGATATTAAAAATCATTTATTTTCTATAGATAAATTCAAGTATCATGTTGTAATAAAACTATATTTTATTTCTCTTATAATATATACATATTTATACTATGTATATAGCAAATATATGGGAAGCTTGCTTGTATATATAAATATATACAAATATATTAAGATTTTATATATATTACTTGAATAGTAAATAAATTTCATTTTAGAATTTACTCATAATCATTGTAGTTCATCTTAAAAAGGAATGAAGTTAGTTTAAAAAATATTAAAAAAAAAAAACTTTAATTATTTTCAGCCTATGGTTGTGGGAAGGTAGAAACCCTTCCATAGGTCGGGCATGTGGAAAGGGCGTTGCCCTACCACAAGAGGCACTCCATAAGGAGGTCATCCCCCCCCCCTCACAGCCATTTTGTTTGAACATAAACATTTCACAGCTTCTAATCTTGCAAATTCGTTGGTCTACGATTTCTAATCTTGTACATGTGAATATATAAATATAAACCAATTTTTAGTTAAAACTAGTCAAGTTGGAAATTATTTATATAAAATGAATTATTAGAATTTTGTATGCAAAACGGAAAACATCCTCTGTAAAATAACTCCAAACCGTAGAGATGGAATAAACCCACATGAGAAAACTTATAAGTTTTAAACAGTTAGTTTATATCACAAACCTGAAAATAACTTCTTTTATATTGGATCTATGTATATCACTGGAAGTGTAATAAATAGTCAAAAACATGTGAGCTAGAAAATGATGTAGATTGAGTAGATTGTTTATTATTGCTTGGCCAATCTACTGCACTAGTGAAATAGATGGTTTGAAAAGCCTAGATTAGATGGTTATTTATGTCTCTGCCACATCATGTATTCAAGAATTATGTCATTCTAGTTTAGGAGTGCATATAGGCATCAGGCACGCATCGAGATATTCCCTCCTTTTACCGTTCTAGGTTGCTAGGCTCCTCATGTAGGGTCGGTGCTTTCTTCATGTTAGGAAGAAACCCGGGGAAGTCCAATACTTCATGCTTGGGTGGAAAAAGTGCCTTAACCTCACTCTTGGCCTCGGCTTTTGGAAGACCATTAGATTCATGGTGGTTGAAGACAAATATTCTTATGCTATATGATTCATTATGGATATACTTCATTGTAATATTCTTGTATGACTTGCTAGCCAATCTGTAAAAATGTATATTTACCTTCAAGGATGTAATCAATGTAATGATGCAAAATATTTTACTTGTAACATTGAAAAAAATGTAAGTAACTCCCTTTTTGGTGTATGTAAAATAAATGCAATACTCCTTAGTGTATGAAACTTGTACTTCATTATTGGAAACTTGCTATTGTGCAATTATAGATATTTAATTAATAAATGCTTTACTTTCCTTATTTGGAACAAAACATTGCTTTTTGGAATACTATTTTTAGTATGTGATTTTTTTTCGCGCTTTACAACTCTCCTCTCCTAGGACTGTGCCTATAGAAGGCAGCCCCTCAACTGCTGCAAAAATTCCAATTCCCTATAACAAAAAACCTACCTCAAAGCCTAAGCCTATTCTGGATGAGAACTCTTTCGAGTTGGAGTTGCTAAAAGTAACATCGAAAAAGAGAAAACACTCTCCTCTCTTATTGGAATCTCCAAAAACAAAAACAAAAAATTGAACAAGAATCCAAAGCAAGGAAACATTATTACCATCTTGCGGATTTAGAAGGGTTTCTGAAGGAGGAGAATAAAGAGGGTCTTGGTGACCCTTTAAGAGGTCGTAGAAGATCGGAAAGACTGGCAAAGGTGGCTTCCACTAAAAAAAGGGAAAAAGTTAAAGGAAAATCCATAGTTATAGAGGAAGAGGAGTTGTCAACAATTGACAAATTTGAACCTGAGATAGAAGAGGACAACAAGGGGGAGGAAGATTATTTAGAGGAAGAGGAGGATAAAAAGGAAGAGGAGGAAATGGGAGGAGACGAGGCTAATGGGGTCGTTGGGATGGACAGTCAGGAGGAAGAAGATAATGTTAGGCTATTGAAACTTCTATTGAAGATACTAACATTGATATTTTGAAAAGAAAATTCAATTTTTTGCAAGTGTAGATAAAGGACATGGAGAAGGCCATTATCACACTGATGAAGGTTACTGATGGTCTTGTGTGAAGTGAAGTGGTTGGTTCAGTTTCCAGATAGACCAAAATCTGAAAATAACTCAAGAAGATCAAAAAGAAATAGGAAACAAAGGACTTGTCTAATGACGGTGTTCTCGATTGGAGAGATTATGTCTCCAAAATTGGAGACAATTGGGAGCTAATTGCCAATGCCAAATAACAGTTCCCTGCTTCGTGGTTTTCAGTTTTTAGTTGTTCTAGCTATTGGGTTCTACAGTCTTATGTCTATTATTAGAATATGTACTTTTAATGATGTTCTTTTTTGGACTGGTTCATATATTTTTTGATCATATTATGGATGATTATGTGGCCTACATGCCTATGGTTTACTTTTATTCTTTCCTACGCACCCTTAGATGGGATAGTTTTAAGTTTGCTTCTAATGTTTTTGGTTATATTATGGATGGTTATGTGGCCTATGAGCTTATGAAATCATTTAATCCTGGCATGTGTGCCCTCATGTGGGATCCTTAACATTAAATTTTTTGGGTTTGTTGTTTCTATTGGTTTGGCTGGTGTTGTTTCCCAATCTATTTCTCTAATGTTGTTTCAACACTTTTTTTTGCCACTGATGGGATCAAGGCCCTTTCCCTGCTAATATAATCAAAAACATAAATTTCCAATCTTTTGGATTTTTTAAAGAAAATGCCTACTTATGTTGAATTAAGAGTGAAATAGAATTGGGGGGTTTCTAAAACCTTAATAAATCAATTGGTGTAAAATCATAGCAAAAAAGGAAACCAAATGGAAGCCGCTGAAAAGGGGGTGGGTAAAGCTCAACTTTGATGGGTGCTCTAAGGGAAACCTTGGAGAAGCTACATATGGAGGAATAATAAGGGATGATAAATGAGACCTTATCGAAGAATATGCTCAAGCTATCGGCTTCAAATCAAACAATGTTGTTCAAGCCATGATAGTGTGGTGAGGGGTTAAAAGACTTAAGAGGCTAGGTTTTCATGATCTAGAAGTCGAAGGAGATTCTCAAGTCATAATTGATCTTCCACAAAACAATAAGGATCCCTCATGGAAGATCCATAAAATTATGGAGAACTACATATATGACATTTAAAGTTTTCAACAGGTTAAGATTAATCATATCATGCAATGGATATGGCTTGCAACCTTGGCCTTCAATTTGAAGAATGAAAATACTAGCTTTCAAATTCAAATATATCAAGCATTCTCTATAGAATATTATTGCTCAAGAAATACTTCAAAGTTTTCTCTCGTAACTTTATCATGGTTTGTATCTATTTGCTAATTAAGGTCATGAGTCAGTTTGAGGTGGACATTTTTTATGGTATGAGTCAGACTTGCTTGGCTGACAAGGATTTTACGATGTGGATTTTTTTGGCAATAACCTCATGTATTTTAACAATAAGGAAATAAATAATTACACTAATGGCTCTCACAAAGTCTTACATCATTCTACATCATGCAAATTTAAATAAAAATTGGTGTTTTATTAAAACTTGCAAGATATATCTTAAAGCAAAGGTTTATGATTGTGTTACAACCTACAATCATAACACTTGGCAGTTAATAGTGGAGTTTTTTTATGGAAATATCCCCTCCCTCTGTACAAGATTTATTTCTTGCATGTGAAGGTGGTATTTTCTCTAAAAATACTATTAAAGGAAAGAATGTGATCGTTGGTTTGGAGACAACAAAGGCTCCAAATAATTATGATATCAGTACCATCGAGGCTAGTGATTGTGTCAGAAGAGGTGAGTTAATTTAGAGATGTACTATCTATACCAACACTAGCTGGAGTGTGTACTTTTGAAAAAATATGAGAGAATTCCCTTTGCTATCTACATTTGTCTCTAGTATTAGGTTGCCTCAGCTTACTTTCACTAGTTTCTCTATAGGCTTATAGTGGTGCTTGGAAAAATTGATATTATGGGTGGCCTGCATCTTAGGACCAAGCCAATCTCTTGTGAATCCATGAAATGGAATATGGAGCTCTAGGAGCTATTTGAAAGAGGGGGTTGTACACCTTTATTTCAAGCCATGAAGGAATATAAGGACAAA
>VDFB02353493.1:257509154-257574875 GCA_007258455.2 Sequoia sempervirens
TTAGGATATTTTTCGGTAAAGAAAGCTTATGAAGAGTTGGAAAAATCTATCTCTGCCAACACTGATTCTCATTGGAACTAGGTCTAGATAAAAAAATTTGATACCAAAAGTAAACTGCTTTTGGTGGGCAGATGCCCATGGGAAAATCCTCACTACTAATAACCTGATCAGAAGAGGGTTCCAATTAGTTAATAGACAATTTCTTTGTAAAGAGGAGGAGATCATTATGCACATGTTCTTTCATTGCTCATATTCAAGAGACATATGGTCTTTCTTTCTCCCCTTTCTTATGACATAATGGGTTTCTCCTCCCTTAATGAAGATGTTTATTGATAACTGGTCTTTTTCTCCTTATTCTCACAACATAATTAAGGATTTGTGGAGTCAAGTTCCCCCTTCATAACTTAAGGGTTATGGAAGGAGAGAAACAACAAGATTTTTCATGACACAGCAAAAAACAAGAAAGAATTGTGCATGGCTATCAAGAACCAAATTTAGGAAAATGTGGAAGCAGGGGGGTACACCCTCTCAAAGGTTATGCCATCTTACAAGGAGAATAAAATTAAGTAAATTTGGGGCCTCAAAAAGGACCTCACTAAAGTCAACTAGTCCAAATACATCACTAGAAAAAACACTATTTGGTCTCCTCCAGAGACTGACTAGATTAAGTGTAAATTTGATGGTTGTTCTAAAGGAAAACCAAGTTTAGCAAGAGCTAGAGGAATTATTAGAAACCATCAAGGAAATTGCATAGCGGCTTATGGTAGAAATCTTGGGACATGTTCAAACAATATGGCTGAGGAAATGGTTGTTTGGGGAGGTATAAATCAATTGAAAGAACTTGGTTGTCAAAAGGTTATGTTAGAAGGAGACTCCAAACTCATAGTTGATAGCCTGAAAGGTGAAAGTGTTGTTCCTTGGGAAATAAGGGACATTATTGACAATTGCAAACTCATGAAAACCTTCACAAATTGTAAGGTTCTACATGTTTGTAGAGAAGGAAATTGTACTGTGGATGTGACTACAAATGAAGCCCTTAGGTGTCAAAATTGGATACATTGGGAGTTTGGGATGCTACTAGGGTGGATAAATGACATTTTATTAAAATAAAAATATGAAATTGCATATAATATCAAACCAACTGATAAGGGGACTTGTTAGGATGAAAGACCACATTAGAATGAAAGGTGATAGGAAAGACTCTAATGTTAATTATTGTCAAGATTGTATAATTCAAATGATGGAAAATTATGAGGATGGGATAAATGAGAAATTTATTAATGATAACATCATTTTTTCAGTACCTCCCGTATCAAAAGACTACTTGTAAGCGGTCACATGGCAAGTAGTTTGTTCTCCTAGCGGTTAGGCTAATTCTGGCAGTTTGGAGCGGTCACCCACGCAGTTTAGAAGTTGACTGCCCATTGGCAGTTTTGCTAGCCGCTAGCGGCTCAAACAAGGTTGCGGTTAGTAGAAAAGTTTGTAGACTTTTTCAAAGTCTACGGCTTAGAAAATGTCGCTTCCTTACAAAGCGGTTAAAGCACATAAAAATATTTATATTTTTTTGAATTTTTTTTAAAAAAAGACAAATACATTGCTAATAGAAAAAAAATTCAGAAAAAATTTAAAATTAAAAAATATTTTTGTCATACCTTCGCTGGTTGGGGGGTCGTATGACTCAACTAAAAAAAAAATCCCCAAAAACAACTTTTGCCAAATATAGGAAAATTATATATCAAAATTCTCGCAAATGGTCACCTGGACACAATGGTAAGCTTATTTTTTGCCAAAAAAGCTCTTGTAAAAGGTTGTTCACTAGATTTGAGCTCCAAACCCTTATTTGCCAAAAATGCAAATGGTGACCAAATTGAGTGAAAAAAAAGCCAAAGCTGACTTTCTCGAGCCTCCTAGATGTAATGGGATAGCCTAAAATACTACCACTATAACCAAAAGTGTTGCAATCACCATATCTCACCAAAATGCATACATGCAATATAGGATTAAAAAATCTTTGCAAACCCTTTCTGATTTGCAAGATTCTACAAGAAACTCAAATCACAATAGAAATTGATGGAAACTCTCTAATGAAAAAATGGAAGGGGCTTTCCATATTCAAAGCTTTGATACCATGTTGAAGTGATCAACCCAAGATCTTCAATCTGCAACACCAAATAACCTCCACAAGAGATAGAGAGAAGAAACAATGGAAGATGTTCTTCCACCAAACAAGGATTGCAATATGATACAATATGATCTATGTAATACAATACAATGCAATGCAAAAAATGTTAGAGATTCCTTGCTTATAAAGGCAAGGATGAGAGATAGGATAAGACAAGATCATGGCAAGTGTCTTAATCCTATCACATGAGAAAACTAACTCATAACTACCTAGGAAAGTGTAAAGTCTAGATAAGACATCTAATACTTATCTACATAAGACAACTAATATCCTAAGTAAACTTAACATGTGAATTAATTCCCCTAAGTTCCTAGTAAAGGAATAAACTAGGTACAAGACTTATTCACACCAACATAATCTGCATTCTACTAAAATGGGAGGTCCAAGGAAGCATACAGAACCACCCAACTGTGATGTCCTCAAGAAGAATGTTGACTTGTGGGGGATATTTAAAAATGTCGGTATGGTTCCCTTCTTTGAAGTCATGCATAGCTATAATGAGAAGCTAACTTCCAATTTTATCAATTCTTGGAAGGGTGGTCATGTGTCCATTGGATCTATTAAGTTTGAAGTGACGACCCAGCTGATAGCAAAGGCCACTAGCCTAACAAATGAAGGTTGTGAAGAAAATTAGTGGGGAGTATCAAAGTATTGTTGATAAATTCTTTCTTGAAGGAGAGGATTTGATGAGATTCTAGAATGGCTATGCATGCCTTGATCTCCCTCCGTCATTTACAATGGTTAGTATGTTTGTCATGCATTATTTCACTTTAGAGGGTAGGTATATGACTATGCATGCCTACAACTTCCTTATCTTGAATCACATTAGGCATAATGATTGAATTAATATGTCATTTTATTTTTTATCCCTTATGCAACAAAATATTGAGAAAGGTGTCTTGTCTCCCCTGCACCAAGGGCTTATTATGGCCCTTTACAAATATTTCTTGGCTAATAACCCACACAACAAACCTTTAATCATTAGAAATGAAAACCCTCCCAGAATTGTTGAAATGAATAATGCTAATATTGAGGAGAATGATAACCCTACCCCTGGAAATAACTCTATGCTCTTGTCACATCTCGGAATTTGATGCTACCTGAATTTACTTTATGTGGAATTGATTTATGGATAATTGTGTGTGGTAGAATAAATATTATGTTATTTTGAAAGATGAAATAAGTAAAATGATTATTTTATTTTGGAAAAGATGAAATGTAATAAATATTATTTTATTTCAAAATGATGCAATATAGAAAATGTTATTTTGGAATGATAAATTATATTGCTTCGATTTAATTTTTGGACACTAACCTATTAATGGGTACCTGAGTTTTCATGAGTTGTAGGTTGTCGAAGACAAGGGTGTGGTTAAGGTAGAGGAGGCTAGCTACCTGGTAGGGTTAAGATGGAGTGGTCTCTCTCAAACACACAAACACTTAGAAATCATATAGTTGCATTTTTTTTTTAATATAAAGGAGTAAAAACTTAATTGAAAATCAGAACAAAGCATTACATAACAGCAAAGGGCCAAAGCCCCAGGAACCAACAGAAACTACAAGAAAAGCCAGGAACAAAATCACCCTTCCTCGATACCACTCCCATCCTCTTCAAGAATCCTCTCCAAATCCTGACATAACTCACGGGAAATCTGCTCCCACCCATCAATCTTCCCACCATCTATATTCTCTGACGCCCATTTGGCCAGAAAATCAGCCGCCCTATTCCATTCCCTTGGAATATGGACATAAGACACCGACTCCATCAAAGAGCTAACCTGTAATATATATTGCACCATCATAGCCAACTACCAGTTAACATTAGAAATCTTCTTTTCATGAAGTAAATTGACCAAGACCTAAGAATCAGACTCACAAATAACCTTACGCCACCCTAAAGCATACGCCCGCTTCAAGGCATAGAGGATAGCCAAGCCTTCCATCTTATTGACAGTCTGTATCCCTTCATTAGTAGAAAAAATAAAAACCATTGATCCAGAAGAATCCCTACCAACCCCGCCAATCCCAGCGGGTCCAGGATTTCCCCTAGATGAGCCATCCGTATTAATTTTCAAAAAGCCAGCAGGAGGGGGCAACCAACTCCCCACCCTTTGAACTTTTTTCCTCACACGCCTACCTCTCCTGATGCAAGCAGAAGTCTAAGATAGCCCTTGAATTCCCAACCGATCAACCATCTCAACATCTCCTTTCTCTAACGGCAACATAATCTCACCTTTAGCTTCGACAGTCTCCTGGATCATTCCCACAATTCTAAACCAAACCTGTTGAATCCCCAATTTTTCACTCCGAAAGATTCTCTTATTCCTTTCCAACCAAACTTGCCAAAGCAGAAAGATGGGACCAACATACCAAACATCCTGCAAGAAAGAGGCCAAGGAGGGGGGCCTCCCCAGACTAATCCAAAACTCAACCAGGGAGGAGGCATGAATGCATGGGCTTTTCCAAACACCCCACCAGAAATGCCAGAGCTGTAAGGTGAAGGAACAACAGAAGAACAAGTGAGGAGAGTCCTCCTCCCCACACCCGCAGAGAACACACCTAGATGGGCCTGAAAAACCTCTCTTCCGGATATTATCCCAAGTCAAACACCTATTCCAAGCCAAAGTCTAAATAAAGCAATTACACTTTGGCCAAGAAAACTTATTCCAAACTTTCTTCCACCAATGAACCTCCACCAACGCAATCTGCTGGGAAAGCAACTCCTGATACCCAGAAGAAACAGTGTAAGCACCCTTGGGGTTAGGAGACCAAGCCAACACATCCTCATCCGTGAGGGAGCTACAGCTTTGACAAGAAAGAATGTAATGAAGCTCAGCACACTCCTCCTCCATACCAACAACAGGCCATTCCTCTGGATTCTTCCATCTCACCTCCACCAACTACCCCTGAAAGGAAAGAGACTTAAAGTCACACACCCTCGACCATCCTGCTTCACAGAACCTCTAGCACAATGTAAGCAAATGAGGATACTAAGAAAAAATAGGAGGGTGACCATCCCAAGCGTCATGCCAAAAATGCACCTCTGACCCACTCTTGCAAATCCAGAATAAGCCACCCTTAACGAGTGCATCCCCTTTCTTGAGAGTATTCCAAATCACAGATCCCTTCCCTATCAAGCTATAATGAGGGATATCGCTCTGAGGAATCCTTGGAAAGTACTTTTGAGTCAAAATTTTGGCTCACACCCGGTCCTATTCCACACACCAATGCCAATACTATTTAGCAGCTAGAGTCGTACCAGATAGCAATAACTGCCTTAACCCAAGACCACCAAACTGTTTTGGGCTACAAACAACATCCCATCTAACAAGGCTCCACTTGGAAGATAATAAACTACCAGCCCATAAAAATTGTCTTGCTAAGGAATCAAGATCCCTAACAAAGCCCATCGGTGCCACCTGAATCATACACCTATAAAGAGGGAGAGCCTGAACCACAGATTTGAGCAACTGAACTCGACCCGCAAAAGACAGCCAGCGAAGGGTCCAATGAGTGACTTTAACACGAAATTTTTCCAGAATAGCCTGCCAAGAATCCCTAAACTGCCTACCAACTGAAATAGGAATCCCAAGGTAGGTCAGCGGGAGATCCCCAATCTAAAATCTGAGAATATGAGCAATTCTCCTCTGAATGGAGTACGGAGTATTGAAGAAAAAAATGGAAGACTTGCCCTCATTAATTAACTGGCCCGATGCAGCAAGATAAACATCCAACACCTTGCGCATGTTTGAAGCCTCCCTAATAGTAGCCATGCTCATCAAAGCAGTGTCATCCACAAACTGTAAGTGAGATTGCATAGGTAAGCCACCTCCCCATTTCCATCCCTGAATGAAACCCCCCTCCACATTCCTTTTTATCAATCGACCCAAACCTTCCACCAAAAGAAGAAACAAGTAAGGAGAGAGGGGGTCACCTTGTCGTAAACCCTAAGAAGCACCAAAGAGTTCAGAGTGCTCCCCATTAATCAAAACAGAGAAAGAAACCGAAGTCACACAACTCATAACCCAGCGAATCCACTCCTCAAAACCAAAGGCCCCCAAAACCTTTCGAAGGAAGGACCATCGAACTCTGTCATAAGCCTTAGCCATGTCCAGCTTGATGAGCATAGCCTTATCTTTGGAGTTGGCCATAGAATGAATAGTCTCAGTAGCAATAACCACCCCATCCAAAATCTAGCGGCCCGCCACAAAACCACTCTGTTCCTCAGAAATCACCAGCGTAAGCCACTTTTTTAACCTATCAACAATCAACTTAGAGATAATTTTATAAATAACATTTCAAAGAGAAATGGGGCAAAATTGACTTAACCGATCAGCCCCATCACCCTTGGGGATGAGAGCAAGGAAGGTAGAATTCAGGGCCCGAAGCATTTGCTTATTCTTTTGAGACTCTTGAACGACTGCCAATAAATCCAACTTGATAATCTCCCAAAATTCCTAGAAGAACTCAATCGAGAAACCATCTGGACCAGGAGCTTTACCCTTCTTCATCTATAAAATAGTCTTCTCCAACTCCTCCAACAAAATATCACTCATAAGATGCTCCTTCATCTCCCAAGAGACCAAGGAAGGAATACAAGAGAGGACCTGAGCCTCTTCAACCGAGTCCCCCTGCGAGTCCTTCCTGAATAAAGAAGCAAAATACTGCACAGCTTCATTTGAGATATCCTGAGTAGAAGAAAGAACCTCTCCCCTGTCAGTCACCAAAGCCGATATAGAATTACCATGACGTTTGGCCTTCACTAAATTGAAGAAGAAGGTAGTATTCTTGTCTCCCTCCTAAAGCCACTCAATCTGAGCTTTTTGTTTCCAGTAGATTTCCTCCCTCAGCTCCCACTCCTCCAGAGCTTTCAATGCCCTAGCCTCGTCCCACAAAAAATTCTCAGACACCCCATCCTCCCTAATCAACCTGGTAATACCATTCAATTCAGCTTGTGCAGCATGCTTCGCATGGTAAAGGTTTCCAAAGCATTGTCAGTTCCACCGTTTAAGCTGATACTTAACATATTGAAGGAGCTTAGCAAAATTATACATTGCAGTACCATAAGTAGGTCTACCATACCTCCACCATTTAGCAACACATCCATAAAGGTCAGGGTCCCGCAGCCACATTAGCTGGAATTTGAAGGTTGGCATCTGAGGCATCCGGGCAGAAGAGATAACTAGCTTTATAGGCCAGTGATCTAAACCTCTCCAATCTAATATCTCAGAACTAGAGGACCACATTCCCCCAACCCAAAAGCAGGAGACCATGAAACGATCTAGTCGTTTAGCAATGCAACTGTCTCCCACCCTTCTATTGTTCCAAGTAAATTGACCATTGCTAGGTTTGATATCCACAAGATTGAGAGCTGATATATTGTCCCGAAACAACAATGCAAAAGGCTCTAGTCTTGCAATACCACCCCGTTTCTCAGCTAATTCAGTAATAGCATTAAAGTCACCTGCAATGATCCATGGCAGATAAGGAAATAGGCTATGAACAAAATATATATTTGTCCATAAAATAAGTTTACCTTGGAACTCAACAGGAGCATAGACATTGGAGAAAAGAACAGACTCTCCCAACTCAGGACACAAAGAAACCATGGATAAAGAGGACTTGAAGGATAACCACCACAAAGGCTGAATCTTCTGAGGGTTCCAAAAACAAGCCACACCCCTCGAGGATCCCTGAGCCCCAATACACTAGCATTGACCATTCTTCCACAACTTAGGCGCTAAACCCATCATGCACTCAACAGATAACTTGGTCTCCTAAAGAAAAAGAACATCAGGAGAATGACTTCTTACCAACTCACGAACAGCTTTTTGTCTAAGGCCACTGTTCAAGCCCCTTACATTCCATGAAATAATCATCATTTCAAAGGATTCAAAAAATGAGAATCCAAGGTCTTAACAGACCCTGACTCCACCAAAGTCTCCCCCATCATCTTAATCTTTTCCAAATCTTTCTTCCTGCCAAGTTTAGCGCTTTTCTCTGAACCCCCCTTCTTGCCATCCTTTTGCAGAATGCCCAGTTGAGGAGAAGGCTTGCTACTCTTAGCCACATCCAAACCAACATTCCGTGCAGGAAAAGAAGTGCCTCCATCCCCCTGCCCCAACTCAACATTTGGACCCAACATCACCTGAGCCCCAACCTACACATCCATGACCATAGGCATGGCAGACTCCTCCTGTGGAGTAGGAGGAGTAATGGAAGTGTGATCCTCCAGGCCAGAACCCACCACACCCGGATCCACACTTATTAACCCTGGATTAACTTCTTGCTGACCCAAATCATCCAGGACCTCAAACCTGTTAAAAGTATCCTCATCTTGTCTCTCCATCAAAGTCCTCTTTTGACCTCTATTCCAGTTACGAGCCTTAACAAGAACATAACCCTCAGCATCTGTCCCCTCAATAGAAACATGGTTCTTCCCCTTATCAGCATCAGGGGTGTTACGAGGAGAAGGTGGAGGCTGAGGCGCCATAGGCTTAACCTTCAGGCATCTACACAATAGGTGACCATATTCATGACAGAGGCGACATCGAAAAGGAAGGGTCTCGTAATCCAATTGCTGCACCCAAGAATGGGAACCCGCACACATATCCAAAGCATCTGGAAAAGGTCTACTCAAATCAATTTCCACACAAATTCAGGCAAAATTCATTACTTTCTTACCTAGGGTTTGTGTCGAAGACCTCACCGGCTTCCCAAGCATTGAAGCAAGCATGTGCAGAACATCCTCACAACAACATTCAATTGGAAATTTGGGCAACCGAACCCACACCAGAACACGATTTGGAAGCTCCTCAGAGGGATTAAATCCTGCATGCCATGGCTTGATGAACAACCCAACCTGGTTGTGAAAATAGGGCCCCACCTCAAAAACCCTATTGCAATCAGCCAAGCAGATAAATGTGACCATGAAAAAATTATTTGCGAGCAGCGTGACCTCCATTTCACCCTCTAGCTCCCAAGTCCTCCGAGCCCAAGTTTCCAAAAATTGTAGAGACACTCTCATTCCCAAAAATTTGCAGTACAGAGAATGCTTTGAATAATATTCAATATCCTCAGCAATCATCTCAATCGAAATCACCAATTTAGGTCTCTCTTTGTAGTGCTCAAGGCAGTTGTTAATCTTCGAGATCCGAGATCCACCAGATGAATTTGATTCCATAGACCCTATATTCGGAGAGAAGAGGGTGTTTTCAAAAACCCTCGCTCCTTGTCTTGGCAATTCCAAGCCCACTGCAGCACAAAAATCCATGTCAGGTGCAACCCTAGATGGCTCACCCTAAGACATAGCCGCCAAAAGTCCCGAGATAGACCAGCACAAGAAAGATCTGGCCCCAAGCACAACAGATCAGAGGAAACCCTCACACACAGGAAAAATGGCCAAACACAACCAAGCCAGAGCTTCAAAGGACAGCCGCAGCAAAAGATTAACCCCCCCACAGAACGAATCAAATGCCCACCCCAACCTTTGCACAAATAGAGAAAGCAAACACAAGCTAGAGCTCGGATGCCCTAGCTCAGCTCCTTGCAGTTGCAGACCGAAACGCCCCATATAGTTGCATTAGAATTGCATTAATTAATTGTATTATATTGCTTCTTATTTAATAGTTGGTTATTTAAATAATTGGAGGCAAAAATTAAATGCTCATAGAAAATAGAAGAAATAGTTTTAATTTATTTTATTTCTTGATTTTATTTGAAGAATAAAATTATCATTATTTATTGTTTTATAGATAATTGTGATGCAAGCTAATAAATCATGTTTGTTATTAAAAAAGTAGTTTTATTTGATAAATTAGAAATAAATCATAGAAAAGAAAGCAAGACTTCAAAAACAAGACAATGAGAAAGAAAACAATATAAAATAAAAAAATAGAAAAAAAGAACTTAAATTTAGAAAATAAAACACAAAAACAAAGCAAAACAAAAATAGAAAAAAAGAAAGAAAATAATAAAAGAGAATGATCTCTCAATCTCTCTACAACACAAAATTCATTCACAATTTTCAATCTGCAAAAGCAAAAATAGAAACACAAACAAAAGAGTTGGGGAATTGGGCAAGTAGAAAGAACGGTGGAAAAGAAGAGAAGAACAGAAGAAAGTTAGATAGGGGTGGCATTTTACCAGGTTTTTATGCGATTTCCATTTTGTCAAAATATCAGTTTGTGTGAGTAAATGTTATGGAATAATCTTCGTTTTTATGTGAAAGAATAAATCTCATTGTTGATACTAAATTGATTATATCAATACCAAAATTGTAGTTATGCATTTTGATATTAAAATCATTTATTTTCTATATGATAAATTAAGTATCATGACTGTAATAAAACTATATATTTTTATTTCTCTTATAATATATATACATATTTATACTATATGTATATAGCAAACCTTAATGAGGGAAGCACTGTATATATAAGTATATATACAAATATATTAAGATTTTATATATATTATACTGAATAGTAAATAAATTTCATTTTAGAATTTACTCATAATCCCTGTAGTTCGTCTTAAATCAAAATGAAGTTAGTTTAAAAAAAATTAAAAATTAAAAACTTTAATTATTTTCAGCCTATGGTTGTGGGAAGGCAACAACCCTTCCATAGGTCGTGGCCTATGGAAAGGGCACTGCCCTACCATAGGCGGACCTCCATAAGGAGGCCATCACCCCCCCCCCCCTCACAACCATTTTGTTTGAACATAAACATTTCACAGTTTCTAATCTTGCAAATTCGTTGTCCTACGATTTCTAATCTTGTACATGTGAATATATAAATATAAACCAATTTTTAGTTAAAACCAGTCAAGTTGGAAATTATTTATATAAAATGAATTATTAGAATTTTGTATATAAAATGGAAAACATCCTCTGTAAAATAACTCCAAACTATAGAGATGGAACAAACCCACAATGAGAAAACTTATAAGTTTTATACATTTAGTTTATATCACAAACCTAAAATTAACTTCTTTTATATTGGACCTAGATATATCACTGGAAGTGTAATAAATAGTCAAAAATGTGTGAGCTAGAAAATGATGTAGATTGAGTAAATCCTATGATTTTTTTGAAAGGAACAATGTTTGACAACCACTTAAAGTATGAAACAATTTTAAACTCTGAATTATGTGAAATGGCACTTTGTTTATTATTTATGTGCAATTTTTACTTCCGGCATAGGATGTCGAATGTGGGCTCCCAGAGACAGTAATTTACTTTTTCTAAATTACCATTTTGTTTATTATTGCTTGGCCAATCTACTACACTAGTGAAATAGATGGTTTGAAAAGCCTAGATTATATGTTATTTATGTCTCAGCCACATCATGTATGCACGAATTATGTCATTCTAGTTTAGGAGTGCATATAGGCATCAGGAACGCATCAAGATATTCCCTCCTTTTACCATTCTAGGTTGCTAGGCTCCTCATGTAGGGTCGGTGCTTTCTTCGTGTTAGGAAGAAACCCGGGGAAGTCTAGTACTTCATGGTTGGGTGGAAAAAGCACCTTAACCTCACTCTTGGCCTCGGCTTGTGGAAGACCATTAGAGTCATGGCGGTTGAGGACAAAGATTCTTATGCTATATGATTCATTATGGATATACTTCATTGTAATATTCTTGTATGGCTTGCTAGCCAATTTGTAAAAATGTATATTTAACTTCATGGATGTAATCAATCTAATGATGCAAAATATTTTACTTGTAACATTGAAAAAAATGTAAGTAACTCCCTTTTTGGTGTATGTAAAAGAAATGCAACACTCCTTAGTGTATGAAACTTGTACTTCATTATTAGAAACTTGCTATTGTGCAATTATAGATATTTAATTAATAAATGCTTTACTTTCCTTATTTGGAACAAAGCATTACTTTTTGGAATACTATTTTTAGTATGTGAATTTTTTTCGTGCTTTACAACTCTCCTCTCAGGTAGGACTATGCCTATAGAAGGGAGCCCCTCGACTGCTACAAAAATCCTAATTCCTCATAACAAAAAACCTACCTCAAAGCCTAAGCCTATTCTGGATGAGAACTCTTTCGAGTTGGAGTTGGTAAAAGTAACATCGGAAAAGATAAAACACTCTCCTCTCTTATTGGAATCTCCAAAAACAAAAAGAAAAAGTTGAACAAGAATCCAAAGCAAGGAAACTACCATCTTTGAGGATTTAGAAGGGTTTATGAAGGAAGAGAATAAAGAGGGTCTTGGTGGCCCTTTAAGAGGTTGCAGAAGATTGGAAAGACTAGCGAAGGTGGCTTCCACTAAAAAAAGGGAAAAAGTTAAAGGAAAATCCATAGTTATAGAGGAAGAGGAGTTGTCAACAATTGACGAATTTGACCCTGAGATAGAAGAGGACAACAAGGGGGAGGAAGATGATTTAGAGGAAGAGGAGGAAATGGAAGGAGAGGAGGCTAATGGGGCTGTTGGGATGGATAGTCAAAAGGAAGAAGATAATGTTAGGCTATTGAAACTTCTATTGAAGATACTAACATTGATATTTTGAAAAGAAAAATCACCTTTTTGCAATTGTAGGTGGAGGACATGGAGAAGGCCATTATCACACTTATGAAGGTTATTGATGGTCTTGTGTAAATAGAAGTGGTTGGTTTAGTTTCCGGATAGACCAAAATCCGGAAACAACTCAAGAAGATCGAAAAGAAAGAGGAAACAAAGGACTTGTCTAATGATGGTGTTCCTGATTGGAGAGATTATGTCTCCAAAATTGGGGACAATTGGGAGCTAATTGCCAATGCAAAATAATGGTTCCCTGCTTCATGGTTTTCAGTTTCTAACTGTTCTAGCTATTGGGTTCTACAATCGTATGTCTGTTATTAGAATATATACTTTTAATGATGTTCTTTTTGGACTGCTTCATATATTTTTTTTATCATATTATGGATGATTATGTGGCCTGCATGCCTATGGTTTACTTTTATTCTGGCCTGCGTACCCTTAGATGGGATAGTTTTAAGTTTGCTTCTAATTTTTTGGTTATATTATGGATGGTTATGTGGCCTATGAGCTTATGAAATCCTTTAATCCTGGCATGTGTGCCCTCATGTGGGATCCTTAACAATATTTTTTTGGGGTTTGTTGTTTCTATTGGTTTGGCTAGTGTTGTTTCCCAATCTATTTCTTTGATGTTGTTTCAACGCTTTTTTTGTCACTAATGGGACCAAGGCCCTTTCCCTGCTAATATAATAAAAAACATAAATGTCCAATCTTTTGGATTTTTTAGTAAAATGCCTACTTATGTTGAATTACGAGTGAAATAGAATTGGGGAGTTTCTAAAACCTTAATAAATCAATTGGTGTAAAATCATAGCCAAAAAGGAAACCAAATGGAAGCCCCTAAAAAGGGGGTGGGTAAAGCTCAACTTTTATCGGTGCTCTAAGGGAAACGTTGAAGAAGCTACATATGGAGGAATAATAAGGGATAATAAATGAGACCTTACCAAAGAATTCCCAAGCTATCGACTTCAAATAAAACAATGTTGTTCAAGCCATGATAGTGTGGTGAGGGATTAAAAGACTTAAGAGGCTAGGTTTTCATGTTGTGGAAGTCGAAGGAGATTCTCAAGTCATAATTAGTCTTCCACAAAACAATAAGGATCCCTCATGGAAGATCCACAAAATTATGGAGAACTACATATATGACATTTAAAGTTTTCAACAGGTTAAGATTAATCATATCACGCAATGGATATGGCTTGCAACCTTGGCCTTCAATTTGAAGAATGAAAATACTAGCTTTCAAATTCAAATATCTCAAGCATTCTCTATAGAATATTATTGCTCGAGAAATACTTCAAAGTTTTCTCTTGTAACTTTATCATGGTTTGTATCTATCTGCTAATGAAGGTCATGAGTCAGTTCAAGGTGGACATTTTTTATGGTATGAGTCAAACTTTCTTGGCTGACAAGGATTTTATGATGTGGATTTTTTTGGCAATAACTCATGTGGTTTAACAATAAGGAAAGAAATAATTACACTAATGGCTCTCACAAAGTCTTACATCATTCTACATCATGCAAATTTAAATAAAAATTGATGTTTTATTAAAACTTGCAAGATATATCTTAAAGCAAAGGTTTATGATTGTGTTGCAACCTACAATCATAACACTTGGCAGTCAATAGTGGAGTTTTTTTATGGAAATATCCCCTCCCTTTGTACGAGATTTATTTCTTACATGTGAAGGTGGTCTTTTCTCTAAAAATACTATTAAAGGAAAGAATGTGATCATTGGTTTGGAGACAACAAAAGCTTCAAATAATTATTATATTAGTACCATCAAGGCTAGTGATTATGTCAGAAGAGGTGAGTTAATTCAAAGATGTACTATCTATACCAACACTAGGTGGAGTGTGTATTTTTGAAAAAATATGAGAGAAGCACCTTTGCTATCTACATTTGTCTCTAGTATTAGGTTGCCTCAGCTTACTTTCACTAGTTTCTCTATAGGCTTATAGTGGTGCTTGGAAAAATTGATATTATGGGTGGCCTGCATCTTAGAACCAAGCCAATCTCTTGTGAAGCCATGAAATGGAATATGGATCTCTAGGAGCTATTTGAAAGAGGGGGTTGTACACCTTTATTTCAAGCCATGAAGGAATATAAGGACAAACTCACCTTCAAATTTTCTAATTTGTGGTTGCAGGGAGAGGTCACTATTGGAGGCATTCCCTTCAAAGTATCTAACAAATTGATTACAAAGGCTACTGGTCTATCTTGTGAGGGGATAAATGTGAAAAAGAAAAGAAAAGGAGAGTACAAAAGGTTTATTGGTTCCTTCTTTGTTGGAGAGGAGAAATCGGTTAAATTTCAAAATGGTTTCAGTAGAGATAATTTGTAGGCTCCATGGTCCCTAGTGAGTTTACATATCATGAAATACTCTACTCTTGAAGGTAGATTTAATACCATCCATGACTACCATTTCCCCATCCTAAAGCAAAGACATGGAAAAAAAATAACTTACCTTTCTACTTGTTCTCATCCCTAGAGACTTGTATCGTTGATAACACCTACCCCTCTACACTAGAGCCTTATTATGGCCCTTTATAGGTACTATCTCACCATGAATCCTACCATTAACCCATCAACCAAGAGTAATGTAAAAATTAAACTTTTGGAGAACAAAAATTCCACAATCTCTCATGTTTCTTAGAACAATTCTAACCCTAGATCTATGGGTAAAGAGGCGCTGGGTAAAAAGGACAAAGTCTCTACAGGGGTTAACACTTTATCCAACCAAAATGAGTTGTTGTTGATTACCCCTCCTAAAATAAGGAAGGTTTTGAACCCAAGCATGCAAGAGAAGTTGGATAAAGACAAGAAAAAAACCAAATGCCCCAATAACCCTCTCCTCCCTATGGCAATGATTTAAATCTCTAATGCTGATGATGGGGATGAGGATAATATGGGGATTGTTTAGAGAACCTCTAAATTGTTGGGTGGTCATAGATCTACCAAGATAGCTCAAGCCTTGAGTGCAAATAATTCTAAAAAAACCAAAGGTAAAAGAATACTAGAGGACTCTAAGGGGAAGATAACGATGATGAGGAAATTATTCCTCAATCGGATGATGATTGGGAGGAGGAATCTTAGAGGAATGGGTTTGAGGAGGATATGTAGGAGAACTAAAAAGTGGAGGAACAAGACAGAGGTAAAGGAGGAAGATTTGGATGAGGATAACTAACAAGAAGAGGTGGTGGAAATGGAAACTATGGCTCCTCCTTCCCCCTAGTATGAGGAAGTAATGAGAAAATTGTGGAAAGGAGACCTACACCTAACAAGGAACATGTCACTAGAGGCAAGGGTAAACCTAAACTTAAGAAACTTCAAGCCAAGGTGGAGGAGCTAAAAAATAAATTGGAAACCAACAACAAGGACAAGATGAAACACATGGAAAATGCCCTTTCAAAAATCATTTAATGCTTATTGATAGAATTATGAAGAAGGTTGTCATGGGTATGATTTTAGGTCACTCTAAAATAAATAAACAAAAGAGGAAAATGGTTAAAGGAAATGAGAACTAGAACGAGGATGACAAGAACGAAGAGGAGTTGTTGGACAAGGAGAATTGAGAAGCATCCTTGGACCTCTTCTCATTGAATGGAGTCTAATTAGTTAGTTTTGGTGTTGTAGTTTCCTACTTTTTGTTGTTTCATGTCTTTAGTTTTGTTGTTCTACTAAGCTTGTGTTCCCCTATGATGTTTGGTCAAGCCTACCTGCCCTCTTGTCATTTTTTTGTTAGTCTTATTTTATTTAAAACTCATGAGATCGAGGCCCTTTGCCTTCTTTTTAATCAAAAACATCATCTACTAACATAAAAATAATAATTGCACTTAATTAACATATTTGATCAATGATTAAAAATGGTACAAATTAGCTAATGAAATATGTTTATTTATGTAAAAACTAAATACAACTTTTATCTTCATCTAAAGAAATTTAAGTTGAATGGAGAAAAAAATGTAAGCCGAAGATCTTTTTGGTCCCCATCATTTATGATTATTTAAAGAATATTATTTTAGAAAATATAATAAATGTGATTTCAAGATCTTTTGATTCAAACATTTATGAGTTCACCCAACATATCTATGAAATAAAATTTTAAATACAAGAATTATGAAAATTGCTTTAAAAAATTATATACATTCAAATTATTTTATCTCATTTATTATGCATTTGATCTCAATATGGTAATCATGAATAAGTTTAGAAATTATCATATCATTTCATACAATAGAAACACTAATATGACTTGACATTATCTTGTAACAATTACACTTAATTTACATATTTATTCAATAATGACATAATACAATAAATAAGCTAAATGAAATATATTTATTTATTTAAAGACTAAATAGAATTCTTACCTTTATCTAAAGAAATTTAAATTTAGTAGAAAATATAATAAATATAAAATATATTTTTTCATATATCATAAGTATGAATGCATTACAACTTGACAGTATTATATGTCACAATCATATATTTATTGAAAAAAAGGTATGTTAAAGATTTGTTTGATAACATCTTTTTTAATTTTTATCGTAGATTTATATTTCATCTAATATTCCTTACTAAAATAATACACATCAATATAATAAAATAATTTTCAAAAAAAAATAAAATTTTAAAATAATATATTAAAAATATTTATATACTAATAACTATTTAAATTTTTCCTCTATAAGCTTTCTTCCTTAGAAGTCGTCTTCCATGCCAACCTTTCCTAGAGGCTTTATTCCCATATTATTTTTTATTTAAAATGATATGAATTATATATGGTTGGGGCATTGATAAATGTGTTAATTTTTATTTCAATTTTTAAATTGTTTTAAAATTTTGAGCAAGTGATATCAAAATGAGTAGTTTTTCCCTAAGGTCTTTCAAAGGCTTCTTCAAAGTAATTAGTAGGATTTATTGACTTTGTCCTTGTAAATTAGGACTTAGGATTAATACATCTTATATTTGGCTATCATATCTCATAATAATAATATAATATATATTAAAAACAATACATAAAATATTTAAAAAATGTTTTTTAATTTTTTTTTTCTTATTTTTGATACATAAATTTATAAAAGTTATAGAATTTTTATATTACATATTTATCATAAACAATTTTATTAAATGAAGTAAGGCTAATTTATTATAGAAAATATTAATGAAATGAATCATAGTCTACGTTGAACGAGTTATGGTCTTTTTAGATGTTAGGACAAGATTAAGCCTACAATCTAATTCAATAGTTGTTATTGTATACTATTCTTGTGACTGATTTTTGTAAGATTTTAGGTATGGATCGTATATACTATTATGTGTAGTTGTATATAAGAAAATGTAGTTCTAAAGAGTATTATTGGGGGAATGCTATATAGTAAAAAGGGTGTTCAAATTCCTTGATGAAACTTAGGCCCTAAGGTTAATTTAACAATATCAAAGCAAAGATATAAAGTGTGTTGAAATGTGACTAAGTTGAATCTAAGTCACCACTCAAACTAATCCTAATCACTTTCATTATCAACAATTTAAAAATTAACTAGTTTGGTTCATAATGGAAGTGATATAAGATGATGTCCTTAAACACACAATCCTAGACACCAAATTTTAAACTTTTGGCATGCATATAAAAGAACATGAGAATATCCCTTTAAGTGTTGGAAAGTTGGATATTTTTAGTTGTTTAAATGGATTATATGTGTTTACTCTTATTTTTATAATTTAAAACCTAATATGTAGGAGTTGAATTCAATCTATGGCCCAAACACTAATGCAAGTGCAACATAAACAAGAAAGTTGATAAACTAGTTTAAAAAACCAAAATAGAAATGAGTTGGAGTCAATGCACATTTTAGACTGATGCATTATAAGACTCAGCTAGAAATTATTTGAGGAGGTTGTAAGCCAAATTTCATGAAATTTGCAGCTTGGGGCTTGGCTACGAGGGGGTGTGCCTAAGGTGGGGCCCAATAAGGAGGAGATCATGTAAATAATAAAGGCTTCAAACCTCTAGGGACTATTTATGACTTGATATTAAATATTTTCTAGTATGAACATCTATCATGAAAGAGAATAGATCATAGAATAAAATTAAAAAATAGGTGTCAAAATACATTACAAGAATGAGATAAAGATAAAATAGGAAAAATACACTTGGAATATGGCTTCTAAGTGACCATCACAACTAGAATTATGAGGTTGTTAGAATCTTTTTGACCATATTCCATGTAAATTTGACACAAGCACACCAATGCAAGGAGTTGGTGCACCTAAGGTAAGGCCCAAAAGGGAGAAGTCTACCCTACACCCAAGAGAGAGGAAAAGTATTGCCCATTGATATTAGGTGTGTCATACACCTTGCAAGTCTTAATATTTGAATTACTTATTTATTTATATTTATTTTTTATTTTGTCATCATTACAGAAATTAGGCATTTGTTGTAAGAATTTATAAGAGTGTATTTATACCATCGTGACGTGTAAGAGAAATTTATGACATTGTAAGTGTAGGATGAAAAAATGACAGAAAAACGAGGAGAAACCAAAATTGTATCCAAATTCAAAATCCCACCCCTACCTTCAATTGAGAAAACTAAATGTTTAAATTTGAATTGAAAACTCTCAACCAATGTAAAATTAGTATATGTGGATGTGCTTGTGATAAGTTGATGTTGGGTTTCTCTTTGAATCCTCAATGTGGAAACATGTACCTATTGTTCCCTCAGCACACACGCCCTGTTCAGAACGGGGACCCTCTTTTCTTTTGCCTCGCCGAGTCATTTTGTCGCTGCCTCATTTTGTGCACCCTCATTCTGGTGTCCTAGATGGTCAGCGTACCTCCAAAGTCTCATTTTGAGTTAACCATGTTTCATCCCCTCCATCTTGGTTAGGTCATGGATCTTTGTGGGCTCTCCTTGGAAATTTGCTTTTGCCAACGGCCATGGGGCCTTTCGAGCCCACCTAGTCAAGTTTCCTTGGTTGAGTTTCCGCTGGGTGTTCATTGTTCCGAATGACAGAAGTCTTCCACCTTCCCAAGCCCCAAGACTCGCCTCCTCGTTTTCTGCCTGTTTAAACTTGCAATGTTTTGGACTTCCTTCGTCCTCGTTGGGTCCGATCCATCAGACTTTCATCCCCAAAAATTTGTGTGATTTTCATCATTTTCAACAGAAAACCTAGGATGGCGCTCCACCCTCCAGACCCCAGTCCTCCTACCGCTGTCTAGGATTTGAATCCACCCACCCTCCTATCGTCCGTACAAGCATTAAATGAGCGTATTAAATGCATATTAGGGTATAAATATCTAGCCCAACCTGTCATTTTCATTTGTTAGGTTTGCCAAAGGAGTTCAGAGTGCGTTCAAGGAGTTCATTGCATCCGTCATTCACCGGCCTCATGTCCGTGATCATCATTTGGCTGTCCTTGCTAGATTTTCCAACTTCCTTCATTGGACTTCCAAGGTAGGTTTGCCCTCCATTCCTCCAAGAGGTTTTTTTAATGATTTTATGCCTAAAATGATGAATAAACATGGGCTAAAATGCATTAATTTATTAAAACATGACAAAACCTACAAAACCCATGTCTTCAAATTTTGAAAAAACCTCCAAATCATCTCCTAAGATCAAACCAGAGTTGGACCTCGCCGTTGTCATTCTTCGTGTAGGGCATTCGTGCCCTCCGAACCCGTGCCCTTCCACCGCCATTGAGAACTTAGAAAATGAAATAAACTTTTTCAAATGGTGGGATGCCATCTCGGGCCCACCACCTCGGACCTCCCTCATCCGATCGCTATCAAACTTACCAAACTTCAAACTTAAAGACTGGCCTCCATTTCTGCTTCTCAGGCCCATGCCACCAAGATTCTGTCCCTGGGACTCCGCATTACTTCTGTCATTCCCAAATGGCGAGGAGGGCCCGTCCACTCTAGATCTGCGGCCTGCCTCATCTTTTGTCGTCTGGTGTTGAACTCAAACCAACTGACCAAACATGTCACTAGGTCCCGATCCGGGGACTTCCATCTGCGGACTTCCGTGGCAACTTCGCCCCTTCAAAATAGCCATTTGACGGAAACCTTCCACCTCCCAGGTCCCGACCCTTCGTTTGCCGCGAGGAATAGCTAGCAATGAACTTTGACGTCTTTGCCCTCGCCGGGTCCTATTCCACGGGACGTTGTCCCCTTTCAGCCATCTTACAAGGGAAAAACAAGGCCATCCTCTCAACCTTCGAGTTCCGCCCTCCCATTTTCTGAGAAACTTAATGAGGAAAACCCAGCAGCCAAGTTTGATGCCAGGTCTGGTCCGTCGGGCCGCTCCCGCCGAACTTCTATTTAATGCCCGTCGTTCTAAACAGCGAAACCCTGACGGCTTCTTGCCCCTTCAGGCCCAAAAACCTCAAAGTAGAAACTGAACATCAGTCATCCTTTGACCTCCCAAGTCCCAGACCCCAAAATTTCATTTCTTCCTGGTTGTTTCAAACAGCAAAGCCTTGACAACTTTCTGGCCTCATATCTTCGGGTGCCTCAAAAGTGATCTAAATGACCTTCGATTTGAAAACTGATCTTGACCCACGTGCTCAAATTTAGTCCTCTTCAACACGAGCCCTACAAACTATCAAAATATGAAGACAAGAGAAATCACCCTGATTGCCCTACCCTGTTCACCCTTCAAAACAACATTCCTATGAGGGAAATCTGGCCCTCCAGGCCCGGGTTGTCCAGAATCCCTCCAATAGATTACTAATGACATATGGAAGTAAAAGTTTGATTTTATGAATGATAGATTGTCTAATTGGATTTTTTCCACGGGATTTTGACTAGTGGTAATGCTTTCGTAATTGGTTGTACTCATTACGTCTCTATTTATAGGATATATGGAATCGGGTGCAGGACCCTCAAGGGCAACTACAGAAAAGGACAAAGGGAAGAAAGCGGGCAAGACTCCTCATGCAAAAGAGGATAAAGACCAAATGAAGTACCATTTCTAGAGTGAGCCTCTACATTCAAAAATCATCACCGACTAGAAAGAGATCACAGATACCAATATTGGCCACATCAATATTGATGAATTTAAGCAAAGAGTCAGGGTCCACCTGAAGACTGATAATGCAAGGTTAATCAGATAAAGCATAATTGTAGAAGCTGCAGGCTTCCCTCCATCCCTCGTATCCCATGAATTAGTCATGGCTTGTCAGCAGGCCTATCAGCCATAGACACAAACCATTGTTGATAGGGACAGAAACATTCTTCCCGACATGTCGGGTCAGGAAATTACTAAGACCTTTCACATCCCCACCTTTGGGGAGATGGAGATGCCCACCATGGAGGAAGGAAAAGCAACATGGGAAGAGGACCCAATGGGCTGCAAGAAGCTAATAAATCGGTATTGGCTCAAGGAGAAAAGGGGCAGTGCTACAAAGGTTCCTCAAGAACTCTTCCGCAGTGACTTCCATGAAGACTACCATGACTTGGTAACCTTATTGAGCAGAGTGATGGGCCTCCCCAGTGTTGTGTATTTTCAAGAGTGGATGGTATATTTGGTTGAGCAGATCCTCCGTGGGGATGATTATGTCACTACAAAAGCCTCATTCTACTGGGGGGCATCATAAGTGATGGCTTTCATGAGTAGTTCATGAATGTAAAAAAGACCTCCAAATTCTATATGACCTCTTATCTAGTGTACTCATTAGCCGAGTAGAGGCAGTACAGTGGATTTTTTGTGGCACCTGATGAAGAACCAGGTCGAGCATTAAAGGTCTATGACAAATATCCCCAACTCCAGTTCAGAAATTTCAAGAAGGAATATTGTAGGGTGAACGACGCCTTCATCGGTCACATCATTAGATTGCTTGGAGGGGATTTTGAAAGAAGGATCTCTCACAGTGCTCGAGCATTCCTAAAGAAATACTCCCTCCTATTCATACAGTACCCCAAGTTTACATATATTCGTGCCCAGGTTTTCATAGAAAGGTTGAATAAGTTGCCCAAGTACCCCCAACGACCAGATTATACTATTAAATCTCTCTCGACAATTGCATCATGTGCATTCAATCCTCAATAGTAGACATTTGGCAAGGATCCCTTATCCCTTAGCCTTTGGCCAAGGAATGTACAAATTACAAACTTCCTAGTGTGCTGGGAATTCTGAGAAGGAATTGGCAGAGTATCATTTCCGCCTACACACTGCTCGCCCACATGTGGACCCACATGGGCATGTGAGGAAGGCACTAGGACCAAGATATGCCCATTTGCATCACGTTGAAGATTTATGGGAAAATTTCCAGGATGACAAGGAAGTGCGTGCAAGGAATTACATGCAGATGATTGCATACTTCGTGAGAAGGGTGCAACTATTTCCCATACTGGATCAAGTTGAAGAAGATGAAAGAACCATCATGGACCCCAGATACAATGCAGTTACTAACTTTCCATTTCCAATAATAGATTGGGATGAGTAGGAGGTTGATGACCTTGATATTATAACCAAGTCAATTGTGGCTCACACTGAAGAATGGATTAATGGTAAAGTATCCCGATTGAAACAACAAGGGGTTGTCCTAACGTATGAAGGGCTCAAGAGTGAGCCTAGTTCTATGAAAGATATTGCTGCCACAACTTCAATAGGAGGGACATCCAAATCTCCTCCGCTCACAAGATCAAAGAAGAGGAAAGGGGTTGAAGCAGAATAGTTGCCAGATCCCAAGGTTTATTCAAGAAAAGATTCACAAGGTTCACCTTCAAAGAGACCCAAATGGATGGGAAGCATCGCGGGGCAACCAATGATTTCAAAGGATCCCCTTCAAGAGGGTGAGGAAAGAGGAATGGATCAGCCCAAACCTCCTCCAGCTCTCCCTGTCTCTGCCGCCCTTCCATCCGTCTCCCAGGCCATGGTTGCCACATCCCCACCTACTGTGGACATCTCAGTCCATCTCGCCTCCTCTCCCCTGGCGGGGCCCATAATAGTGGTTGACTATTCCTTCGTTGCCATGTCACCTACTACATTGCTTCCACTAGCAACAACAACAATACCAATTCCTGCACTCACTTTGTCAAAAGCTTTCTCGAGGCATATGCAAAATATCCCCTTTGAGATTTCTCAAATATTTTTGAATCCCACACTTCAAGCTGCCTTAGTGCAAGTCCTCGCTAGCACTACGCCTTCGCAACCTCCAACGGGACCACCACCAATGGAGGCCACAATGTTAATTTTTGAAGAATGGGAGAAGCGGGAGAAAGAAGCTTCAAAAGCATTGGAGGAAGAAGTCGATGAGTACCACGAACACCCAGAGTATGAACATCGGAAAATTGACAGGGTGGTCCGCAAGAAGAAGAAACAGGGTCTTCTGAAAGTAGAGATGAAGAAGAAGGTGTCGGTGGCAGTGTTATTACATTTGATGATGATTTCAAGGAGGAAATGGACCAGAAATTTAAGGATGATGAAGAAGAAACGGAAAGGTCACCCCCCGAAAGGCAAGAAGGTGACAGGGAAGCAGAAAATATAGAACTCCCTATAGGGGAACAGCAGGAGGATGCGTCAGCTCCTCGTAAAGAAGAAGAAAATGTAGAAGAAGACAAGCCTGAGGTGAGGCTCAAATTGACAAAGGCCTAGAAATTGGACAACCCGAGGAGCATGTGCACAAGGAGGAACAAACTGAAGAAAGGAAAGGGAAGGAAATTGAGCCAAAAGAAAGTCCCCAGGAGCGGTTGCCTACTAAGCCTCCCATCAAATGCCTCGTGTTCATCCAAGACTCTAATGAGGAAGAAGGGTACAACACTAAAATAGAAGAAAGGGCTCCAAAAAGTAAACAAATAGAGATCCAAACAAAGGAGGGCGAGGGTGATCATGAATCTCCTAAAGAAAAATTTGCTATGCCTGATTGGCTGGAGAGGCAACTTGAAAAGAAAACTCCTGCCCGGAGGGATCCAAGAGCAAGACTAGAGGCTATCTTAGCCCGAGTGCATATCACAACCAGGAAGGAGAAGAAGCCCAAAATCAGATCCAAGGTAACGATGGATACTTCTAGGTCCCGAATTGTGCAAGTAGCCATGTCGGTGGTGGGCAAAGAAGGAGTAAGCTAAAATATCTCCACCATTGACTTGGGAACTACTACTAGAGAGAAAGAGGTAGAGCACCTCGAGGAGTCTGTGGCTACGGTGGTGCATCTAATACAGTAGGATAAAATTTCAAAGGATGAGCTTAAGGCACCTTTACATCCAACAATGGTCTTCAGCTGAAGAAGTGCCTACCACATCCATGGCTCCACCCCAACTGTTGTCCAAGGAACAAATTGACAAGCTGGAAAAAAGAAAGAACCTGGAAAAAACTATACAAAGTTGGTTCCGACAGGTTCTATACGTCAGAAATATGGGTATCAGTCGGGTTGTTCGAACAGCCAACAAGTTCTTGGACTTGCAGCAGTCCCTTGAGAGCACAAGAAGGATCTGCTCTAACTTCCCATCGAGATATGAGTCCACCTATCCAAAGATCAAGGCTATCCTCAAGCTACCAAGCGCGACATGGCAGAAGGAGCTCACATTCAAAAGGGACGACCATTGGCTAGTGGACATATGGAAATGGGACTTTGATAACAGGAAAGAAAGGTTGGAACAGGTGATTGACAAAGTAGATTTGGATATTGAATGGGTCAAGGATATTAGGGAAAATTACGTCTAATACTTGAAGTTAATGACAGGCTATGAAATTCCCATCATGCAAATGGACCCAGATAAAGTAAGGCCCCATTTCCAGAAAAACATGGAGGGCAGGATGTCAAATGAAATAACCATGGACTTTATGAGTTTTTCCACCCGTGCCTTCACCCAGTCAGAACTATACAGGGACCACGCTACCAAGTATGATGAAGACTAGAAAAGGCTTGAGGACAACTCCAATGAATGGAGTTATCAAGTGTTGTGGTCCGAGATCATGGAGGTCGACAAACTCCAATCGGTAATTTTGAAGTTCATGGAGTATGCGGCTTTGAAGAAGTAGGAAGGAAACCCTATTGTTAGTGAAGAGCTTCTGAAGGAATAGCTACAACAGAAAGAGCAATCAACAAAAGACAAAATGCTACATTGTTGTCACTAGAGGACAAAATAGGGATATTGACAAAATTGTATTTTAAATTGTAATATATTGGAGGGGTAGGTAAAACCCTAGTTTGTAGTGAATCTTGGCCACACGATGAGATTAAATCTTGGCCATTTGTTCTACTTTTGGGAACTATAAATGGGGGGTCTCCTCTCATTTTCAAGAGAGAGTTGAGTTGTTGTAAAGACATGCTGCTGAAATTTTTAATGAAAATACATTGACTTGGTGCATTTTCTGAGTTCTTCACATGTTTCATGATTCAATCTCCATTTTTAGATGCTTTACTTAGATTTACATTGTTGTTCTAGTTAGCTTTAACTACTTAGATAGATTTTGTTAGATGTTGTTTTGTGATTGTAAAAATTTATGTTGTGTTAATGCCTTCCAGTCCATACTTTTGTTGTTTGTTGCTGGTAAATGGTCTTGTAAAGTTAGTCTGGGCTGAAACTTAATTTTTATCTTTATTCATGCATGTGTGTGGTGGATGAGTGATAAAATATCTGCAGACCTTTGAAGATAGCACAGATTTCATGATACTATAGGTGTCTTGGTTAAATGGAATCCTTTTTGAAGGGAGTTGTCCATAGCAAAACCTCCACGATCACTATTCACCGCTAGTTGTAGATCCAGGAACTTCCTCTCTTCCCTGCCCTTTTTCCTTTTTTTTTAATAAAAAACCAATGCTAAAGTTCATTGCACATTGTAAAGCCAAAACTTGAAGAAAACATTGAAGTTTTAGATTGTTGTTTGAACGTACAGCAAAGTGCACCTTAAATCCCATCTCAAAAACTTTCGACTTTAAGATCCACTCTGTATCCAGCAACGTGAGTCTGCCCTGTGATTACCATCAAAATCACATCAAACATCAACTGAGGAGTTCCATGCAAGTCATGACCTGACACCCGAGAGACCTTAGGGAGATATTCAACAACTTGTGGTTGGAGATTTCCTTTCAAGAGAGGTAGTGCACATGTGCATTTCTTGTGTTGAGAAAGTGTGCAAAAACATCCATCAACAGTACCTAATCATATGCTCCTCTTATCTTGAAAATGTCTTGCAAATGAATGAACTAATAGATTTGATGAAGTAAAATTAAGGGTTGAGATTGGTTTGGAATGAAGGGCTAGAATTTCATAAGATAAATATTTGAAAATAAATTTGGGAGGGAGGGGAGAATTAAATGTAGGTGATTGGTACATGGAGGGTTGATATTAATGGCTTGACTAGATGGTTGATATTGAATGGCTTGGATTTGTAAAGTAGGCTAGAAATCTTGACCCTCATATGAAACATATTATGGCACATCATGGAGAACCTTTTAATAGAGATAATGAGTCCAAAATGGGTTTGGATCATGATAATTCTTACCATGGTATTTTGGGACCTTTTTTAGGCCCATGGTAATGTATTTTAATTATTTTTAAGGCCTCCTTGAGTCTATGTATTAAGGAATTGAGATGGAGGCATTGAGGACATTTTATTGAGATGAATATATAATGAAAAATAATATACATATATAGCATCATATGACACAAGATTGACCTTGGAAAACCCTCAAAGTGAAAAATTTAACCTCGAAAATCATTCACACACTAGATGTATCTCGTGAACAAATATTACAATATACTTGCAAAGTCTCTATTAGCAGGAAAAGTGGGGACACAAATTAGAGTTTTGAGCCCTAAGAATATTGATTGTTGTGTTTATACTTTAATTATGGTAGTAGGAGAATAATCAAAGAATTTTTGGTGTAAAATACTAATGTGTGGTACCTTAACAAAGATCAAACATGCATCATAGATAATTTAAATGATCATATGTAACATAATCATCATGTATAAATATCTTGTACTTATATACAATGTCTAATACAAGGTATTTTTCACTTAATATTTCTCTTTCTTATTTATTTCTTTTACTACTTCTTCTTACTTCTTACTTCATCATAATATCTATGCATATACATACAATAGGGCACTTGTCTCTTACAAAATATGACTATTTTTTTAGGCCTAATTGACCTTATGCTCCACATTTCATTTGTGACCAATTGTGGTAAGTTTTATAGGCTATTGTACCTTTGTGATGCCATTTTCCAATAGTCTCCATGCAAGGATTCTAAAATATCAATTCCCTAATTGCATGTCATGTGAACAATAAAATTATAATCATGTAACTACACATCCCAATTCATACTTCCTCTCCTAACATATGAAACTTATAAGAGATTCTCAACCAACCTTAGACAAAAAGATAAATGTTATGCAAGACAACCTCAACAACTAATCAAGTGTTTTCTTTTATAGAAAAAAATGTATAAGACCACCAAGTGGTATTACATAAAATGTGAGCATATACAAAACTTTGTAACCCTTATTTAATTTGTGTACTATTTTTTTCTAATTGGTACCTTATTTTTTCAATGTGCAACTTGTACTAAATATTTGTCTGAATGTTATGTATAACATACAAAGTGGCCCCAAGAATGTATAACCTATGTGAATCACACATCCCTAGATTCCCTAGGTGTACCACAAATAAATATTAATTTTACACTTATAAGAATAATGTTAGAAGATTAATCTTTACTTGGTAAAGGTTATTCTTTAATTGTAATTTTTTATTAACTTGTAGGAACATTCCAAAGGAATCCCTAAAAGTCTTTTGTCTTTTTGTCATCTCACACATGTGTGAGGATAACTTATTTTTTAATTCCTTTATTAAGGAATATTTGTAACCACCTCCTTAAGAGGTGACACTTTGCACACACATAGATGAATGGTGGCATTCATTGAGTTGGGAGTTACATTCTAACTCCTTCTTCTCACCTCTACTTATTGAGGTGCCTCTCCTCTCATTCTTCAAGACTCATGCAAGCTAAGCTAAGCTCTCTCTCTTTGTATTATTCTTTAGGCATTTTGCCTCCATTCATAATATTGGGGTTTTTTCTTGTTTTTTCCCCTTAACAAATTCTTGTGTCTCTCTTGCTTTGGTGGTGCTTGGTTTGGCTACTTCAACTTATTTGGTAATCTCTTTCCTTTAAACAATTGCTCTTTATTAGTACTTTCCATTGCTCTTTTTTTATTTCCTTTCAAATAATGTAAGGTGAACAACATACATTTTTGAATATTCTCCCACTTATTGTACATATTTTACAAGGTTTAAAAATTAAACTCAATAATTGAGGGAATAATACCTATAGTTGACATGTACCATTAAACATCCAAGTACTTCATGTGCTCCATCAAGATACTTGCAAAAATATACAAGGTGATCACCATCACAGATATGAATCCTCTCATCCTCCATCATGTCAATGCACCAAAGATAAGATCATATTCAAGAGAAACTCCACACTAACTACCACATAGAAGTATGAATCCTAACTTAAATCAAAATCCAAGCACAAAAAATGTCTAATATAATAAATAGGCCTGAGTAGTTATCAAGAATTAATCACCATATTTGGAATAACAACAATAACTAGTTGCTATTGCATCCAACCAACTAAGCTCAAAACTAAGGCATACTCATCATAATAGATAAGACGTATTCTATCAATATATCTAACCCAATGTAAATCATGATCACGAGTCTCTATATATATAGTATCCTACATTAAAAAAAAAATATGAAGACCCTCAACACCAAAGAATAATGAGAACATCCAACGAAGGACACATATACAACTTAGAACTCCCACTACATGTGTATTTTCAAATATGAAATCAGTTAAGGCATCCAAAATTCAACCAAAACCACTTAGATAGAGGGTGTATCCAATGTCATCAATATCATCTAATACTAAGGAACATCCACAATAATATACAAACCTAAAACTAAACTTCAAAAACATGAATCTCTCACCACACTAACTTCTTCATAGTTCTCCTAAGTTATCCACATCATAAAATATAGAGATTAAATAGTCTATATGCTATTACCCATATTTGATTAATGAATTATAATAACCAAAAATAGTCAAAAACATAGTGATCATAATGGCTCCATCCATACCTCAACCCCAATGTCATGTGAACATGAACCTCTGGGAAGAAACAAAATACCATAGAGAGAACCTAAAAATCAAAACAATATAGTGTGTCCTTCTACCAACACCTCTAAGTACTCAAGTTGTGACAAGTAAGATATCCTTCACAAAACCCTAAATAGAAAATCCTTATCAACATCCTATTATTTAACTCAAATATTACACATATAATTTGAATTAATACTAATAAATATGTAAGCCTATAAAATTGAAGAAAGATCAGATAAAATATCCATTCCTAAAACCATATTTTACACTCCTCAAATAATCTTTCTTAAAATAGCATCTATAGATCAATAGTAATTCCCATGAGAATACAAAGAAAAAACAAACCATGCTAATCAATCCCCAAATAAGCCCTATAAAAGTAATATCTATAGCTTAAGGATCATTATCTTTAGAAAATAAAGAACAAATTAAAAAAAAGCTAAAAAAAAGTGGGAAATATCTATTAGATAATTTAAATTGAGAGGACCAAGAGTGGGGAATGAGATTAATCCTCCAAAATACACAAATAAACCATGAATCTCTCCAAGAAAATATCTTTCAACAATTCCATGTTATATTAATTTCAACCTAGATGTAGGCTCCTAAAACCTCCTACTAAAATTGCATCACAAAGTAACCATATCAACACATGATCTCCAATAAAAAAGATATGTCTATCCTCACCGAAATTTACAATCACCATATAACTAATCATCTCACTTCATTGAACTCCAATAAAAAACCCCAATAAAAAAAATCTCACAAGAACAATGGTCACACCACTTATCAATTAGATTATCACAAATCATATCTAAGAGTTCCAATTATGTGATTAGTATAGAATTGGGAACTCTCCATGATGCCATGATATGCATCTCATAAAAAAGTCATATGTTCCAAATGAATATATTTTCTCCAGAGGGAACCTAGATCATGCTAATACTCTAATGCATTATAAAGAGTCCATTATGGCATAATAACATCCATTCTATAAAAATAATCATCTATAAAATTGAAAAATTATTAATGGCACCTCAACTAAATACTAAAAGGGACCTCCATAGTACCAAGATGCCAATATATTCAAATCACGTAAAGATAATAATTTCCAATGATATAATACTCAAGATGTTAAAGAACTCTTACTGCATACAAGAAACAAGAACTAAGAGCTCCTCCATGACACCAAAAACTATTGTAGAAGATAATCCATCACTAAGTGATGAATCCACATTACTACCAAAGATCCTAACATGAACTATAAAACCAACCTACACAAAGGCATCATGATAACGATATCATAAATGAATATCACATATGGCTCATACACACTCAACTACAACACTAGTAGGTATAAAGGATAAAGCAGATCCAGCATCTCTAAACCAAGAAGATAAACCACCATCTACAATTAGGAATTAGTCCAACACCACAAAAAATGAATCTATATAAATAATCATGTCATGCCAAATCTCTAATCATATAAGGAACCTCCATGACACCATGATCATCACCCATTATACTCACATAAATAACCATGTTGTACTAAATCTATAAGCATGTTAGGAACCTCCATGGCACTAAGATCACTACCAAATATACTTGCATTAAAATTCCACTAATTATCACACATATTGCACAATAGTCAACAACCATAGATCCCACAACACAATTGTCTCAAGGAACATCATCTCTTCATCTCATAATAACACCAAATTAATTAAAAAAGACCAAACCAAGCTATCAAATATAATTTACATCCATAGTAAAATACCTATGGGTATAGATGACCCAAATTTGAGTTATCTATGTAACATATAAGTATAGAAAACATACATATTTTTCAGATCAATATCCTTTAGGAAACTTTGACAAGCATCTTTATCACCACCTTTTTCATTTTTCTAATTCTTATTCATAATCATTTTCCTAAGTATATTAGGTTTTTTCCTTACGATAAATATCCTAAACATATTGGACCTAATAAATTCATCATCATAAAGGAATATTTCACAAGCTAGGACTCTTACATCTTGTATTTTTATCCCTCCTTCCTCTAAATTCAATAGTGTACTTTCTAAAGGAATATTAATAATGATATATCTCTATAGTGAAGCAATACATTGATGAATATCCTAAAATTCTACCTCATTCTCCCTAACTACCTCTATAGTAAAGTAGGTTGAACTCCTTGTTGTAATACTTTTCCATGAGGAACATCATCTCTAATTTCTATAGTAGGCGGATTTAGGGGTTGGTGGACAATTTTCCACTTCTTCCTCACCTTGATTTTATATTTTCTTGGCATCATCCTTAATATAAAGTTTTATAAAAATCCTCAAGGGCATCATTACCAAGATTTATACATTATCCAACATTTTTTTCAACTTGAGAATTGGATCCTTGATATCAATAAATGTACCTTTGTATCTAGCATCAAGGATCACCCTTTTCCTTTCTCCAAGGTGAATCCTCAATCGTTTATCTCTTTTTCTATCAATCTCTCCCTTGATTGAATAGATTATAATGAACTTCTTTGTCTCATCAAACGAATGCTCATAGTTTTCCTTGCCATTTCCATTTTTTATTTTATCAATAAAGTGTTCAAGATCAAACTTCCTTACCTTTTTAGTTAGATTATTTTATATTCCATCAATTTAGACCCCAATATTTCTAATCCCTCTCTTGAAATGATTTTAAATTTTGATAATTTCAATGTAGATGAGAGGAAATAACCCTTCTTATGCTACCTTATATTTACCTTGTTTTCCTCATTTAACTACCGTACAACCTCAAAGAAGGTCGCCCTATTAGGTGCCCAAAATAAAAGTGCATGTGGTTTGACCTCAACTCCATAAATTCTAATGACTATATTGTCCTTATGGAAGAGCCAATCACCCCAATTTGATCACAACATACACTAGGATTAAGATCCTTATGCCTCAAAAATATAGTGACATTATCAAATAGTAATTTTATTTCATGACCTAATGGAACTAGCATTTCCTAAACAAAATGCCATTTAAATATACCATAATCTACTACCTGGTTGTGAGCATCCCAAATTCAAGTTATTCCTTGCATTGGCATGGGGTTTTCATCTGGTATAACATGAGTGAGTTTAAGGAAAAATTCCCAAGTATCCCCTCCTAGGTACAACAAAATATAACATAACATAGAATACCATTTGAATTCCATCAACTATGAAAGAGGAAAAATCAAACCATCTATTTACATGCTTATGCTTGATGTCAACAATAATCGTGATTAAGTGAATTAGAATCTAAGCCTTAAACCCTAAACCTTACACCATACAACCTCAAACCTTCACCTTATGCCTTATACCCTCAATCCATACCCTAAACCCTATACCCAATATCTTAAAATCCCTAATCCTTATACCCTATACACTTAACCATACACTCTCAACCCTTCACCCTATGCCTTATACCCTCAATCCCTCAACCCTATACCTTAAACCTTAAACCCTATAACCTCAACCCTAATCCCTATACCCTATACCCTAAACCCTAAACCCTAAACCCTAAAACTTCAACCCTTCACCCTATGCCTTATACCCTCAATCTATACCATAAACCCTAATCCCTATACCCTATACACTTAACCATACACTCTCAACCCTTCACTCTATGCCTTATACCCTCAATCCCTCAACTCTTTACCTTGAACCCTAAACCCTCAACTATAAACCCTCAACCCTCTATCCTATACCCTATACCCTCAACCCTATACTTAAACCATAATCCCTCAACCCTCAACCATACACCTTAAACCATAAACCCCACACCCTCAACCCTTAACCTTAAACCTTAGACACTCAACCTTGAACATTATCCCTCAACTGTAAAAACTATACCCTATACCCTATAACCTATACCCTCAACCCTAATACCTCAACCCTATCCCTTAAACCCTAAAACCTACACACTACAACCTCAACCCTTCACCCTATGCCTTATACCCTCAATCCATACCCTAAACCCTATACCCAATATCTTAAACCCCAATTCCTATACCCTATACACTTAACCATACACTTTCAACCCTTCACCCTATGCCTTATACCCTCAATCCCTCAACCCTATAACTTAAACCCTAAAAATTACAACCTCAACCCTCATCCCTATACCCTATACCTTAAACCATAAACCCTGCACCCTAAAACCTCAACCCTTCACCCTATGCCTTATACCCTCAATCCATACCCTAAACCCTATACCCAATATCTTAAAGCCTAATCCCTATAACCTATAAACTTAATTGTACGCTCTTATTCCTTCACCCTATACCTTATATCCTCAATCCCTCAACCCTTTACCTTAAACCATAAACCATACAACCTCAACCCTTCACCCTATGCCTTATACCCTCAATCCATACCCTAAAACCTATACCTAATATCTTAAACCCTAATATATATACCCTATACACTTAACCATACAATCTCAACCCTTCACCCTATGCCTTATACCCTCAATCCATACCCCATACCTTATACTCAATATTGTCCCTCAACCCTATACCTAAACCCAATACTTAATCCCTCAACTATAAACACTCACCCCTCTACCCTATAATCTATACTTAAGCAATAATCCCTAAGCCCTCAACCCTCAACCATGTACCCTCAACCCTATACTTAAGCCATAATCCCTCAACCCTTAACCCTATACCTTAAAACTTGAACCCTACAACCTCAACCCTCATCCATATACCCTATAACCTCACCCTTATACCTTAAACTCTAAACCCTTCACCCTCAACCCTTAAACCTATACCTTGGACACTCAACCTTGAACATTATCCCTAAATTGTAGACCCTCAACCCTCGACCATGTACCCTTAACCCTATACTAAAGCGCTAATCCCCGCAACCCTCTACCCTATACCTTAAACCTTGAACCCTTTACTTAAACTCTAAACCATACACTCTTAACCCTTCACCCCATGCCTTATAACCTCAATCCATACCATATACCCTAAACCCTAATCTTATACCTTACACACTTAATCTTATACACTCAATGGGTTGAACATTATCCCTCAACTATAAACCCTCAACCCTCTATACTATACCCTATATCCTCAACCTTATACCCTAAACCTTGAGCATTGTCCCTCAACACTATACTTAAACTGTAAAGCATACACTCTCAACTCTTCACCCTATCCCTTATACCCCCAATCCATCAACCCTATACCATATACCCAATATCCTATACCATAATCCCTATACCCTACACACTTAATCTTATACACTTAACGGGCTGAAAATTGTCCCTCAACTGTAAACCCTCTATAATGGAGTGAATTTGCACCCCTCACAAATTCCCCATTTACACCCCTTGCCTTGAAAAATTAAACCCAACGATGCTTTTCCACTTCATTCATTCCACTTCCACCCACTTGGTGAATGTTTGTAGTGTCGGTGGGGGAATTTTTGTCGAGGATGCTAGCATGACATGCAGACGTTTGCGCAGCATGTTGTTGTCCTGATAGGATTCCTGCCTCTAGAATTTGCATAGGGGTGATCCCACAATAGTGGTTTATATTTTTTTAGAAAATATAATGATTTAAGCCTTGAAAAGTTCCATTTAAAGGGTTCCAATTGAAGAGGGTTTGATCAAACCACCTTATATTAAACCCCCTTAGATATAACCTCGCTAGTTTTAAACCATACCTATAACAGAGTCTCCTTTACACCAATTAAAATGCTAATAAAAAACCACTTTTGATTTACCTTCTTGGGGATCAAATGAATTTATTCAAAATTTATTTTTTTATGTAGTCCTTATTATAAGCTTCCCAAAAAGGATAATTTTAAATATTTTAATTTGATTATTATATTTATTTTTTATTTCTTGTGAATGTAGGTTTTTCACTGAAAATCAAGCTCTTTATTATGTACTTGTGGAAAAATAGTAGATTACCAAAAAAATTCTGAAAAATATGTTTGTGCTAGGTATTGATATCCTTGATCCAACCCAAAAAAAAATGAATTTTGATACATACAAAAAAAGTTATGTTGTATATGGTCCACCTATGTCTAAATTGTAATTTGTTTGACTTCAAAACTTAATTAAGAAAAAAATATTCAATAAAATAGTATGAAACCAAATGAACGTGCTAGATATCATAATTTTAAATCTAAATTTGAAAAAAATAAAATTTTATCTTTCATAGAAAATAAGTTATGTTGTGTATGGTGAACATTGCTCTTTAAAAATGGTGTTTACTGTTAAAAACTAGTTTTCGAAGGAGATAGAAAAAGAAATGCAATCTGATTCCAAAAAAAAAAATTAAAATATCTTTAGAATCTATAGACAAAATTCCATAAATCACTAGTTTGCATCATCATCAAATTCCCCATGGTTTACAACTATAGGTGCCCGAAAGTGAAGATTTAGTTTTTAAAAAATAATTTAATGCCAAGTTTGGCTAAAAAGTGTAAACCACTATTGTGGGATCACCCAGAGGCATTACACTTGTCCATTGGCACTAAATAATAATGCCCCTACGCCCTTGACCAACCTCCAATAGCTCTTTTGGGCTTCTATCCATGCTAAAAACATCTCATTCTTCATTCCTTCAGGCTTCTACACACTTCTAAACACGTTTCTCAATCACACTTGTTGCTACACACTTCACTTTCATAGCATTCTCCATTTTTGAAGCTCCAAGACGTTACTCTACCAGTTTTTCTTCTCACGTTTTTGCGACAATGATGGCGCTTACAAGCTTATGAGCTCGCATCTCCCTTCATGTGCTTGAGGGCACCTTATTTGGGAGGTGATATCCACTTTACTTGGAATTTTCATTTGATTTTGTAGTAGTTGTTACCATTGCTTGGTAGTACTTTCTTTCAATATGTCCTTTATCATACTTTCTTTCTCTCATTGCTATTTTGGTTGTCCATGGAGGTGGGAACACTGAAACGGGGGTTTGACTATGGCAAGCCCCAAAATAGCCCCAACATTTTTCCCCATTCGGCTGTGTGTAGGTGATCGCATTTGTGTGGAGCTTGTGGGAGGCTAGATCGCTCATGAGTTGCATTTCTACCACCTTTATTCTCATCAACATTTATTTCCTAATTTAAATTATTCTTCTTGTTGCTTTCAGTAGTTTAGCTATTTCCTATTTTTTTGTCATTACTATTTTTATTAGGTAGTTAGTTAATTCCATGATAGTCTTAGCTTTCCTATGTACTTTATGTTTGTATAGGCATCAGCATCTGACCAAGATTTTAGCACACCACATTGTCGTTTGTCTTTTGCACTGGGGTCCTCTGGTAGAGAGTTTCCTAGGTCACAGTTTTGACTCGAGAATTCACTCACCTAGTTCACTTAACCTCTCGGGTTCATAGAAGGTTAGTTGAAGATCAATTTCCCTTCCTTTCCACCCTCCTAAAACATCAAACCCACCTTGAACAATCATTAGCGTGAGGTAGATTAGGGTAGCTAATCATTTTAGACCCTTCTTGTGACCTGGGGCCCTAAGCGGTCAATCCCCCTCCTCTACACCCTCAACCCTATACTTAAATCATAATCCCTCAACCCTCAACCCTATACCTTAAACCCTAAACCCTACACCCTCAACCCTCATCCCTATACCCTATACCCTCAACCTTATAGCTTAAACCTTGAACATTGACCCTTAATCATATACTTAAAACCTAAACCATACAATCTCAACCCTTAACCCTATGCCTTTTTCCCTCAACCCATACCCTAAACCCTAAACCTTATATCCTAAACCTTTATCCCTATACCCTATATACAATCTTATACACTCAATGGGTTGAACATTATCTCTCAATCGTAAACGCTCAACCCTCAACCCTATATCTTGTACCCTCAACCATATACTTAATCCCTAATCATTCATCCCTATACCCTATACCCTATACCCTCACCCTTATACCCTAAACCTTCAACATTGTCCCTCAACCCTCAACCCTATACTTAAACTCTAAACCCTATACTCTAAACCCTTAACCTTATGCCTTATACCAAAAACTCATACCCTAAACCCTATACCCAATATCGTATTTACCCTAATCTATATACCCTAAAAAAATAATCTTATACACTCAACCCTGAACATTATCCCTCAATTGTAAACCCTAATTCAACCTTGTACGGTCCTAATTTACCCTAAACTATAAACCCTCAACCTTATACCAAATATCCTAAACCCTAATCTGTATAGCCTATACAATTAACCCTATACCCTCAAACCTGAACACTATCCCTCAACCCTCAACCCTATACCTTAAACCCCACACCCTCAACCCTCATCCCTATACCCTAAAGCCTCAATCTAATACCCTAAACCCTATACTCTAGAGCCAATTTTACCATTTTGGTGTATTGATTTGACACACTTTTTAAAGCCACTCTGGGACCCCTCCTAATGGTGAATACATGCTCTAAGTAAATGGATGCCACAATAAATACAAACAAACATGCATGCATTCATACATATGTACATACATACAACAATACATACAAGCATGTGTATACATACATTCAAGCATACAAACATACATGCATACATACATACAAGCATACATACAAACATACATACATACATACATACATACATACAAGCATACATTCATACATACATTCATACATATACATTCAAGAACACAAACATTCATACATACAAGCATACATACAAACTTACACAAAAATAAATTAAAGCAAGACATAATGTGAGCACGTTATAATGTTCTCATGTTACGTCAAAGCTATGACATAACACGAGTGCATTATAACATGCTCACATTTTATCTTGCTTTGGGAATCCCCAAGCCTTTGGCTTGGATTTTCTTGGGAATTCCAACCCAAAGGCTTGGACTACCTTTCCAAAGCCCAAAAACATGTTTTTGCATATTCTACAAAATTTCACATAATCTCGTTTCTGTTAACCATCAGGTTTGCACGTGTTTCAAGGTTGAGTAAAACAAACACCTGGGTAATATTAAGCTCTCTCTTAGATATTTAAGGATGTAATTTTTTTCACATTTTGACTATGTTAAGGCTTTCATCTTTAATTTATTTTGTTGGTGTATCCATTTTTTGTCAAAAACTAATGTTTGGTATTATTTACTTATTTTTTAAGTATTCATTAAAATTTCAAATAAATTACATTTTTATAAACTAGACTCTATTCTACACATATTCAAAAAAAATGATTTTCAATTAGTTTTCAAAAACTATAAGGTTTGTACAGTCAAATTTCTATTTTTCAGGATGTGTCCACTTTGAAAATTAGTAAAAAATTATTGGCAACACAAGGGCAGACAACTGAGAGGGGGGCGTGAATCAGTTGTCACAAAAATTTAAACTTATTAAACTTATTAACCTTATTCTTAGATATGATTAGTAACCATGAAAGCATAAATCATCAACACATCAGAAAGACACATAACACCAATATTTTTTACGTGGAAACCCTGTTATGGGAAAAACCACAGTGGAGGTCAATCCACAAAATTATACCTTGTTAAAACTATAAAGAAGAATAAATGGGGAATGCACATGAATTCAAGCACATTGCCTAGAGCTCACTGCTCAAATACAACAAGGCTTACTGCCCAAAGGAAGACACACTATCTTACAAAAACATTTGGATTACATTCGTAGGATTTTGAACTGAGAAAATAGCATCTACTAATGCCTTATTATAGTTCTGGTTAAGCACATGAACACTTCTTCACACTCTGCTCACTCTTCTTCACACTATGCTTATGCCTTTGAATGGTTAGGAAATTATCCGCACATATCATACACACACATGCCTTCAAATGGAATAAGCAATCGCTATATATATATATATATATATATATATATATATATATATATATATATATATATATATATATATATATATATATCTCGCAACAAGAAATTACATTGCTACATGTCGACTTCAACAAAATAAGAAAACATATGCAAACTGTTGGCCCAAAATAATAAATAATTTTCAATGTGAATCGACCAATGTTGACCACAACATAGTGAAGACCCAAAACAAAATCCTCGAACACAAAACACCTTCAAAAATTATTCCATGAAGATCCACAACACGCTACCATCACCTTGTCAGCCATGAACATGAAAAACATGAACACGCAAAATAAAATCACCAATTGCGATCACAATGATCAATGCGAACGTGCAACATAGATAGAGCATGATCTAGAAACATCCACAAACATCATGAATCACTAGAGAATCATCTACAACAAGTGAACTTACTAAAATCATATCATCTTTATTTAGGAACACCATCTGAAGCAACAAAAAAACTATCAAAACACAACTGCTCATAACTTGATCAAATATTCATGCGGATCTTTGAAACTTAACATGGATAAACTAGATATACTCGACAAAAAACCCTTTAATCCACAACCTCTAATCATCAACATACTGAGCTAACCAACAGATTGAACTTCACTACATCACTAACAACCTGCAACTCATTCCATTACAATTTTCTTAATATCCTCGACATATACAGCCTTCAAGACATTAATACCAATAGTGTTGACATCGATGACAACCACATATCAGCAACATCCAAAAATCTCACCCTTTGGCATTGATGGCAACACATGATGTGAAAAACATCATCAACGCAACTATCTCTTAGCAGTTTCTCCCCCTTAGATTCTGACTCTTTTCTCCTCAACTCTTTCACATGACTCTTCTCCTCACAAATTTTTTCACATTACTCTTCTCCCCCTTTGAAATCAATGAAAAAGATACACACAAGATTTGAACCACACATCTGAACATCTAACTACTTCCCCTGAGTAGCAGCCACCACAACATCAATTCGGATCAAGAAATGACTATGAAATGCACTGACTGATGCAAGTCAATGCATCTTAGTTTTGATTAGGAGGGGTAGTCACCCCTAGCTTCCCTCTATGATACTCAAAAGTATCCTTAGGCAACGGCTTGGTAAAGATATCTGCAATTTGTTCCTTAGTAGGCACATACTCCAATCTGACTTCCTTTTCACTCACCTTCTCTCTCAAAAAGTGAAACTTGATAGATATATGCTTGGTCTTTGAATGAAGCACTAGATTCTTAGAAATGTTAATTGCACTTGAATTATCACAGAATATAGCAATAGGTTCATCATACACAACTTTGATATCTTTCAACATCTGCTTCATCCACAATACTTAAGTACAATTGTTAGCAATAACAATGTATTCTACCTCTGCAGTACATAAAGAAATGGCATTCTACTTCTTACTTAACCATGAAATCAGCTTATTTCCCAAGAAAAATGCACCACCACTAGTACTCTTTATGTCATTCACATCTCCTGCCCAATCAACATCAGTAAAGGAACTCAAAGTAAGGTCATCATCTCTAGGATACCACAGGCCAAAATTAACTATCCCCTTCAAGTATCTGAAAATCTTCTTTACAGTGGTCACATGAGATTCCTTAGGATTAGCTTGAAATCTTACAACAATGCATACAACACTCATGATATCAAGTCTAGTTTGAGTCAAATAGAGCAATCCACCAATCATCAATTTGTATCTAGTGTTATTTTCTTTCAGGGAATCATCATCTTGTGTCAACTTACATCTGGTCACCATAGGTGTACCAACTAGCTTTGAATCTTCCATACCAAACTTCTTTAGCAATTCTTTCACATAACTGGACTAAGATATAAAGATCCCTTTTTCTAACTGATTAATTTGCAATCCCAAAAATAATTTCATCTCTCCAATCATATACATCTCAAACTCACTCTACATCTCATCAGCAAACTTCATGCACAAACTATCATCTCCTCCAAAAATGATATCATCAACAAAGACTTCAACAATCAAATCTTTATCATGATCAATCTTGAAATACAAATTACTATCAGTAGTACCTTTATTAAATCCAAGCTTCAACAAATACTTGTCCAATCTGGCATACCATGCTCTTGGGGCTTGCTTAAGTCCATACAGTGCTTTCTTCAACCAACAAACCATATCTCCCTAATCAATCAATTGAAATCCATCAAGTTGCTCAACATACACCTCTTCTTCCAATTCGCCATTTAGAAATGTCATCTTAACATCCATTTGATAAACCTTGTAGTTTTTGTAAGCAGCATAAGTAAGAAACAATCTCACAGCTTCAATCCTAGCAACAGTGGAAAAAATTTCTTCAAAGTCAATTCCTTCCATCTGAGAATATCCTTTACACACCAGTCTTGCTTTGTTTCTAACAACTTCACCTTGCTCATTCATTTTGTTTCTAAAGAACCATTTAGTTCCAATTACATTTTTATCCTTAGGTCTATGAACAAGAATCCATGTACATCATTCTTCTCAATCTGCTGTAGTTTTTCTTTCATTGCTTCCACCCAATGTTCATCTTTGCATGCTTCATTCACACTATTAGGCTCAATCTTTGAAATCAAATAGTATTCTTCTACAATTTTTCTCCTAGTCTGAACACCTTTGTTCTTATCACGTATGATCTGATCTTCTGAATGATTTAGTCTCACATACCTTGGAGTCTTAGGATGTTCTTGAACTTCAAGCTCTTGTGATCTATCTTTTGTACTTTCACTAGTTCCTTCCTCTTGATTTTCTTGATTCATTGGAATGATCTAAACTTGATTTGAAGTTTGAACTTTCTTTCCTTTATTTGAACTATCATTCTGATCATCTGAATCATATCCACAGGTTTTGGATGGTCTAACTATGTCTTCATCAACCTTGACATTTTCACTTTCAACCATTTTCCTCAATCTCTTATTGTAGCACCAGTAGGCCTTGCTTTTAGTAGAATAGCCAAGAAAGATTCCTTCATCGACACTCCTAGCATCTAATTTCCTATATCTTCATCTCTTTTGATATAGAATTTACTCCCAAAGATTTTGAAATATCTAACAGTAGGTTTATGACCATACCATAGCTCATAAGGGGTCTTACCAGTATCACCTTTGACTTGTACCCGGTTGAGTGTGTAAACAGCAGTACTCACAGCTTCTCTCCAGTAGATATGAGGAACATTTCCTTCTAGCATCATAGTTCTAGTAGTGTCTTCAATTGTCTTTTTCTTCCTTTCCACAACTCCATTTTGCTGAGGGGTCCACGGGGCAGATAATTGTCTCTTTCTCCCATGTTCTTCACAAAAATAATTAAACTCACCAGAAGTGAATTCACCACCTCTATCTGATCTCATAAATTTAATATTCAAACCTATCTCTGTCTCAACCATAGCCTTAAAAATATTGAACTTCTCCAGAGCTTCAAATTTTTCCCTTAAGAAAGTAACCCACATCATTCTAGAATAAGATCATTAATAAGTAACATGAAATACTTGTATCCTTGTAAACTTCTGACTCTAGAAGGACCACACAAGTCAGTATGCACAAGCTCCAACACTTCATTTGAACAATATTGTTTGCTCTAAAATGAAACTTAGTTTGCTTCCCTAACTATCATTCCTTGCATATAGCATTAGTAGGTTTTATCAACTTAGAAAGATCTCTCACTACTTGAGTAGAACTTATCTTGATAATATTATCAAAGTTTACATGACACATTCTCCTATGCCACAACCAACTTTCATCAACTTGAGAAATAAGACAACTTTTACTAGCAACACTCAAGTGAAAGATATTACCTTTTGTTTTTGTACCTGATGCAATCACATTTCTGGAACTTCCCAATATTCTACACTTTCATCCTTGAATTGAAGATTGTATCCCTTATCAACCATCTGTCCAACACTTAAAATATTATGCTTCAAGCCTTCCACATATAGGACATCATCAGTATTATGCTTACCATCAAGAGAAATGCATCCTCTGCCATGGATTACACCTACTTTGTCATCACCAAATCTTACAACACCACCATCATACTTTTCCAAGCTTGCAAACTTAATTTTATTGCCTACCATGTGATGAGAGCATCCACTGTCAATCACCCATTCATCTTTCTCTTCAACTCAAGCAGCTAGGGATTTCTCCACATTTGTACAACTAGTAGATTCAGTAGACACGAGATTATTTTCCTTGATAGCAATAAATACCCATTCGTCCTCACTTACATTCCCTTTATCAGATTCATCATCTATCACACCTTCATCAGCAGAATAATAACACTTCCTTTGAATATAGGCTTGTTAGGTCTTGACTTAGGAACTCTTTCCAGACACCTTGATGCAAAATGACGTATCTTATTGCAAGAAAAACATTTAATAGGCAACTTCCCTTTATACTTACCTTCTCTGGCTTCACTCTTGACAATAATTGCTTCAAGCTCATCTAGTTTTCTCTCTTCTTCTTCAATCTCTCTCATTTTCTCCTAATACTTGAATATCTTTCTAGAAGAACTTTCACCTGGATCATATCTCTATTTATCCCTTCTAGAAGTAGTAGCCTTGAATGCAGATTTTGTCTTAGGAAGAGCATCACCAAGTTCACTCAACTCAAAAGTAGTAAGCTTACCAATCAACATATCTCTGGTTACATTAGTTACAGTTTGGAGCTCCTCAATAGCAGTAGCTTTGACTTTGTATGCAACAAGAAAGGATTTGAGCACTTTAGCAACAATCTCTGATTCTTCCAATTGTCCACCAGCACATCTGATACCGCACACAAGTTCATTCACTCTTTGCATGAAATAAGTAATATTCTCATCATCACCCATTCTCAACATTTCATATTTCCCTTTCAGACTTTGCAACTTAGCAATCCTCACATTAGCATCACCTTCATACAAAGTTTCCAACTTTTTCTAGATCTCATAAGCAGTCTTTAGATCCATAACATTTGTCATCTTAGAATCAGTCAGAGCACTCAACAATGCTTCCTTAGCCCTGATATTATACTCAACATCCTTAATCTCAGTAGCAATAGAAGGAACATTATGTGGGATAACATACATATTCCTTGTAATGTTCCAATAGGGTTCACCAATGCATCTTAGATGACACTCCATTCAAGTCTTCCACATAGAATAATTTGTTCCATCAAATCTTAGACTATCTTTCTTATATGTCGCCATCCCGGATCACCTCAAGCTATTAAAATTCTTCCAAGGAACCTGCTCTGATACCAATTGTTGGAAACACAAGGGTAGACAACTAAGAGGGGGGTGAATCAGTTGTCACAGAAATTTAAACTTATTAAACTTATTAACCTTATTCTCAAATCTTATTAGTAACCATGAAAGCGTAAATCATCAACACATCAGAAACACACATAACACCAATATTTTTTATGTGGAAACCCTGTTAGGGGAAAAACCATGTGGAGTTCAGTCCACAAGATTATACCATGTTAAAAGTATAAAGAAGAATAAATAGGGAATGCACATGCATTCAGGCACACTGCCTAGAGCCCACTGCTCAAATACAACAAGGCTTACTGCCCAAAGGAAGACACGCTATCTTATAGAAATAGTTGGATTACATCCACAGGATTTTGAACTGAGAAAATAGCATCTGCTAATGCCTAATTACAGTTTTAGTTAAGCACATGAATACTTCTTCACACTCTACTCACTCTTCTTCACACTCTGCTTCTGCCTTTGAATGATTAGGACATTATTCACGCATCTCATACACACACATTCCTTAAAATGGAATAAACAATCACTTATATGTATCTGCAACAAGATATTACATTGCTACATGTCGGCTTCAACAAAATAATAAAACATATGCAAATTGCCGGCCCAAAACAATAAATAATTTTCAATGCGAATCGACCAATTTTGACCACAACATAGTGAAGACCCAAAACAAAATCCTCGAACATGAATCACCTTCAAAAATTATTGCATGAAGATCCACAACATGCTACCATCACTTTGTCAGCCATGAACATGCAAGAGAAAATCACCAATCTCGAGCACAACAATCAATGCGGACATGCAACACAGATAGAGCATGATCTAGAAACATCCACAAACATCATGAATCATCAGATAAGCATCCACAACAACTGAACTTACTAAAATCACATCATCTTCATTCAGGAACACCATCTGAAACAATAGAAAAACTATCATAACTCAACTGCTCATAACACAATCAAATCTTCATACGGATCTTTGAAACTTAACATGGATAAACTAGATATACTCGACAACAAACCCTTTAATCCACAACCTCTGATCATCAACATAAAGAGCTAACCAACAGAATGAACTTCACTGCATCACTGACAACCTATAACTTAATCCATTACAATTTTCTCAATATCCTCGACATTTACAACCTTAAAGACATTAATGCCAATAGTGTTGACATCAATGACAACCACATATCAGCAACATCCAACAAAAATTATATAATCATTAAAAAATTTGGGACTACAATACATGATCTTAGATAATTTCTCACTGAAGCAGTTATAAAAAATACTAAAAAAAATTAACCTTTTGATGTACCCACAATAGACACTATGTTATATTTTTTGAAAAAACAAGACCAATTTGTGTGGATGACTTGTTTGAACCCCTTAATCTTTACCATTTTCAAAAAAAAATAGTAGTTTAGAAAGTACAGTTGGAGCTCTATGGTTCTTATTTTTGTTGCATCTTAAAATTTTGAGTGTAATTATCCTCAATTCCACATCCAACGTCAGTATTTCCTACTTTCAGAAGAAAAAAAAGTGGACACTTAAGACCCCTTTTGGCCCCTCATCTTTGTGCACTTACCCATATGAGAAGTGAGAGCATGTTGGAATTCTAATGGATTATTTATTAGTTTTTTATTAATTATTTGTGAGCCCTCATAGAAAAGGGTGTCCCAAAGTGGCTTGATCATTATGTCATGTGTTTTTTTTATATAATGTGTCTAAGAGAATCAATTCTCATGCATTTCAAGATGTGTAAGAACATCTATGATAATATAAGAGGTGTAAGACCGTCTATAATATGCTTAAGAGCATGCAAGAAGGAGGTTACATTGTTGAATTGGAATAGTGACCAACTTAAATGATGTATATTATGATACACACCATAAGACATCTTTGAATAGAGGAATAAAGCCAAAAAAGAGCACCTAATTTGGAAAGATGACTATGACATGTTATGAAAAGCTATGAAAAGTGTAAGAGAAACTATTAAAAATAATAGAAGATGTATCTTGGAATATGGTGTTGGAATTTGAACCATGGGGGTTGGGGCATCATACCTATTATGTGTAGGCTCATGATTTGTGAGACTAGTTGTTGTTTTCTTCTCTTAGATTTTCTATTTATTCGGTGTTTGAGATGAAAGTTTCATATAGTGAATTTGTAGGTATTATTATGCTACTAGAAACTCTCTAGATTTGTTATTAATATTATCTTTTGAAGGCTTGAGCCTAGAGTTATATTGTAATTGTTGGTATTATTGGGAATACAATTGATTTGAGATATAACTTAGTTGAGTTTTGTTCTAGATGGGTTTGCCCAAACTATATTGTAGTGTAACAAATTACCTTATATCTTTTATTTCTTGAAAATTGTTTAATCATATTTTCTATACACTTCTCCTATCATAAATTAGAATAGGAAGTGTTGAAGTTGTCTTAGTTTCTTATCACTTCTAACCCTGGCACCAATGATTAATGATTATATTTTATAATTTTTTTCCTTTAAAATGAAAAAATTAATTTTTAAATTAGATGATAAGATCGTACCCATATTTTTATTCATAATATAAATCAAAATTATAATTTAATTTAGAAAAATTAAAATAATAATATTCATGATTTATCATAAAAATTAAAAAAAAATTAAATTTAGAATTAATAAATATATAACATCATGCAGTAATAGAATTCTAATAGAAAAATCATACATTAATAACATCTTTTTCAAAAAATATTGATGCCTGGCCAAATATTGATGTCACCACATGACGTTTTTATTTGGTTTTGAAATTTTATATTGTGCATTAAAAGTCGCACCCACGACCAGGTCTTCCATAGTTGCTGTGCTTGCCGAAGCGTTGAGATACTCCTTTAAAAAAAATTCCTTTCACAATACAATAATGAGCAGCAGATGGGCCACTCAATCTCTTAACAGGTATAAGACCCGGTGTGAATGTGAGAAAATAAAGCTGTAGGATTATTTAGCCTATAACTTCTGATTGATTATAATGTGGAGGAGACTGCTTATTCTTTTATATGTGCTTGTAGGGCTCTGTTTTGGCAATGGCAGAGCCGATCTCTCTGAGAATTTTTATGCTTCAACATGCCCTAATTTGGAATCTACAGTTAAACAAGCAGTTGAGAAAAAATTTCAGCAGACATTTGTTACTGCCTCTGCCACTATCAGGCTATTCTTTCATGACTGTTTTGTTGAGGTAAAAACTCATTGTTGTGTTTGGTAAAGCTGGTCTGTATGCAGACACTTTAAGCTTCTGTTGAACACTAATTTAGATTCAAAGTTAGTTTATATAGAAAAAAAAATTCAAGAGTTTTTTTTTTATGAAAAGCTGTTAGTTCAAAAAAGAAATTTTATAGATTAATATGTTAGGATGAGTTGAAACGAAAGCTTACAATTAGAGATGCATCAAAAGGTTTGAATTTGAACTGATCAAAATGTTTTTTCAAATGATTTGGCTGTCTTCATTCTTAATCTTCTCTTTGAACTGCTATTCTTGCAAAATGAATCACCAAGGTCCGATTTTGAATGCCTCCACACTGTCTGGAGCTATACATGTTAAAAAAGCCACTAGGCTAACCACTTCCTCCATCTTTTGAAAAAACTATATTTTTTTATTGCTTGTTTTCAGCTGTCCTACCTCATTTTACTTCTCTCAAACCAACTTTGGTTTGACTTTTTATTTCATTACCTTCCAAAAGGATTTGGTGTCTTACCTCCCTCTGTACTTCTCTTGAGCTGAATTCAGTATGATTATATCATTGCGAAGACGTCAATCTAAATGTTTAGCTCCTTATGAACAGGGATGTGATGGCTCAGTTCTGATTGCATCCAGTGGGAACAATACAGTAGAGAAAGATGCTTCAGATAACTTATCTTTGGCTGGGGATGGATTTGATACTGTGGTTAAGGCTAAGCAGCCTGTGGAGGCAATTTGTCCAAACTTAGTGTCCTGTGCTGACATCCTTGCTTTGGCCACCAGAGATGTTATTGGGCTGGTAAGAACCTTCAATGAAGGTGGAGATAAATTTTTAAGACGGGTGTATATTTATAAATACACAAAGACAAGTAATTTGAACTTTTTTCCTGATTCAATACTGTCCCTTTTTAATCCATTTTTGTAGACTGGGGGTCCCTCTTATAGTGTAGAACTGGGTCGCAGAGATGGATTGGTTTCTATGGCTTCCAGAGTGTTGGGCAGTCTGCCAAAGGCAGATTTCAATCTTGACCAGCTGAATACCATGTTTGCTCTTTCAGGTAATTATAACTTCTTAAAATTTTATTTAAACCTTATATAATAAAATTAATATGTGAAACCTATCATTGTTACTCGTTCAATGATATATTTTTTAGCAAAACTTTATTTGAATATTGTATCATCATACAATCAAATTAGGATATATAAGTTTATAACTTATCAAAATCTATAAACAAAGCAATCTTAATATATTCTAGAGGCTATATAACCAGAACCAGCACATACTTTTTAAGAAATGATAGAAAAAATTCACATCTTGTAACTTTGAATCTAGTATTACTACTTCCAAGAGTTATAGTTTATCTATTTTTCTATTACATCATTGTTTCAGGTAAATTTATCGTCAGCAATTCACCATCAATAATTCACTGTTAGTAATTCATCATCATGACATATTCATCAGGTGTACAATTCACCACCAACAATTCATCGTTGTGGTATATTCACCGTGTATACCTTTTTTATGCATTCAACAAAATCTCTGTACTTTTTCTTTTTTGGATGCTCTTGACCACTTAAATATTGAAAAATGTACACATGGTGAATATACAACAGTGATAAATTGATGGAGGTGAATTGTATACGCGATGTATATGTCACAATGATGAATTATTGACGATGAATTGCTAGACAGTGAATTTCCTAAAACCTCACATTATATATAAATCAATATTAAATATAAATCTTATTTTTTATTTAAAGTATGTACTACTACTACTGGTTAATTACAGTCTCTCAAATGCTGTGAATGTGAAAATTCTATTGCAGTTACTGATTATTAATCTCCTATCTAATACATAGATTATTTGACTCTGAAAATTAATTCTCAGCAAATATCGAAAAATAACACAACTGCAACTTCACCAATAAAAACTCACAAGAATAGAGAAGAAAACATTCACAATAATGAACACAATATTTTGGACAAATTGTCCGTGGAAAAACCCCGAAGGGAAAACCACTACTGCAGATGAGGAATTATATTAAACTTCAGCAAAATTAAGGAATACAAAACTGCTTGCCTCTTATCGCGTATTCCCAAGAATATTCTTTTCTCCGAAATTCTTCCTCAATTTCTCCCCGCTGGAAATTCCACAACAAGTATCCCTAACGCTATCATCGGGCGGCTTCATATCATCAAGTAAGACTATTTGTTTCCTCATCAAGAATCTACTTTTGCTATCACCGCAAGTCTAATGGTTTGTTTTCCAATTGCCCATTGATCCCTCTTTTTATACTTTTCTCATTGAAAACTGAATGGCCATGATTTAATCTCAATCAATGGCTAAGATTAAATAGACTCTAAAAACCCTAACTAACCGGATTCTGTAGTTCTAGAGAATCATCAATTTATTTAATTACATAACACTATCTAGACAACTCACTTTTCCTCGAGGTTTCTAGAAAATAATTAAAATAATTAAATGGCACTTCTAGACAATGGAGACACTGGCCCAAGCTACATAAATTAACACTTCTCTTAGCTAGAAGGTGTTCTCGTGATGACACCCAACTTATCTCTGAAGAAGATGAATTTCGCGTTCCCCAATGCCTTAGTCAAAATATCTGCTACCTGCTGATCTGTAGGTATATACTGCAGCTGAACAATCCCGCGCTGTACACAATCTCTGATGAAATGATATCCGATGTCTATATGCTTAGACCTATCATGAAACACCGGATTCTCAGTCAACTTGATGCAACTCTGATTGTCGCAATGTATCACCGTAGTCTCAACCCTCTGACCAAACAAGGCCACCAGCAACTTCCGAAGCCATATCGCCTCACACGTCGCCATGCTAGCTGCTATGTATTCTGCCTCTGCAGAACTCAAAGCCACAGACTTCTGCTTCCTACTATACCAAGAGACAACTCCTGATCCCAAGCTAAAGCAACACCCTGAAGTGCTTTTCCTGTCCGTTGTACTGCCTGCCCAATCTGCGTCAGTATAGCCTATCAACCTGATACCATCACCTCGAGCATATTTGATTCCATACTTGATTGTACCACGCAAATACCGCAACACATGTTTTGCTGCCGTCCAATGCACTCTCTTCGGCTCGACCATGAACTGACTAAGAGAGTTTACTGCAAAGGATATATCTGGCCTGGTGTTGACCAAATACATGAGAGACCCAATCAATCACTGTGAGTAAGGTGGGCCTACATCCTCCTCTCCTCGATGTCTCTACCTTCTTCCACTCACAGGATCATAGGAGTAGACATGGCTCAAGCAATCCTCCATCTCAACCTCCTCAAGATTTCATGCAAGATTCTTTGTCCAAGGAAAATCTCTCCATCCGCCCCGCCATACTCCATGCTCTAGAAAGTAGTGCATAAGCCCCAAATCCTTCATCTCAACTCACAAGTAGTCCTCTTCTTGCTTTCCTCTTATGAGCCCCAGTGAACCTATTAAAAACAAGTCATCCACATAAAGAACAAGAATGAGAACTTCACCCCCAACCACCAAGTAGTAGAGGTTAGCATCCGCTTCACTCTCCACGAAGCCCATTCCCTGCAAGTATCTATCAATGCGCTCATACCACGCCCTGGGAGCCTGCTTGAGTCCGTACAAAGCTCTCTTCAATCTGCACACGTGGGTTTCACTGCTGTGTGCCACAAAGCCCTCTGGTTGTTCTATGTATACCTCCTCTTTCAATTCACTATTAAGAAACGCCGTCTTGACATCCATCTGATGGATCTGCCATCCCATCCTGCGGTCAGCTACAGAGAGATCACGCACTGTGATAGAAGCATACCCAGCCACCGGAGCAAATGTTCCTCATAGTCAATTCCCTCCTTCCCGAGAGAACCCCTGGCCACAAACCTTGCCTTGTATTTCTCGAGCTACCATCGCACTCGCTTGATCTTATAGATCCGGGCCATGGATCCAACCACCGCCTCTATCCGCTGGCCCAGGCACAACCTCCCACACATCGCTCTGCACTATTGAGGTATACTCCTCAACCATTGCATCTTGCCACACTTGCTGCTGTGCAGCCTCCTGATAGCTAGAAGGCTCACTATCTACCAACTGACTAACTAATGCCATATAGTCATCATACCTGGCTGGTTGTCTCCGCTGTCTACTACTCATCCTAGGAGCTCCCACAAACTCCTGAGTATTACTTTGTGACTGCTGGTTCTTGCTACCAACTGTAGAGGATGAAGTATCAACCTCCATATCACCCTGATGCATCTCTTGGATCTGCTGCATCTGCTGCTCCATACTCTGCGAATTCTCAGCACCTGAGCTTGTGCATGTACTAGTAACTGTACTCGAGCTTCGCTGTCCTTGATCTGGTTGAATGATCCTTGGAGCTTCCACTAGTTGCTCACTCTGATCATCTGCTGGCAAATCTCTGGACCTCCTAAATGCCTTGTCCTCCATGAACTTGACATCACGCCTAACTATAGTCCTCTTGGTCCCTGGAATAAATATCCGATATGCCTTTGAGGTTTCACTGTACCCCACAAAGTACCCTCTCTCTGCAGTCTGATCTAACTTGGAACGTGTTGCACCTGGAATGTGACAATACGCCAAACTCCCAAATATCCTGAAGTGGCTAACATCTGGCTTCTTCCCTGAGAACGCCTCCTCTGGTGTCATCTTGCCTAATACCTTATGTGGAACCCTGTTTTGTATGTACATTGTTGTACTGCATGCCTCTGCCCATAAGTAACGTGGCATATCCTGGTCATACAGCATAGCCCTTGCCGCCTCTGATATAGACCGGTTCTTCCTCTCAGCAACCCCATTCTGTTGTGGGTTGTAAGGAACAGTCCACTCTCTCTTGATTCCTTCCCTGGTACAGAACTCCTGGAACTCTTTTCCTTTGTACTCGCCTCCATTGTCTGACCGTAAGAACCTTTATCTTCCTCCCCGTCAATTCTCCACAAGAGCTTTGAACTCTGGAAGCGAATGAAAACCTCATCCTTGGTCTTCAAGAAGTATATCCGTGTCTTCCTCGAGAAATCATCAATAAAAGTAACAAAGTACTCATATCCTCTGAGATACTTCGTCGACATTGGTCCACATATGTCCGAATGTACTAGATCAAGAACACCCTTGGATCTAGTGTCACTCCTTGGAAAAGTTGCTTTCGCAAACTTCCCCAACACACATCCCTTACATACATCATCATGCTCTGTGCTCACCTCTGGAACACCTGTGACTGTCTCACGAAGCAATTTAAGTGCTCCATGATGTATATGGCCCATCCTCCTATGCCATAGCTCTCCTTGATCTCTAGAATTACTGCTGCTCATCAGTGCCTTATGAGTATCAAACTGCAACCTATAAAGCCGGCCGCTCCTAACTCCAATAGCTATGGGTCATTTCCAATCCTTGTGCTTAATTAACACACTTGCCCCTCTAAAGAGTACATTATAACCTTTATCCTGAAGGACAGATATGGAAATCAAATTCATACCTAAGCCTGGCACATGCAACACATCATGAATGGGAATCCGCTTACCATTCTCCCTCTGAAATAGAACAGTCCCTTTCCCAATTGGATTGAGCTTGGACATGTTCCCCATAGAAATCTGCATTCTGATGTCCTCCTCCTTATAGCTGGAGAAGTACTCTCTAACTCCTGTCATATGAAATGACGCCCCACTATCTATATACCAAACACCCTGTGAGGTTGAGCTAGCCATACAAGCTATGAGAGCGAACTCATCCTCCATTCTACTAGAGAGCTCATCTGCACTTGCTGAAGCTGCTGTCTGCTTCTTGTCTTTCTTCCTTTGCGGGCAATCGCTGACATAGTGGCCAAACTCGTGACAGCCATAGCACTTGACTTTAGATAGGTCCTTCTTCTTCTTCTCACCTTGTGGATTTGATCCTTTACTAGACCCCTTCTTTGCTTTCCCTTTTCCTGCAAGGGCAACATTCTCCTGTTCTGCCTCACTTTGCTGACTCTTGCTACTGGTCCTACTGACAAGACTTAGTCTAAGCTCCTCCTGAGTGAAGTCACTCCAAAGTCGATCCCAACTCGGCAAGGTGTCTCGTCCATTAATAACTTGAACAAAGATATCCCACTGCTTAGTAAACCCATTTAGGGCTATCCGCACTAGCTCGTCATCACCTAGATTATCTCCAATAGCAGCCAACTCATCCTTGACAAGTCTGAGTCTGGTGAGGTAACTTGTCACGTCCTCTCCCTTGTTCATCCGAGTAGTCCTCAACTTTTCTCTGAGAATCAGCTTCCGATTAGTGGTAGCATTCTGGTACAGATTCAGAATGGCATCCCACATCTTCTTCGCTGTATCTAACTCTGCGACATGTGGAACAATATGATCCTTGACACCATCAAGAATCAGCCTCCTCGCCTTGGCATCTTCCTTCTTATATGCTAAGAGCTGTGCTGGATCTGTAGGTACAGGTACAACACTGGTCACATATTCCTTGATCCCATTCTCTTCCAGCAATAAAGAAATTCTGGCTTTCCAGACACCAAAATTTGAGGCTCCATCCAATCTGTCCTGATCTCTTAAACCTGCTGAGGCCATCTCAAAAGATAAAAGAAAACAAATAATAATAATTCTGAAGAGGCAGGATCTTTCCTTCCTGTGTTGAGCCTTATCTGCCCTCAGATCTGCTCTGATACCATGTGAAAATTCTATTGCAGTTACTGATTATTAATCTCCTATCTAATACATAGATTATTTGACTCTGAAAAATTAATTCTTAGCAAATATCGAAAAATAACACAACTGCAACTTCACCAATAAAACTCACAAGAATAGAGAAGAAAACATTCACAATAATGAACACAATATTTTTGGACAAATTGTCTGTGGAAAAACCCCGAAGGGAAAACCACTACTGCAGATGAGGAATTATATTAAACTTCAGCAAAATTAAGGAATACAAAACTGCTTGCCTCTTACTGGCAGAGCTCCGGCAATATCCTTCTCCAGAAATTCTTCCCCCAATTTCTCCTGCTGAAATTCCACAGCTGCTATCCCCAACGCTATCACTGCGCCCTTGCTAACACTGCAAGACTATTTGCTCTCATTGCAAATTTACTTGCTATCACTGTAAGTCTTTCTCAACTCTATACTTGTGTGTTCTCCAAATGCCCATTGATCCCTTTATACTTTTCTCATTGAAAACTAATGGCCATGATTTTAACTTCAATCAATGGCTGGTGGACAATAGACTCTAAACCCTAACTAACTGGATTCTAGAAGCCCCTAGGAGAACTAATTTATTTAATTATGCATACCATTCACAACCTGCCTCTTCATTGGGAGGTTTCTAGAAAAGAATAAATACCTTAAAATGACACTTCTAGACAATGGAGACACCTGTCCAAGCTATAAATTAACAGACGGCTTTATAATTCTCTCGAGCAAATGTAGGAGCCATCGACGGGCATCTGAGAGAGGTCGGACTTACCTTCCACCTGCTGAAGGATGTGCCGGGGCTGATCTCGAAGAACATCGAAAAGGCTCTGGTGGAGGCCTTCCAGCAATTCAACATCTCGGACTGGAACGAACTGTTCTGGATTGCACACCCGGGAGGCCCGGCAATTCTTGACCAAGTGGAGTCCAAACTCCAATTGGATCCCAAAAAGATGAGAGCAACTAGACACGTATTGAGTGAGTACGGGAACATGTCGAGCGCCTGCGTGCTCTTCATATTGGACGAAATGAGGAAGTCGTCTGCAGAAAAGGGGTGCCCGACCACGGGAGAAGGACTGGACATGGGAGTGCTGTTTGGATTCGGCCCCGGACTCACTGTGGAGACCGTTGTTCTCAAGAGCGTTCCTGTCCAATCATAAACAAATCTCTGTCCTCAACGACATGATACGCGAATGCATTCGCTCGTTTACTAAAACAAAATCCTATTCAATTGGTTTGTAATTTGAGTGCGAAATCGCATTCCATGTGTTGTGTATCTCATCGTACCGTGTATGCCATAAGGTACGGACAATAAGGGATGAGTCGAATATACATTTTAATTTTCAGCAATTTAAGCAATCATTGGGTATAAATAACGTTCTCCAACCTTCTCTGTCTCCTTAGATCTTGTTGTCAGATGTAATATTATGGTGCCAACAATATGTTCAAATATTTGATAGTACAATCTTTGATGGAAGCATAAGAGGATGCAACCATCTTTCCTATGAGCGACAAGAATATAGATTCTCTTACTTAATAAAACACAATTTTAGATGGGTGTGGGATTTGATTCCAAATGCACTTAAAATAAAACATTCATTTCCAATTTTTTTTTTTTTTTTAAGTCCATAAAATATTTTGTTTTGTGAGATTTGAATTAATAATCTTTATTGTTTCATTTAAACAATTAATTTATCAATCTATTTATCACAATTTGGTATAAAATCATCAAAATTAATTTAATTTATTTTTCAAAAAATACAAATGTTTAATCCTCCTCTTGATATCAACTAAGGTTCAATGTTGAAAAATAATAAAAGTCACGAAGTCATGAATTATTATCCTCTTTCAAGTTGATGATCATATTTGGTGTTTATCATAATTTTGCCAGTAAAATAGAACTTTGGCCCAAAAATTCCTTATGTGGTTTGCTCAATCTCTTCTCATAGTCATACAAGAAAATGGTACAACACTTGCAATCAATCTAGTTGCTTATAGTGTGTCTTAACACACCACTACTTCTCCCACAAGATTCAGAAATATGCCAAAAATATTTTCTTTGTTGTCAATAATACCCATCCATATAAACACCATTCACATGCACAAAGACTAAAGAAGATCACTCCCCTGACCTCTTTTATATTTACTATGACTCTAATACCACTGTTAGGTCTCAGTGTTATATCTAATAATAATAATTTAATAATTTATACATTGAGGAAATTTAGTTAAATGTAGTTTTTGATTAACAATAAACAGGTTTTGAAGGGTTCTTAAAACCTTGTAAAAAAAAGAGTACTGGAAAAAAAGATAAAGCAATAGGTTGCTAACCCAAAAAAGACAAAACAAGTTGATTACAAAGACATCAGCAACCCATTAGCCAGAAAAGCACAAAGCAACAAGACCAAACAAAAAGAATAGAACAAGTGGCCATTAGAGAAGTTCCTTAAGCATTCTAGCTACTTCTAGGTCCTTGGAAATAATCTTGTCATGCATTTCCATGACCTCCTCCACGCCCTGCCTAGGCACCGTTTTGCACTTCTTGGTTTTTCTTTGAGTGTGAACACTTGGCCCCCTTCCCAAGTCCATGGTCTGCAACTCCTTGTCAAAATTCTCCCCTATCTCCTGGTTCATCGACTCACTGAACAGAGATCTACTAGTCCATTCCTTCACCTTCTCGTTGAGGAACAAAAGAGCTTGAACTGAGGATTCCAATTTCTCCTTACTGAGATTGATGATCATGTCCGGGTCCTTATGCAATTGCTAATAGTTCTTTTCCAAAAAAGAAAGCCTTGGGCCATAGTCTCTCTTCAAATTGGTCATCTCATCCACCAAAAGGCCGACACTGGAATTCATAGAATTGGCCAATCTAAAACTGGAATCCTTATCCTTAAGACTACAAAGTGTGGAGATATTGCACCGAGAAATTGTGTCATGTTTGTTATGGATGTCCTAAACCTCCTGAACTAGCCACATAAGAAAATTGAAGAAATATCAGTTCCTTCCTTAACCAGACCCGAGGCTTGTGAGTAGTCCATGACACCCCATAATAAACCTCTTCCCTAATGGGAGCTCATAGGGGGATCATCATCTTGAAAACTATCGGGAAGGTTAACTTTGGACTTACCCTTGTCTTTAGAAGTTGACACATGAATAGACTCATCCACATCGGCCACACTATTCACCTTTCCAGCAACAGGGGTCCCTCCACCAACACCAAAACCCAGGTTCATGTTCCCAAAATTTTCCACCTCACCGACCTAATTACCCTCTAAGACCTCCAAAAGCTTATCTGCCACATCCTTAGAGCACACCAGCCCCTGAATCTTAGCCTTCTTTCTACTACAAATTCCCTCCTCAACATCTTCACCACAAACCTACTTAAGTTTGTGCTTTACACATGATATGGAGGGTTTTTCCTTACTAGTAGAGGGTTTCTTCCCACCAGATGAGGGACTATAATCTAAGTCAATGTGGTACCCATATGACCACACCTCAAACTCCACCTCAAACTCCACCTCATTTTTTGTCCCCTCACTCTCGACCACCTCCTCAAACAGGCATTTCCCACTCCCCTTCTTTATCGAATCAGGTGGACGAGGAACTTCACCAATATAGTTAGCCTTAATGAAATCAATGATAAGAAACATTAAACCCTCATGTATGAAAGGGTTTCTTGGATTCTTTCTGAAATTTGCAATCCCTTCTTCCAATGAAAGCAATAAATAGAAGGGGAAAGAAATGAGCTTACCATACTAAAAATGATTTTAAGCATCACAAAGTAATGACCATGCAAGGTCGTGTACCTGCCTTCCAGGGTGAAATACTGCATTAGTGCCATGGCAACATCCTGCCATATAGGCTTAATCTTGGGCCTATCATATCCGCCACAGTCCAACCTCACCATTTTGGATCTCTCTTTGTCCCAAAGAAAATTCAACCTAGTAGACCGCGACAAATTTTTATCTCTATAGAACTTTCTTCCTTCAGTCGACATCCCAGTTACCTCCGCAATGAAATCTTCACTAATAGTGGTATCCTGACAAAAAATTCTTAGAACCTGACCATGTCAGGCATCAAAAAACCCTTTGGAAACATTAGTTTTAAAGCCATGCAACCTCTCCATGAAAGTTATTACCCCTCCCTTCTACAAGATTTCTCACACATTGGCATTGGCCTTGAAATCATCATGGAAAAGTGGCTTCGTTCTGTACCTATCCCCATCCATCATCAAACACTTCTCAGACGCAGAGAAAAAAAAAAGCAGATGCAAATAAACACCAAGGCGAGAGGAAGAAAAGCACCCTAGAAGTGTGTATGCCTGCCAAGTGCAATACTGAGGAAAATAATGGAGAGGAGCCTCTTGCATTTACAATTTTGATGCCCATAGATTCCAAAGAACTTCACAAGCACGAGGTGTCTAATCAACCAGAGATGGCCATGATAACCATGCAAGCCTTTAGACAAGGAGATGACTTCCTCCAACGAGCTAAGATTTTTCATTATTGAGAAAATTAATTAAATCAATGGGCAGGATATCATTAGCCTCCCAATGTCTAGCTGACGTTACCCCATGATTTTCCATCCAGTCAACCACCCCATTCACCTCACGAAAGGCATGGGATATATAAACTTCATTAAAACCTTGAAAAATAGCATGGGTGTCCAAAATAAAGTTTTCAATGGTCCATGAAGCAGGAGAACAATTCCTAAGGGAGTTAATTATGTTTAGGGAGTTCCCTTCAACCCATAACTTTGAGATCCCCTTCTCCCTAGCCATCTTTATGCCATGGTAGGCTTAGTTAAATGTAGTTATTTATAACTACATGTTAGCAATTTACTCCATCTAACTTCTAATGGGATTTTTTTAAATTTTTACTACTACCATATTAAGAGTAACTATAATAATGATCAAACTCAACTCTAATTTGTGGCCTAAAACTAAGTTTTACATGATTTTAATATGATCCAATGTTATAGGATGAGATAAGCTCAAAATTCAACCCTCTTCCTATGAAATGATAAGAAACAATGCCACTATCTAGAATAGTCTTAGGAGGGGAGGTCTCACTCCTTTAATTGAAGCCATCAATGGCTATGATCTCATTCTTTAAATGATTTTTCTAGATCATGAAAAACTCTAGAACTATTAATGTTAGAAAAATTTCATTCAATATTTCAAAAGAACTTATTTATCTTGTTATGGGATTGGAAATAGAAGGACTCAAGTTGTAGAAAATGATATCTACAAATCACTAGCACATGGAGGTATTTATTAAGAAGGGGGAAATTTTTTCCAAGTTTTATAATAGATTCAAGAAAGATGACCTTCCTAAGCATTAGGTAAAGTGGCTAATATCCTCATCAAGTATTTCACTCTCAAGGGAAGATGCAAACAAGTATACTATTAACTCTTTCCTATTCTCAATAATCTTCATCATAAGAAAAAATGAGATGTATTTTTTCTTGTTATGCTCCCTAGAACAATCTATCCAAAATGTTCTTTTGGGGAAATTTAAATTTCCCTACATAATGTCAAGTAATTTATTGTATCTATAGGTTTAAAATCACCAAAAATCCCATCCAACTTTATTCCCTAGGGTTCTAGACCCAACCAAGATCATGCCCTGGAAGTAAAAAAATGATTATCTCATCTCTACTTCCTTAACCCTTACTAAGCCTTTGGGTGGTCTTGATGCATCTTCTCCTCCCCAAGGTCCTAAAATAGTGGTCATTGGTAATCCTAAGTCCAATGCTCCTAGATATTAAGATTAGTGGGAACTATCCTAATGTTGGATGTTGTGGTTGTGTTGTTGATATGTGGTTGTCATTGATGTCAACACTATTAACATTATTGTATTGAAGGCTGTATATGTCAAGGATATTGAGAAAATTGTTGAATGAAGAGTTGCAGGTTGCTAGTGGAACAGTGTAGGTAAGGAAGGTGTTTTGTTTTGTACGTTGAAGATCAGTTGTTGTGGAATAAAGGGTTTGTTGTTGAGAGTATGTAGTCTATCCATAAGAAGTTTCAGATGTCCACGTGAAGATTTTATTGTGTTATGGATAGTTGTGTTCTGATAGTATTTATGTGGTTTCTGTCAGTGCTCCTAATTGAAGTTTATGTGATTTTGGAAATTTCTGTTGCTATGGATGCTTCTCTGTTAGTTCTTGTTGCTTGTGGATGCTTCTAGATCATTTTCTATACTTTTCATACATCCACGTTGATCGGTGTGCACGTGGTCAAATATTTTTCTCGTGTGTGTTCAGGTTTTCATGTTCTTGGCCGACATGATGGTTGTAACATGTTGCAAATCCTTGGAGATTTAAATTTCAATGTTTGGAACACTTGAGGATATTGTTTTGGGCTGCATCATAATATTAGCCAATGGTGTTTGATTCGCATAAAAAATTTATTTGTAAATTTGGGCCAACATTGTAAATATGTTTTATATTTTGGCCGACCAAGTTGTTATTGAAATTCGTGGTGAGGATATATAAGAGTGGTTGTTTGTTCAAATTGAATTTTGCTCCTATGTGTGTATGTGCAAATATCATTCGATTGTAGAGCAAAGTATGAAAAAGTTTGAGCGAAGTGTGAAGGAGTGTTTCTGTGCTTAACTAGAACTGTAATTAGGCTTTTGCATAAGCTATTTTCTCAATTCATACCCTGTGGATCAATCCAAATTGTTGTGTATTCCTTGGGTAGTGAGCCCTCTTATATTTGAGCAGTGAGCTCTAGGCAGTGTGCTTGAATGCATGTGCATTCCCATTATTTTTCATTATAATTTTAACAAGGTATAATATTGTGGGCTAACATCCACTGTGTTTTTTCCCCTAACAAGGTTTCCATGTAAAAATCTTGGTGTTCTCTGTGCTTCTGATGTGTTGATTTTTCATGGTTTATTGTTCATTCATCAGATCTGAGATTAAGTTAAGTTTGAAAAGTTTAAATATTCTATGACAACTAATTCACTCCCCCTCTCAGTTGTTTGTCCTTGTTTTTCCAACAATTGGTATCAAAGTAGGTTCCTCTGAAGAATAAAAGATTGAGGTGATCCAAGATGGCAACATACAAGAAGGAAAGTCCTAGATTTGATGGAACAAACTACTCATTGTGGAAATCCAGGATGGAGTGTCATTTGAGATGTATTGGTGAACCCTTTTAGAAGATCACAAAGAATATATATGTTATTCCTTAGAATGGTCCTTCCAGTCCTGATGAAATTAAAGAGTCTGAGAATAACATCAGGGCTATTGAAGCTTTGCTGAGTGCTCTGACAGATTCAAAAATGACAAATGTGATGGTTATGAAGAAAACTCATGATATTTGGATGAAGCTGGAAACTTTGTATGAAGGAGATACACATGTGAAGATGGCTAAGCTATAGAGTTTGAAAGGAAAGTATGAAAATTTGAAGATGGGTGAAGATGAAAATATTTCTTCTTTTATGCAAAGCGTACAAATGACCAAGTGATGGGTATTAGATGTGCTAGTGGTACCTTGGAAGAGGAAGAAATTGTAGCTAAAGTGCTCATATCATTGCCTCCCTCTTACAAAGCAAAGACTCATGCTATTGAAGAAATTAGATCAGTGACCAATGTGACAAGAGATACATTGATTGGTAAATTTGTTGCCTTTGAGTTGAGTGAATTTGGTGAATTCATCTTTTCCCAAGATTGGATCTACATTTAAGGCTACTGTATCCGGCATAAACAAGCAAAGATATGATTCAGGTGAGTGTTCCAAAAAGTCATACAAGTATGAGGAAGAAATGAAACAACTTGAAGATGAAGAAAGAGAAGTAGAAGAGTTGGAAGCACTAATTGTGAAGAAAGAAGGTAGAGGACAATGTAAGTATAAAGGAATGTTTCCTATTAAATGTTTCTCTTGCAATAAAATAGGTCATTTTGCATCAAGATGTCCTGAAAGAGTTCCTAAGACTAAGCATAACAAATCTAGATTTTAAAAGAAATGTTACTATGTTGAAGGAGTGACTAATGAAGAGTTTGATAAAGATAATGGAAATGAAGATGAATGGGTGTTCCTTGCTATCAAGGAAAATGGTCTAGTGGCTACTAAATCTGCTAAAGTTGAGAAAGCTCTTGTAGCTTGAATTGAAGAAAAGGATGAGTGGGTTATTGACAGCGAATGGTCACATCATATGACTTGTGACAAAATAAAATTTGTAAGTCTAGAGAATTATGACAATGGGGTTGTAAAATTTAGAGATAACAATGTTGGTGTGATTCGTGGCAGAGGATCTATTTGTCTTGGTGGTAAGCATTATAACACTGATGATGTCCTTTATGTTGAAGGCTTGAAGTACAATCTATTGAGTGTTGGACAGATGGTTGACAAGGGCTATGATCTCCAATTCAAAAGTGGAAGATGTAGGATACTTGGAAGTTTTGGAAATGTTATTGCTTCAGGTAAAAAGAAAAAGGTAATATTTTTCACTTGAATGTTGCTAGTGAAAGTTGTTTAATTGCTCAAGTAAATGAAAGCTAGTTATGGCATAGGAGGTTGTGTCATGTGAATTTTGATAACATTGTAAAAGTAAGTTCCACTCAAGCAGTAAGAGATCTACCTAAGCTAGTGAAGCATGCTAACACAATTTACAAGGAATGTTAGATGGGAAAGTAGACTAGAGTTCCTTTTTGGAGTAAGCAACATCATTCTAATGGATTATTGGAGTTGGTACATACTGATCTATGTGGTCCCTCCAGATTCAAAAGTCTTCATGGAGAAAGGCACTTTATGCTACTTATTGATGATTACTCTATAATGATATGGGTTGCTTTCTTAAGAGAAAAATGTGAAGCATTAGAGAAGTTCAAAAGTTTCAAAGCTACGACAGATAATGAGAAAGGTCTAAAAATCAAATGCTTAAGGTCAGACAGAGGTGGTGAGTTCACCTCTAGGGAGCTCAATTCTTTCTATGAAGAGCATGGAATTAGAAGATAGTTATCTGCTCCCCGAACCCCTCAACAGAATGGAGTTGCAAAGAGGAAGAACAAAACAATTCTGGATGCTACTAGAACAATGATGATTGAAGGAAATGTGCCTTAGATCTATTGGAGTGAAGATATAAGAATTGATGTATACACTTTAAACTAGGTAAATGTAAATGGTAATTCTAGTAAGACTCCTTTTGAACTATGGTTTGGTTATAAGCCTATTGTTAAGTATTTCAAGATCTTTGGTAGCAAATGCTACATCAAGAGATATGATGACATAGGCAAGTTTGAAGCAAGAAGCAATGAAGGAATCTTTCTAGGTTACTCTACTAAAAGAAAGGCCTATTGGTGCTATAACAGAAGATTAAGAAAAATGGTTGAGAGTGCAAATGTTAGAGTTGATGAGGATTCTGCTAGATCATCCAAGTACTATGGATATGATTCAGATGACCAGGAAGATAGTACAAACAAAGGGAAGAATGCTCAGACATAGAATCAAATTCAAATTGTTCTGGTAAATCAAGAAAGTCAAGAAGGAGAGAAAAGTGCAAGTGCAGAAGAAAGACCAGAAAAACAAGAAGTGTGAGAAAATCCTAAAGTCCCAAGGTATGTAAGGTTGAATCATTCTGAAAATCAGATTATAGGAGATAAGAATAAAGGTGTGCAAACTAGAAGAAGGATTGTAGAAGAGTATCAAGCTTGATTTCCAAGATTGAGCCTAAAGATGTCAGTGAAGCTTGAAATGATGAACACTGGATGGAAGCTATGAAGGAAGAACCGATGTAGATTGAAAATAATGATACATGGATACTTGTTCCCAGACCTAAAGAAAAAAATGTGATTGGTACTAAATGGGTCTTTTAGAATAAGCTGAATGAACAAGGTGAAGTGGTCTGGAATAAATCAAGATTGGTATGTAAAGGGTATTCACAAATGGAAGGTATTGATTTTGAAGAAACCTTTGCCCATGTTGCCATAATTGAAGCTGTTAGATTATTTCTTGCTTATGCTACATATAAGAACTATAAAGTATATCAAATGGATGTGAAGTCAGCTTTTCTGAATGGTGAGCTAGAAGAAGAAATATATATTGAACAACCAAATGGATTTCAACTGACTAATAAGGAAGACACTGTTTTCCAATTAAAGAAAGCTCTATATGGATTCAAGCAAGCCCCCAAAGCCTAGTATGCTAAATTGGATAAATACTTATTGAAGCTTGGATTCAATAAAGGTACTACAGACAACAACTTGTATTTCAAATTGGATCATGACAAAGAGTTGATTGTTGAGGTCTTTGTTGATGACATTATTTTTGGAGGAGATGATAATCTATGTATGAAGTTTGTTGATGAAATGAAGAGTGAATTTGAAATGAGTATGATAGGTCAAATGTGAGCATTAGAAAATGAGCAGCAAGTAAAAGAGTACAAATAAACACCAAAACAACCTACACCTCAAGATTAGCCTAAGTTGGAAACAACACAAGATGAAAGTAACAAAATGGAACTCTATACCTTGCGTCGAATCGATCCTTTGGTTGGCCCTTCAATCCTTGATGTGTATGCTCCTTGGATGGAAAGTAAATGCAAGCTAAATGATGTTGTGAGGATGAGTGCAAGTGGATGAAAATAAGAAAATGGCTAAGTATAAGTTGAGAAACAAAATTGTAAGAGTTTGGCTAGCAAAAATGATCTCTCCCAAAATGAGAGAAAAGAGGGGGTATTTATAAAAATTTTGAGAATTCTTAGGGGAAATGCATGGCCAAGATTGAGCCACCAAAGATCAAGATGTAGGGCCAAGGTGAGTTGAGAACTCACAAGCCCTCACATCTTGACATGTGATATAGCCCCTAAAAG
>VDFB02353493.1:257574975-257608063 GCA_007258455.2 Sequoia sempervirens
TACAATTTTTCTCCTAGTCTAAACACCTTTGTTCTTATCACCTATGATCTGATCTTCTGAATGATTTAGTCTCACATACCTTGGAGTCTTAGGATGTTCTTGAACTTCAAGCTCTTGTGATCTATCTTTTGTACTTTCACTAGTTCCTTCCTCTTGATTTTCTTGATTCATTGGAATGATCTGAACTTGATTTGAAGTTTGAACTTTCTTTCCTTTATTTGAACTATCATTCTCATCATCCTAATCATATCCACAGTTTTGATGGTCTAACCATGTCTTCATCAACCCTTTCGACATTTTCACTTTCTCAACCATTTTCCTCAATCTCTATTGTAGCACCAAGAGGGCCTTTGCTTTAGTAGAACAGCCAAGAAAGATTCCTTCATCGACACTCCTAGTATATCTAATTTCCTATATTTTCATCTCTTTGATATAGCATTTACTTCCAAAGACTTTGAAGTATCTAACAGTAGGTTTATGACCATACCATAGCTCATAAGGAGTCTTACTAGTATAACCTTTGACTTGTACCCAGTTGAGTGTGTAAACAACAGTACTCACAGCTTCTCTCCAGTAGATATGAGGAACATTTCCTTCTAGCATCATAGTTCTAGTAGTGTCTTCAATTGTCTTTTTCTTCCTTTCCACAACTCCATTTTGCTGAGGGGTCCACGGGGCAGATAATTGTCTCTTTCTCCCATGTTCTTCACAAAAATAATTAAACTCACCAGAAGTGAATTCACCACCTCTATCTGATCTCATAAATTTAATATTCAAACCTATCTCTGTCTCAACCATAGCCTTAAAAATATTGAACTTCTCCAGAGCTTCAAATTTTTCCCTTAAGAAAGTAACCCACATCATTCTAGAATAAGATCATTAATAAGTAACATGAAATACTTGTATCCTTGTAAACTTCTGACTCTAGAAGGACCACACAAGTCAGTATGCACAAGCTCCAACACTTCATTTGAACAATATTGTTTGCTCTAAAATGAAACTTAGTTTGCTTCCCTAACTATCATTCCTTGCATATAGCATTAGTAGGTTTTATCAACTTAGAAAGATCTCTCACTACTTGAGTAGAACTTATCTTGATAATATTATCAAAGTTTACATGACACATTCTCCTATGCCACAACCAACTTTCATCAACTTGAGAAATAAGACAACTTTTACTAGCAACACTCAAGTGAAAGATATTACCTTTTGTTTTTGTACCTGATGCAATCACATTTCTGGAACTTCCCAATATTCTACACTTTCATCCTTGAATTGAAGATTGTATCCCTTATCAACCATCTGTCCAACACTTAAAATATTATGCTTCAAGCCTTCCACATATAGGACATCATCAGTATTATGCTTACCATCAAGAGAAATGCATCCTCTGCCATGGATTACACCTACTTTGTCATCACCAAATCTTACAACACCACCATCATACTTTTCCAAGCTTGCAAACTTAATTTTATTGCCTACCATGTGATGAGAGCATCCACTGTCAATCACCCATTCATCTTTCTCTTCAACTCAAGCAGCTAGGGATTTCTCTCCACATTTGTACAACTAGTAGATTCAAAAGATTACCTAGGATTATTTTCCTCGGATAGCAATAAATACCCATTCAAGCCCCTCACTTACATCTCACGGATTCCCATCATCTATCAGCTACACCCTCAACAAGAATAATAACACTTTCTGGAATATAGGTTTGTTAGGGTCTTGACTTAGGAAACCCTTCCTACACCCTATTTTGTTCATTTTATCTTATTGTAAGAAAAACATTTAATAGGCAACTTCCTTTGGTACTTTCATCTCCTTCTCCTCGGGTCACTCTTGACAATAATTGCTTCAAGCTCATCTAGTTTTCTCTCTTCTTCTTAAATCTCTCTCATTTCCTGCTCATTCTTGGAAATTTTTCTAGAAGAACTTTCTCTCGGATCATATCTATGCTTATCTTTTCCGGAGATAGTAGCTATGAATGCAGATTTTGTCTTAGGAAGAGAATCACCAAGTTCATCAACTCAAAAGTAGTAAGTTTTACCAATCAACATATCTCCTCAAGCTACATTAGTTACGCTTTGAGCTCCTCGGCAGGCGCAGAGGCTTTGACTTTGTATGCAAATAAGAAAGGATTTGCTAATTTTAGCAACAATCTCCGATTCTTCCAATTGTCCACCAAGACATCCTATAACAAGACACAAGTTCATTCACTCTTTGCATGAAATGTACCATTCTCATCAACACCCATTCTGCAATATCATATTTTTCCCCTTCGTGACTTCTTGCAACTTAGCAACTCTCACATTAGTACTCACTTCACAAAGCTCTCAACTCCTTTTTTCTAGATCCTTCTATGCTAGCCTTTAGATCCGCTGTCACTAAGCCATCTTAGAATCAGTCAGAGCACTCAACAATGCTTCCTTAGCCCTGATATTATACTCAACATCCTTAATCTCAGTAGCAATAGAAGGAACATTATGTGGGATAACATACATATTCCTTGTAATGTTCCAATAGGGTTCACCAATGCATCTTAGATGACACTCCATTCAAGTCTTCCACATAGAATAATTTGTTCCATCAAATCTTAGACTATCTTTCTTATATGTCGCCATCCCGGATCACCTCAAGCTATTAAAATTCTTCCAAGGAACCTGCTCTGATACCAATTGTTGGAAACACAAGGGTAGACAACTAAGAGGGGGGTGAATCAGTTGTCACAGAAATTTAAACTTATTAAACTTATTAACCTTATTCTCAAATCTTATTAGTAACCATGAAAGTGTAAATCATCAACACATCAGAAACACACATAACACCAATATTTTTTATGTGGAAACCCTGTTAGGGGAAAAACCATGTGGAGTTCAGTCCACAAGATTATACCATGTTAAAAGTATAAAGAAGAATAAATAGGGAATGCACATGCATTCAGGCACACTGCCTAGAGCCCACTGCTCAAATACAACAAGGCTTACTGCCCAAAGGAAGACACGCTATCTTATAGAAATAGTTGGATTACATCCACAGGATTTTGAACTGAGAAAATAGCATCTGCTAATGCCTAATTACAGTTTTAGTTAAGCACATGAATACTTCTTCACACTCTACTCACTCTTCTTCACACTCTGCTTCTGCCTTTGAATGATTAGGACATTATTCACGCATCTCATACACACACATTCCTTAAAATGGAATAAACAATCACTTATATGTATCTGCAACAAGATATTACATTGCTACATGTCGGCTTCAACAAAATAATAAAACATATGCAAATTGCCGGCCCAAAACAATAAATAATTTTCAATGCGAATCGACCAATTTTGACCACAACATAGTGAAGACCCAAAACAAAATCCTCGAACATGAATCACCTTCAAAAATTATTGCATGAAGATCCACAACATGCTACCATCACTTTGTCAGCCATGAACATGCAAGAGAAAATCACCAATCTCGAGCACAACAATCAATGCGGACATGCAACACAGATAGAGCATGATCTAGAAACATCCACAAACATCATGAATCATCAGATAAGCATCCACAACAACTGAACTTACTAAAATCACATCATCTTCATTCAGGAACACCATCTGAAACAATAGAAAAACTATCATAACTCAACTGCTCATAACACAATCAAATCTTCATACGGATCTTTGAAACTTAACATGGATAAACTAGATATACTCGACAACAAACCCTTTAATCCACAACCTCTGATCATCAACATAAAGAGCTAACCAACAGAATGAACTTCACTGCATCACTGACAACCTATAACTTAATCCATTACAATTTTCTCAATATCCTCGACATTTACAACCTTAAAGACATTAATGCCAATAGTGTTGACATCAATGACAACCACATATCAGCAACATCCAACAAAAATTATATAATCATTAAAAAATTTGGGACTACAATACATGATCTTAGATAATTTCTCACTGAAGCAGTTATAAAAAATACTAAAAAAAATTAACCTTTTGATGTACCCACAATAGACACTATGTTATATTTTTTGAAAAAACAAGACCAATTTGTGTGGATGACTTGTTTGAACCCCTTAATCTTTACCATTTTCAAAAAAAAATAGTAGTTTAGAAAGTACAGTTGGAGCTCTATGGTTCTTATTTTTGTTGCATCTTAAAATTTTGAGTGTAATTATCCTCAATTCCACATCCAACGTCAGTATTTCCTACTTTCAGAAGAAAAAAAAGTGGACACTTAAGACCCCTTTTGGCCCCTCATCTTTGTGCACTTACCCATATGAGAAGTGAGAGCATGTTGGAATTCTAATGGATTATTTATTAGTTTTTTATTAATTATTTGTGAGCCCTCATAGAAAAGGGTGTCCCAAAGTGGCTTGATCATTATGTCATGTGTTTTTTTTATATAATGTGTCTAAGAGAATCAATTCTCATGCATTTCAAGATGTGTAAGAACATCTATGATAATATAAGAGGTGTAAGACCGTCTATAATATGCTTAAGAGCATGCAAGAAGGAGGTTACATTGTTGAATTGGAATAGTGACCAACTTAAATGATGTATATTATGATACACACCATAAGACATCTTTGAATAGAGGAATAAAGCCAAAAAAGAGCACCTAATTTGGAAAGATGACTATGACATGTTATGAAAAGCTATGAAAAGTGTAAGAGAAACTATTAAAAATAATAGAAGATGTATCTTGGAATATGGTGTTGGAATTTGAACCATGGGGGTTGGGGCATCATACCTATTATGTGTAGGCTCATGATTTGTGAGACTAGTTGTTGTTTTCTTCTCTTAGATTTTCTATTTATTCGGTGTTTGAGATGAAAGTTTCATATAGTGAATTTGTAGGTATTATTATGCTACTAGAAACTCTCTAGATTTGTTATTAATATTATCTTTTGAAGGCTTGAGCCTAGAGTTATATTGTAATTGTTGGTATTATTGGGAATACAATTGATTTGAGATATAACTTAGTTGAGTTTTGTTCTAGATGGGTTTGCCCAAACTATATTGTAGTGTAACAAATTACCTTATATCTTTTATTTCTTGAAAATTGTTTAATCATATTTTCTATACACTTCTCCTATCATAAATTAGAATAGGAAGTGTTGAAGTTGTCTTAGTTTCTTATCACTTCTAACCCTGGCACCAATGATTAATGATTATATTTTATAATTTTTTTCCTTTAAAATGAAAAAATTAATTTTTAAATTAGATGATAAGATCGTACCCATATTTTTATTCATAATATAAATCAAAATTATAATTTAATTTAGAAAAATTAAAATAATAATATTCATGATTTATCATAAAAATTAAAAAAAAATTAAATTTAGAATTAATAAATATATAACATCATGCAGTAATAGAATTCTAATAGAAAAATCATACATTAATAACATCTTTTTCAAAAAATATTGATGCCTGGCCAAATATTGATGTCACCACATGACGTTTTTATTTGGTTTTGAAATTTTATATTGTGCATTAAAAGTCGCACCCACGACCAGGTCTTCCATAGTTGCTGTGCTTGCCGAAGCGTTGAGATACTCCTTTAAAAAAAATTCCTTTCACAATACAATAATGAGCAGCAGATGGGCCACTCAATCTCTTAACAGGTATAAGACCCGGTGTGAATGTGAGAAAATAAAGCTGTAGGATTATTTAGCCTATAACTTCTGATTGATTATAATGTGGAGGAGACTGCTTATTCTTTTATATGTGCTTGTAGGGCTCTGTTTTGGCAATGGCAGAGCCGATCTCTCTGAGAATTTTTATGCTTCAACATGCCCTAATTTGGAATCTACAGTTAAACAAGCAGTTGAGAAAAAATTTCAGCAGACATTTGTTACTGCCTCTGCCACTATCAGGCTATTCTTTCATGACTGTTTTGTTGAGGTAAAAACTCATTGTTGTGTTTGGTAAAGCTGGTCTGTATGCAGACACTTTAAGCTTCTGTTGAACACTAATTTAGATTCAAAGTTAGTTTATATAGAAAAAAAAATTCAAGAGTTTTTTTTTTATGAAAAGCTGTTAGTTCAAAAAAGAAATTTTATAGATTAATATGTTAGGATGAGTTGAAACGAAAGCTTACAATTAGAGATGCATCAAAAGGTTTGAATTTGAACTGATCAAAATGTTTTTTCAAATGATTTGGCTGTCTTCATTCTTAATCTTCTCTTTGAACTGCTATTCTTGCAAAATGAATCACCAAGGTCCGATTTTGAATGCCTCCACACTGTCTGGAGCTATACATGTTAAAAAAGCCACTAGGCTAACCACTTCCTCCATCTTTTGAAAAAACTATATTTTTTTATTGCTTGTTTTCAGCTGTCCTACCTCATTTTACTTCTCTCAAACCAACTTTGGTTTGACTTTTTATTTCATTACCTTCCAAAAGGATTTGGTGTCTTACCTCCCTCTGTACTTCTCTTGAGCTGAATTCAGTATGATTATATCATTGCGAAGACGTCAATCTAAATGTTTAGCTCCTTATGAACAGGGATGTGATGGCTCAGTTCTGATTGCATCCAGTGGGAACAATACAGTAGAGAAAGATGCTTCAGATAACTTATCTTTGGCTGGGGATGGATTTGATACTGTGGTTAAGGCTAAGCAGCCTGTGGAGGCAATTTGTCCAAACTTAGTGTCCTGTGCTGACATCCTTGCTTTGGCCACCAGAGATGTTATTGGGCTGGTAAGAACCTTCAATGAAGGTGGAGATAAATTTTTAAGACGGGTGTATATTTATAAATACACAAAGACAAGTAATTTGAACTTTTTTCCTGATTCAATACTGTCCCTTTTTAATCCATTTTTGTAGACTGGGGGTCCCTCTTATAGTGTAGAACTGGGTCGCAGAGATGGATTGGTTTCTATGGCTTCCAGAGTGTTGGGCAGTCTGCCAAAGGCAGATTTCAATCTTGACCAGCTGAATACCATGTTTGCTCTTTCAGGTAATTATAACTTCTTAAAATTTTATTTAAACCTTATATAATAAAATTAATATGTGAAACCTATCATTGTTACTCGTTCAATGATATATTTTTTAGCAAAACTTTATTTGAATATTGTATCATCATACAATCAAATTAGGATATATAAGTTTATAACTTATCAAAATCTATAAACAAAGCAATCTTAATATATTCTAGAGGCTATATAACCAGAACCAGCACATACTTTTTAAGAAATGATAGAAAAAATTCACATCTTGTAACTTTGAATCTAGTATTACTACTTCCAAGAGTTATAGTTTATCTATTTTTCTATTACATCATTGTTTCAGGTAAATTTATCGTCAGCAATTCACCATCAATAATTCACTGTTAGTAATTCATCATCATGACATATTCATCAGGTGTACAATTCACCACCAACAATTCATCGTTGTGGTATATTCACCGTGTATACCTTTTTTATGCATTCAACAAAATCTCTGTACTTTTTCTTTTTTGGATGCTCTTGACCACTTAAATATTGAAAAATGTACACATGGTGAATATACAACAGTGATAAATTGATGGAGGTGAATTGTATACGCGATGTATATGTCACAATGATGAATTATTGACGATGAATTGCTAGACAGTGAATTTCCTAAAACCTCACATTATATATAAATCAATATTAAATATAAATCTTATTTTTTATTTAAAGTATGTACTACTACTACTGGTTAATTACAGTCTCTCAAATGCTGTGAATGTGAAAATTCTATTGCAGTTACTGATTATTAATCTCCTATCTAATACATAGATTATTTGACTCTGAAAATTAATTCTCAGCAAATATCGAAAAATAACACAACTGCAACTTCACCAATAAAAACTCACAAGAATAGAGAAGAAAACATTCACAATAATGAACACAATATTTTTGGACAAATTGTCCAATATGGAAAACCCCGGCGGGAAAACCACTTCATCGCAGTATGAGGAATTATATTAAACTTCAGCAAATTATGAATATGTAAAAAACCGCTTTTGTCTCTTTCATCGCGTAGCTCCGTAAGAATATTCTTTTCTCCGGAAATTCTTCCTCAATTTCTCCTTCCCCGCTGAAATTCCATTACCGCTATCCCTAACGCTATCATCGCTTCTGCTAACACCGCATAATTATTTGCCTCACCGCAGAATCTACTTGCTATCAATGCGAAGCTCCATTTGTTGTTGTTTTCCAATTGCCCATTGATCCCTTTATACTTTTCTCTCATTGGAAAACTACTGGCCATGGATTTAATCTTCAATCAATGGCTAAGATTAAATAGACTCTAAAACTCCTAACTAACTCGGATTTGTAGCCCTAGGAGAATCAATTTTATTTAATTCGCCATAATTATCTAGACAACTCTTTCCTCGAGGTTTCTAGAAAATAATTAAATACCAAATGACACTTCTAGACAATGGAGACACTGGCCCAAGCTACATAAATTAACACTCCCTCTTAGCGAGGAAGGTGTTCTGCATGACACCCAGCTTATCTCTGAAGAAGATGAATTTCGCCTTCCCCAATGCCTTAGTCAAAATATCTGCTACCTGCTGATCTGTAGGTATATACTGTAGCTGAACAATCCCGCGCTGTACACAATCTCTGATGAAATGATATCTGATGTCTATATGCTTAGACCTATCATGAAACACCGGATTCTCAATCAACTTGATGCAACTCTGATTGTCGCAATGTATCACCGTAGTCTCAACCCTCTGACCAAACAAGGCCACCAGCAACTTCCGAAGCCATATCACCTCACACGTCGCCATGCTAGCTGCTATGTATTCTGCCTCTGCAGAACTCAAAGCCACAGACTTCTGCTTCCTGCTGTACCAAGAGACAACTCCCGATCCCAAGCTAAAGCAACACCCTGAAGTGTTTTTCCTGTCTGTTGTACTGCCTGCCCAATCTGCGTCAGTATAGCCTATCAACCTGATACCATCACCTCGAGTATATTTGATTCCATACTCGATTGTACCACGCAAATACCGCAACACATGCTTTGCCGCTGTCCAATGCACTCTCTTCGGCTCCACCATGAACTGACTAAGAGAGTTTACTGCAAAGGATATATCTGGCCTGGTGTTGACCAAATACATGAGAGACCCAATCAACTGCCTGTATAAGGTGGGGTCTACATCCTTCTCCTTGGATGTCTCTACCTTCTTCCAATTCACAATGATCATAGAGTAGACATGGCTCGCGAACTCCATCTCAAACTCCTCTCCTCAAGATTTCTCAGCGCAAGATTTCCCTTGTCCAAGAAAAATCTCTCCATCTGTCTGCCATACCTCCATGCCTAGAAAGTAGTGCATAAGCCCCAAATCCTTCATCTCGAACTCTGCTGCAAGGTCCCTCTTGCTTTCCTCTATGAGCCCTAGTGAACCTGTTAAAAACAAGTCATCCACATAAAGAATAAGAATGAGAACCTCACCCCCAACCACCAAGTAGTAGAGGTTAGCATCCGCTTCACTCTTCACAAAGCCCATTCCCCGCAAGTATCTATCAATGCGCTCATACCACGCCCTGGGAGCCTGCTTGAGTCCGGGTGACAGCTCTTCAACTGCACACGGGTTTCACAGCTACAAAGCCTCGGGTTGTTCTGTATGTATAATACCTCCTCTTCAATTCACCATTATGAAATCTTCTGCCTTGATATCCATTCCCATGGATCTGCCATCCCATCCTCGTACGCTGCAGAGATCACGCACTGTGATAGAAGGAGCAATACCTAGCCACCGAGCAAATGTCTCCTCATAGTCAATTCTCCCTTCTGAGAGTAAAACCCCTTGGCCACAAACCTTGCCTTGTATTTCGGATGCTACTATCTGCACTGCTTGATCTTATAGATCCAGCGTGATCCAACCACTACCCTATCTGTCGGTCTAGGCACAACCTCCCACACATCGTTCTGCACTATTGAGGTATACTCCTCAACCATTGCATCTTGCCACACTTGCTGCTGTGCAGCCTCCTGATAGCTAGAAGGCTCACTATCTACCAACTGACTAACTAATGCTATATAGTCATCATACCTGGCTGGTTGTCTCCGCTGTCTACTACTCATCCTAGGAGCTCCCACAAACTCCTGAGTATTACTTTGTGACTGCTGGTTCTTGCTACCAACTGTAGAGGATGAAGTATCAACCTCCATATCACCCTGATGCATCTCTTGGATCTGCTGCATCTGCTGCTCCATACTCTGCGAATTCTCAGCACCTGAGCTTGTGCATGTACTAGTAACTGTACTCGAGCTTCGCTGTCCTTGATCTGGTTGAACGATCCTTGGAGCTTCCACTAACTGCTCACTCTGATCATCTGCTGGCAAATCTCTGGACCTCCTAAATGCCTTGTCCTCCATGAACTTGACATCACGCCTAACTATAGTCCTCCTGGTCCCTGGAATAAATATCCGATATGCCTTTGAGGTTTCACTGTACCCCACAAAGTACCCCTTCTCTGCAGTTTGATCTAACTTGGAACGTGTCGCACCTGGAATGTGACAATACGCCAAACTCCCAAATATCCTAAGTGGCTAACATCTGGCTTCTTCCCTGAGAACGCCTCCTCTGGTGTCATCTTGCCTAATACCTTATGTGGAACCCTATTTTGTATGTACACTGCTGTACTGCATGCCTCTGCCCATAAGTAACGTGGCATATCCTGGTCATACAGCATAGCCCTTGCCGCCTCTGATATAGACCGATTCTTCCTCTCAGCAACCCCATTCTGTTGTGGGTTGTAAGGAACAGTCCACTCTCTCTTGATTCCTTCCCTCGGTACAGAACTCCTGGAACTCTTTTCCTTTGGGACCGAAGAACCTTTATCTTCCTCCCTGTCGAATTCTCCACAAGAGCTTTGAACTCTTGGAAGCGACTGAAAACCTCATCCTTGGTCTTCAAGAAGTATATCCGGTCTTCCGGAGAAATCATCAATAAAAGTAACAAAGTACTCATATCCTCTGAGAGACTTTTCGACATTGGTCCACATATGCTGAATGTACTAGATCAAGAACACCCTTGGATCTAGTGTCACTCCTTGGAAAAGTTGCTTTCGCAAACTTTCCCCAACACACATCCCTTACATACATCATCATGCTCTGTGCTCACCTCAGGAACACCTCACACTGTCTCATGAAGCAATTTAAGTGCTCCATGATGTATATGGCCCATCCTCCTATGCCATAGCTCTCCTTGATCTCTAGAATTACTGCTGCTCATCAGTGCCTTATGAGTATCAAACTGCAACCTGTAAAGCCGGCCGCTCCTAACTCCAATAGCTATGGGTGATTTCCAATCCTTGTGCTTAATTAACACACTTGCCCCTCTAAAGAGTACATTGTAACCTTTATCCTGAAGGACAGATATGGAAATCAAATTCATACCTAAGCCTGGCACATGCAACACATCATGAATGGGAATCCGCTTACCATTCTCCCTCTGAAATAGAACAGTCCCTTTCCCAATTGGATTGAGCTTGGACATGTTCCCCATAGAAATCTGCATTCTGATGTCCTCCTCCTTATAGCTGGAGAAGTACTCTCTAACTCCTGTCATATGAAATGATGCCCCACTATCTATATACCAAACACCCTGTGAGGTTGAGCTAGCCATACAAGCTATGAGAGCGAACTCATCCTCCATTCTACTAGAGAGCTCATCTGCACTTGCTGAAGCTGCTGTCTGCTTCTTGCCTTTCTTCCTTTGCGGGCAATCGCTGACATAGTGGCCAAACTCGTGACAGCCATAGCACTTGACTTTAGATAAGTCCTTCTTCTTCTCACCTTGTGGATTTGATCCTTTACTAGACCCCTTCTTTGCTTTCCCTTTTCCTGCAAGGGCAACGTTCTCCTGTTCCGCCTCACTTTGCTGACTCTTGCTACTGGTCCTACTGACAAGACTTAGTCTAAGCTCCTCTTGAGTGAAGTCACTCCAAAGTCGATCCCAACTTGGCAAGGTGTCTCGTCCATTAATAACTTGAACAAAGACATCCCACTGCTTAGTAAACCCATTTAGGGCTATCCGCACTAGCTCGTCATCACCTAGATTATCTCCAACAGCAGCCAACTCATCCTTGACAAGTCTGAGTCTGGTGAGGTAACTTGTCACGTCCTCTCCCTTGTTCATCCGAGTAGTCCTCAACTTTTCTTTGAGAATCAGCTTCCGGTTAGTGGTAGCATTCTGGTACAGATTCAGAATGGCATCCCACATCTTCTTCGCTGTATCTAACTCTGCGACATGTGGAACAATATGATCCTTGACACCATCAAGAATCATCCTCCTCGCCTTGGCATCTTCCTTCTTATATGCTAAGAGCTGTGCTGGATCTGTAGGTACAGGTACAACACTGGTCACATATTCCTTGATCCCATTCTCTTCCAGCAACAAAGAAATTCTGGCTTTCCAGACACCAAAATTTGAGGCTCCATCCAATCTGTCCTGATCTCTTAAACCTGCTGAGGCCATCTCAAAAGATAAAAGAAAACAAATAATAGTAATAATTCTGAAGAGGCAGGATCTTTCCTTCCTGTGTTGAGCCTTATCCGCCCTCAGATCAGCTCCGATACCATGTGAAAATTCTATTGCAGTTACTGATTATTAATCTCCTATCTAATACATAGATTATTTGACTCTGAAAAATTAATTCTCAGCAAATATCGAAAAATAACACAACTGCAACTTCACCAATAAAACTCACAAGAATAGAGAAGAAAACATTCACAATAATGAACACAATATTTTTGGACAAATTGTCCGTGGAAAAACCCCGAAGGGAAAACCACTACTGCAGATGAGGAATTATATTAAACTTCAGCAAATTAAGGAATACAAAACTGCTTGTCTCTTACTGGCAGAGCTCCGGCAATATTCTTCTCCGGAAATTCTTCCCTCAATTTCTCCTGCTGAAATTCCACAGCTGCTATCCCCAACGCTATCACTGCGCCCTTGCTAACACTGCAAGACTATTTGCTCTCACTGCAATCTACTTGCTATCACTGCAAGTCTACTTGTTGTTGTTTTCTCCAATTGCCCATTGATCCCCTTTTATACTTTTCTCATTGGAAAACCAATGGCCATGATTTAATCTCAATCAATGGCTAAGATTAAATAGACTCTAAAAACCCTAACTAACTGGATTCTAGAAGTCTCTAGGAGAATCAATTTATTTAATTACATAATTATCTAGACAACTCAGCCCTTTTCTGGAGGTTTCTAGAAAATAATTAAATAATTAAATGACACTTCTAGACAATGGAGACACCTGTCCAAGCTACATAAATTAACAGTGAACACTACTACTCTATTGCGATCTCCACCTTACATTACATTGGTCTGATATTTATTTTCCTTATTAAATAGGGATAGAAGAATTTGATTTTATTTTTGCAGGTGCTCATACAGTGGGATTTTCTCACTGCAACCAATTTGCAAGCAGAATATACAGTAATCCAATAGATCCTACTCTTAATGCATCATATGCTACCCAGCTGCAACAAGCGTGTCCCAAGAATGTGGATCCTAGTGTTGCCATAAACATGGATCCAGTAACTCCAAAGATATTTGATAATGTTTACTACCAAAATCTACAATTAGGGACAGGGCTGTTTACATCAGATGAAGTTCTTTTCACTGATTCTCGTTCAACAAGTACAGTTAATAGTTTTGCATCTAACTCAAACTCCTTTGAATCTGCTTTTGTCACTGCCATTACAAATCTTGGAAGAGTGAAAGTGAAAACAGGGAAAAAGGGGGAGATTAGAAGAGATTGTAGTGCCTTCAATCAGTGATTTGATGGCTCTGTGCATGTGTCAGCGCTTCAGTTGATTTTCCATAACCTCAAATAAGAAGCAGCTCCAAGCCATTAAGATCACATCTATAAATCTTAGAATTTTAAACAAAGTCAAAGTAAATTGAAGTATAAGATGGGTGTAGCAGAACTTCATAGTAGCAAGCATGCTTAATGTCCAAATGAAGAACTACTTGTACTTCTACTTCCTACTCCATGCAATTCAAAGTGTCTTGATGGTTGTTACTTGTCTTATAAAAAGTTGGTTCTTGTAATTTCTTTTGGATTCTTATTTTTTAAATAGCTTATAAACTTATTGCTTGAAGTTTCTGGATTCGATTGTGTCACTAGGGTAGAGGGCCCAATAGTGGTGCACCCTAACTTTGTGGGTCAACATAGCAATGAACATGCAACATTGACATTAAAAAATTATATCCCCAAGTGGCTAGGGATGTGGACAATTCAAATATTTCGTTTCACCTGCATAGACCAAGAAAAAAGGTTTCATCAACATGCTTTTTGTTGAGGGGTCATAATAGACCCCAAAAAAAAGTTAGACCAATAGTGGGGCATTAAGTCATGTTTTTTAGTGTGTCAATGTGACACCATATGATTTGTTGCTTTTTGAATGTAATGGGCATATTTTGTTCAACTTTTAGGTCCTCTCTTACAATTACTAGTTCCATACTTTTAAAATATTGGGTTTTGAATGTACATGTACTATGACAACTATTGGGCCCTCTCCCCTATTTGATGCAAAAAATAGTGACACAATCGAATCCAAAGACTCCAAGCAATAATCTTCATGAATTGTGGAAATTTGTTCTCTTTAAGCTTATGAACTGCTATTGTTGGGCTTGTTTGTTATGTTTTGTTTTATTCTTTGTTAAAAGATTGGGCTCTTTTAAAAACATTGTTGTTTATCTTTAATCAAAACATTAATAGTGAAAATAGTTGTTTGTTTATTCTTTGTAAAAAGGATTGGACTCTTTTCAAAATCTTTTATTTACCTTTAATCAAAACATTGAAAGATTACTAGTGAAATAGTTATTGATAAGCATATTTTGGTTTTCTTTTCATCTAATAATATTCTTAAAGCTTTGCTACACCTTTTTTTTTTTAATGGATTAATATCTACATAAATCAATATTAATTTTCATTTTTAAAAATAAATAATTGTAAATATCGACATACATTTATAGTAACTATTTTCTTATAGTTATAAGAAAAAATACACTACTTACGTTAACATTTAGTTTAATTAAATGGATAAAGTATTAGATACAAAATTAATTTATATAATAAATTAGGACTGATATTGAAATTATGGAAAATGAAATGCCATAATAAATGTAGAAATTGAATAAACTTAAAGGTATGGATATTTGGTTTTGATTTTGATCTAGATGTCTCTACCCAAATGTTGGGGATCCATTTGCCAAGGTATTATAATTTTGCAATCTATCATTGACATGTAAATTTAACTATATAATATATTGGTTCGCTTCTATGAGTGCAAAAATGATCCCCATAAGAGAAAAAGTAATCCCTAGGAATTCAAAATTAATCCTTATGTGCAGCTATGAGCATGTAACTCAAACTTGATCAAATAAATTCTTGAAGTTTGAAACTTGTTTGTCTCCTTGTACATGTTCTTGAAGGTATAAAAATAACATCATACTCTTCAATGATGATTTGCACATCATCAACACTTAAAAGTGTAAAGATAATTGGAGAACACAAATAATATTCCTTGATTAAGTTCATTAATCAAACTACATATTTATGCAATAGGATTCACAATTGAATCAAACTAATCAAGTAATTAATCAATAACTAATCTCAAAATTGTCTTCTAAAAAACTAACAACAATGTTTATATCTTGCATCCTCCCCCATAACATGAACATTGTAAGAAAACAAGAATAATGAACATTGGGGAGAACACCAAGTGAACTTTGAAGTGTTTGAAATCAATCACAAGCAAGGGGTTTTGTGAAAATATTAGCAATTTCTATCACAATGGGATAATATACAAGTTCAACCATGCCTTGTTGAACCAACTCATGAGTGTAGTGGTGTTAGATGTCAATGTGCTTAGTCTTGCCATGGAACATGAGATTTTTACTCATTTGAATAGTACTTTGATTATCACAATACAACACTATGTGACCATCTTGGAGTTTTTGTAGATCCTATAACATCTTCCTTAACCAAACTTCCTAACAAGCTGAAGAAGTGGCAACTTTGTATTCAACATCGACAATAGAAAGAAATACAATGGGTTGCTTCTTAGATGTCCAAGAAATGAACATAGATCAAGCCTAAATGTTTAATCAAAAGTAGACTTTCAATCATCTATAGAGTGTACTTCTATGTCCAACCAACTTACACTCCTTGGAATGCTAAAAGTAAATACCATAATATAAATTGCCCCTCTAAGATACCTAAGAATCCTTTTAGCAAAACCCCAATGCGTCTCCTTAGATTTGTACATGACCCTAGAGAACAAGCTCACTGAATTTATAATATAGTAATGGTAAAATAGAGCAAACTTCCAACTAATTGTCTATAGAGAGTGGGACTCATAAAAGGAGAATCATCAAACTTGGAAAACTTAACACCAACTTCCATAGGTGTGTCCATGTGATTGTAATCCTTCATCTGAAACTGCTGAAAAAGATTTGAAACATACTTTTGTTGTTACAAAAATATACCATTTGTATGTTGTCAAACTTCAAGACCAGTAAAGTAATACATCTTACCTAAATCAGTCATTTCAAATTCTAAAACCATATTTGCTTTAAATTTAGGAAACAAAGAGGAATTATTCCTAGTGTATATCAAATCATCCACATATAGAACAATTCAAATATCATCACTAGAATGTCTAATGTAGAGATTATGATCAAGTAATCTCTTTAAGAAGCTTTTTTCTCGAGGTAAGAATCAATTTTGGAGTATCGTGCTCTAGGTGCCTATTTTAGACCATAAAAATCCTTCTTCAACATGTAAACAAAATGTTCTTTGGAAGGGACTTCAAAACCTTGAGGTTGAGAAACATAAAATTCCTCATCAATATAACCATTCAAAAATACACTTTTAACATCTATTTGATAAACATTCCATCCATTTTGAGTAGTTAAATACAAGACTAATCTAACAACTTATCTATTCTAGCTAAAAGAGAAAAAAATTGGGTATAATAAATACCTTTAGGTTGAGAGTACCCTTTTGCAGTTAATCCAACCTTACATTTATCGATAGTCCCATCAAATTTGTTTTTAGTTTTATATATGCCCTTTGTACCAACAACATCCTTACCATAGGGAAATTTTACCAACTCCTAAGTGTTATTTCACTCTTCATGGCTACAACCCGCTCTTCCTCTGCACTAGCTTCTGTAAAATATTCTAGAGCACATCATTTTTCATAACATAAGTCATGAGAGCATAGTTAACTTTTCTATGGGACCTTGTAGTCATCTTATCAAAATTAGTATCCAACATAAGTGATGGGGATGATTTTTCTCAATTCTTCTTTGATATTTTTTTTAAATCTCCAAGTCTCCACATTTGAGGATGAAGGTTTTGCATTATCAATGACTTTTGATTCATCAGACATAAGTAGATGAGAGTCCTCTTTTCCTACATCATTCATAGGAAGGTTATATTTCTTCAAACCAATCTCAATGTTCTTAGCCTTTTCATCAACATTCTACTATTCTCTTTCATCAAATATGATGTCTCTACTTATGATGAATTTCTTATTGATAGGATCATATACTCTATAAGCTTTGTTTTCATAACCATAACCAATAAAAATACATTTGAGACTTTTTTCCTTAGGAATATGCACATAAGAAACACAACCAATCACATTTATATGAGCAATACATGGTGTAAAGACCAAGCTTGTTTAAGATTCATTCCATGAACTGTTTTTGTGGGACTCATATTCAACAAATAAATTTTAGTAGTGACTTCCTTTTCCCAAAAACTTTTATCTAACTCCTTGTTGTGGAGTGTAAGAAGTGGTAAACTCTCTTTGAATCCCATGTTCTCTACCAAAATTAAAAAATATATTTTTCCTATACTCTCCCCCATTATTTGATATGATGACCTTAATGAATTGACCACTTTGTTTTTCAGCTAATTGTTGTATAGGAGTGAATTTGCACCCTTTACGCAAATTCCCCTTTTACACATTCTCACCTTAGAAAACCAAATCCGAAGGAAAAATTCCACATCAACAAGTTGTCTTCCTTCCACTTGGCATGTGTCCTTTGTGTCGATGGGAGAATATTTGTTGGGGACATGTGTGCAACACATAGACATCTGCGTGACACACTTATGTCCCTAACGGATTCTTGTGTCTAAAGTTGGAAGAGGTGTTACACTTTCGATTGGGGTCGATTTGTAATGTCCCTCTTTGACCAACTGACCCCGAAAACGGAAGATTCTTCCTTCTTCTCCTTCAAATTCATCCATTCTTCATTCAACTCATATTTTTCCCATCTCTTTTTGCATTCTCAAGCATTCTCATCCTTCACTTCACTCTCAACATCACTTCAACACTCCATTGCAGCAACAACACTTCATCAACTCTATAAAGAAAGTGTGAAGCAAGCCATTGCAGCGTGGGCTTGAGGTTTTGTGAGACCTCCCTTCATCGCGGTCAAGGTTGTGGTGATTGTTCAAGCCTTCTTTCTCCTCCATTGGCTAGTGAGCTCTTGGTGGAGGTGGTAACGTTTCACTCCTCTCCTTTGCGATTTGGTTGAGTAGCTATTTACTATTTTGTAATGTTATTTGCATTCCTTTTTTCTTTACTTCTTTATCGTATATTTCTCTCTCATTGCTATCTGGTTGTCCGTGGAGGTGGAACAAAACGAGAGTCTGACTGAGGTAGGCCTTTATACAGCCCCAACAATTTTCCCCTTCTTGTTTGTGTGCAAGCGAGAGTACACGTGGACTTTTATGAGATTATCTTTGTCACCCTAGTTCTTGTTTACTTGCTTTATCACCTTAGTCTTTATTTCCTGCACTTCCTCATTTTGTTTTTACCATCTAGAATCACTAGCTAGGTGTTCAGTTTGTTTTTCAGTAGTTTGTGTTGTTTCCATTGTTTTTGACTGTACAGACGCTAACAACCCCAAGAGACGCCAGCGCGCTACGCTGACGTCCCAGAACTGCACTGTTGTCCTCAGACAGAGAGTTGTCTAAGGCACAGTATCGACTCCAAAAACCAACTCGCCTAGCCCAAAAATATTCAAATCTATAGAGTGATTGAGGAAAATTATAGTCCTCATCATTCTCGATTGCTATTCCCAAAACATCCCTTTAGAGTGAGGTAAGTTAGGTTAGCCCTCCACTCTCAACTCTCTATGACCTAGGGCCTTGACATGATTGGTCCCCCTCTTACATTTTTTGTGAACCTAACATGAACCAACATCTACTCATTTGTTGGTGTTGAGGCTTTTCCCTCGTACCTTGTGATCATTGTGCCCCTAAGTGTTGTGAAGGTTTATGAGCATCACAACCTAGTCCACGACCTCTGGGTACATTGTTAGGAGAAGTGTATGAAACCTTCTTATGGAAATGATGAAGGTCACTACTAGTTTCTCTACAGGCCTTTTTGTTGGATCTGTCATTAGTCTTGCTACTCAGGAGCAATTGTCGAGGGGTCAGGTAGGAATCTTTGATGAAACTGACCATGTCCCCACTCCTCCTGCGTCTCCTACACTGTCATCTTTAGATGAGCATGAGGTTGTTCACATTCCTTCAAAATATATCTCCATCCTTCGCAAAGGACTAGGTGACTTGGAGAATCACTTGGAAAGGGACCCAAAGATGGCTAGGGCTGCTAGGGTTATCAGTGAAATAAAGTATATGGTAGGAAAAGACCAAATATGCATAGAACTCCTAGCTAGTCTCTCTAGTCTGACTAAAGCATGTGCTCCTCCAAACAATCCTAACATTATATAAGGGGCCACTTTCGAGGACCATGAGAGACAGCTAGGAATATCAATGCTTCCCACGTCTGTGTACATGACCGACACAGTCCCATCGATCAGCATCCCTTCTGCCTCTGAGGGATCTGAAACTATCAAGGCAAATAGAATACCCTTGTGTTTTAGTTTCACCCCTCCTGTCACCTCTAGTGCTTGAGGTTTTGGCAAATTGAGTGGTGGGGGCTTTGGTAGTGGTGGTGGCTTTAGCATCAAAAGTGGCATTGGTGGAGGTGGTTTCAGTGGAGGCCATGGTGGTAGCTTTAGAAGCGGAGGTGGCTCTAGTGGAGGCCTTGCTAGTGGTGGTGGCTCTAGTAGTGGTTCCAGCAATGGTCACACCTATGGTTCTAGAGGTGGCTCTAGTGGTGGTTCTGGTGGAGGTTCCATTGGACCTTTGTCATCCCAAGACCCTATTATGAATACTCTTCTTTAGAATATGGGTAAGATGGAAAGCCATCTGGCAAATCTCTTCCAAGCCTCTTCCCAGCCTATTTTTCAACCCTTTTTCTGACATAGCCCGTTATCGGTAGCAATTTTAAACACTCCCTTCCCCCAAGGAATGGAAATTCCCAAATTTGAAAAGTATGGCAGCAAAGGGGACCCGTAAACGCATGTGTCCGCCTTTTAAAATTCTCTATGTACTAATTTCTTCCATCATGATGCATTGATGGAAAAATTATTCCCTCGATCTCTTAAGGATGCAACACCCGAATGGTATTGTTCCTTACCCGACAATTCCATATTCTCATTGAATCAACTTGTAAATTAGTTTCTTCGACAATTCCAAGCCATCATCGCACCAAAAATGACCTTTTTGGATCTCATCCGACACAAACAAGGGGATAATGAAAAGATTACTGATTTTATAGCACGATACCAAGCACTCTTTTCACAAATCTCATATCCTTTGCCCAATTCTGACATGCAAAAGGTGTTCATAGGGAACTTGCAAAGACCTTGGCAGGAGATATTTCCCCTTATGAAATACCCTTCTTTCTAACATTTGTGTGTTGCATTACAAGAGTATCAACAGATGGTAGTTTAGTTCGGGGGATCCTCCCTGCACTCCCGTTCAAATGGAAAGTCCATTGTATCAATCTATGGAAAAGGTAAGGCTGTTACGAATGTAGTGGCTGCTACGAATGATAATGGCCTCAGATGCAACAGAAAGTTCACAAAGTTAACAGAATCTTATTCTTCCATCTTGCAGAAGTTGCTAAAGTATAAGATCATAACATTGGCGAACTCCAAACCTCTCAAGGAACCTTTCCCTAGTTGGTACAATCCGAATACCTTTTGTCAATACCATCAAGTTAATGAACATGATACTGAATGTTGTATGCACGTGTGTCATGAGAGACAAGACCGCATCGAGGATGGTACTATTTTTCTTGATGGGAGTAAACAAAATGAAAACAAATCGATGGCAAAAGTTAATAGTGAGTTGCAGATATACACGGACCCATTTTCGTCACACTCTGCCAACATGATTATTGATCCCTCTGATTCTACCACTCAGCCTGAGGAATATGTTAACATGGTCACGGTTACTCCTATTATGCAACCTACACCCAGCTCCATGGATGTGACATTCACATCACAGGATTTACCCTTAAACAACAAGCCCTCTCCCCTCTACATTCCTACTCACCTTGATGGAAACATTGTGACAGGGGTCTTAGTCGACCCTGCGAACCAAGTGAATGTCATTATAGAAGAGACATTGTGGCTTAATTCATTACATAGAAAGGAGTACAAAAAAAAAATCCATCATTCGTACACATGATTTCCTTGCTCTAAAACTGTACAGCTTGATAACTTTGTCTGTCCTAGTAGGACCTAGGGCCGTAGACACAGTCTTTGATGTTATTCCATAGTCAAATCTATTCAAGATGAATTTGGGCATACCTTGGCTAGCTTCCATGAATGGAATTTCCTCCATCATTCATAAATGTTTGAAGTTCTCCCATGAAGGTTTTATGCATGTAGTGCATGACACTGGATACTAGTTATTGGTGTCTTGTGGGGATTACACATTGGATCATTTTTGGCCCATCCTAGTTGGTTCGCTCCCTCCAAGAAAGGACCTACTTTACAAAAACTATGTGAAGTATAAGACCAGTGGCAAGTGATAGCTGAAATTGACCCTCCTTGTAGCACAACATTCGGCCACCTTCCCTTCTCAAAAAGGAAAAGAGAAGCTACCCCATTCCTGAGATGGCTCTCCCACTCATCTTTCTAGAGAAGACTTTTGGATGAATATGCCTAGATTTTATCTGATGAGTCTGATGATACATGCTTGGCGTAAGCCTAAGATTAAGATCTTGGACCTCCCTACTAAGCCACCCAGACCTTGGTACTACTTGTATGGCAAGAGAAAGGTCCTCGTGGGGAGTCCTTTATGTCTTGGCCTCCCCAGCCTCCCACCACTTCTACTCCCAAAGTAGTAAATGGGAAGAGTCTCGCTACCAAGGCACTAGAGCTTACTCCCCCCATTGTTGCTCAACCCACTCCTCCTGCTCTCATTCAAGATCTTGTCCCTCCATTGGAAATAGTTGTGGTGGACACTCCCATGGCTGAGCAAGAGCCTTCCATTCCTTCGCAACCTCCAGCCCCTAGCTCGAAGAGCTATAGAAACCCCTTGCAAATGAATGCAAGCACCAACGAAAGGCTCTCACGGCTAAGCATGTCGCTTTACAGAGGAAGGAAGAGTCAGTCGCCCCTATCTTAGGGTCTCCTAATGTGTCCTCCTCTCTCCTCCCCTCTTCTTTCGTTCAACCAAGATCCATATCGCGTCTAGCTCCTATTGTGAGTTGCCTAACTCTAAAAAGGTTTAGGTGTTCATCAATTTTTCAGTTGAGCCACCCTTGTTGATGTCCCTTCTGGGCATCCTGCCTTTCCCAAAACTTGTGGATATGTTGAACACTTTGGTGGTATCTATTGTGGTTTTATCCTCCTCTTCCTCTACACCTCTTGCCTTGTCTGTGGGGAGTTCACATCCCCTGACGAAGCAAAAGGTGGAGAGTGGTCCTTCCAACTATGGAAGGCGTAAGAGGAGCCCACCTTCTCTGAAGGATGGACCTATGCTAGCTTGTTATGTCCTAGTGAAGGAACCAACCTCGGCTTCCCCTGAGTTCATCACCACTCTCGAGTCACTCAGTGATCCTAGCAATGAATCTTAGGTGTATCCCTCTCCATCTATTGAGGTATGACATGGCACTCCAACAAAGTGCATGTTTAACTCTCTGGGTGAAGTTCTGACCTTCTCAGCGATTTTCGCAAAATCGTTGACCATAGCTCCACAAGAGTCGAGTGAAGGAGACCTTGTGAGTCCTTCTTCATTAGCCCTTGTTGTGAGAGGGTTGAAAGCTCCTCCCCTTAATATTCCACTACTACAAAGTCATCCTCCTTCCCCTATAATGATCTGGAGTGGGAAGCAAACGACATCTTGGCTGATTTTTGTTAGGGAGGGCTCTTCTTTATCTTTAGATTAGATGTGTGTGTGTGTGTGTGTTGTGATGTGTTCCTCCTGTGATCGTGCTATGTGTTCCTGGATGACCCTTGTCACCCTTGTTGGTGCTTGGATACAGGAATTTTTTTTAGTGTCGTGAACCTTCTTCTATTTGTATCATCATTCTTCCATGTTTGTGATTGATTTTTGGTAAATTGGGGATGATGCAAAGCATCAGGGGTATTTAGGATTCCCTTCCATGTTGACCCAATTTCTTATTTTTACTTTTTGTTCTCATGCATTCTTCACATGGTCTGATATAGTAGGGGGATGATGATGGTTCATTTTATATACTATTATTATACTTATATATATATCTTTATTAGTAGCTCTGACCCCAAAATATTAGATCACCCATGTGCCCTATGTTTATGTTTATTTCTCTTTCACTCTTTTCTTATCTTTCTCTCTTCTTTTCTTGATTTTTCCCTCTCCTATGTGACAACACCATTACTTTGATTTTTCAAAAAATATATTCTTTTCCAACAAATATTTTCTTGAGAATCTTTGCAAACTTTTTCAAAGATTTGCATTCTCAATTTGGACCCCTAATGGAACGTATTTCCTTCATCATGGGTTCATAAAGAAGAACTTGAACTTTCCTCTGAGGTTGAAGCAACTTTGACCTTCCCCTCGTGAGGGACATCTTCTTCCTTTCGAATTCCTTGATGAAGTGAACATCTTTCAAAAGGATTCCTTAGTGTTGAATCAATTTGAGAAAAGACATCTCTTCCACACTTTCAAATAGCGCATCCCTTGAGTGGGCCCCTTTCTTCACACTGGGTTCCCAAGGGACCCCTTTGAAAGCTTTCCAATCTATTGACGGTTTGCATGACTATCCACTTACTTGATTGAGTGGCCACTTTCGGACATGTTCTATCTGTGGCAAACATGTCGCTTTGCAGGTACACTTGTAAAGCCATTTTTTGACTCTGTGGAGTCTCCTGCCTTTTGGTTTCCTCCATGTGAGAGATCTTAGAGTACACCTTCCTTGCAAGTCTATGGGCCTATAAGGAACTTCCTCTGAGCTTCCTCCATGTGAGAGATCTTGGGGGTCTCTCCCTTGCAAGTCTGCGGGTCTATAAGGCGTTATTTCTAAGTTTCCTTCATGTGATAGATCTTGGAGGACACCTTCCCCATAGTTCTATGGGCCTATAGGGCACTTTTTTTGGGTTTCCTTCATGTGAGAGATCTTGAAGGACACCTTCCCTACAAGTCTGTGAGCCTATAGGGCACTTTTTCTAGGATTCCTTCATGTGAGAGATCTTGGAGGACACCAGCCCTATAGGTTTGTGGGCCTATAGGGTGCTTTCTCTCGAGGCTTCCTTCATGTGAGAGATCTTGGGGGTTGCCTCCTTGTAGGTCTACGGGCCTGTAAGATGCTTTCATTCTACAGCTTCATAGCTTTGTGAGGCTATGGAGTCCTTTGCCTACCTTGTGCTTTCGAGCTCACCAAATTGTGGTCTGCTTCCTCAACAGTTCAGGTATACATTTCTAACCCTACTAACTCTTTGATCTACTTTACCAAAGTACTCATCAATATTTGTGCTCACTAAAGTGGGGGAAAAATGTATAGGAGCGAATTTGCACCCCTTACGCAAATTCCCCTTTTACACATCCTCACCTTAGAAAACCAAATATGAACGTGAAATTCCACATCAGCAAGTTGTCTTCCTTCCACTTGGAATTTGTCCTTTGTGTCAGTGGGAGAATATTTTTTGGGGATGCGTGTGGCATGCAAATATCTGCATGGTGCACTTACCTCCCTGACGGATTCCTACGTCTGAATTTGGCAAAGGCATTACACTTTCAATTGGGATTGATTTGTAACATCCCTCTTCGACCAACCAACCCCGAAAACACAAAATTCTTCCTTCTTCTCCTTCAAATTCATCCATTCTTCATTCAAATCATATTTTTCCCATCTCTTTTTGCATTCTTAGCCTTCACTTCACTCTCAATAGCACTTCAACACTCCATTGTAGCAACAACACTTTGTCAACTCCGTAAAGCAAGTATGAAGCAAGCCATTACAGCATGGGCTTGAGGTTTTGTGAGACCTCCCTTCATCGTGGTAGAGGTTGTGGTGATTGTTCAAGCCTTCTTTCTCCTCCATTTCCTAGTGAGTTCTTGGTGGAGGTGGTAAAATTTCGCTCCTCTCCTTTGTGATTTGGTTGAGTAGCTATTTATTGTTTTGTAGTGTTATTTGCATTCCTTATTTCTTTACTTCTTTATGGTATATTTCTCTCTCGTTGCTATCTGGTTGTTCATGGAGTTGGAAACACCAAAACAGGGGTCTGACTGAGGCAAACCCCTATATAGCCCCAAAAATTTCCCCTTCTTGCTTGTGTGCAGGCGAGAGTATGCATGGAGCTAGCTAGCGAACAAACACTTTTGTGAGATTATGTTTGTCACCCTAGTTATTTTTTACTTGCTTTATCACTTTAGGTTTTATTTCCTGCACTTCCTCATTTTTTTTACCGTCTAGAATTACTAGCTAGGCTGTCAGTTTGTTTTTTGGTATTTTGTGTTGTTTCCACTGTTTTTTGACCGTACGGATGCCAATGCGCTTGAGAGACACCAGCGCTCTGCACTGACGTCATAGAACTGCGTTGTCATCCTCGAATAGAGAGTTGTTTGAGGCACAGTACCAACTCCAAAAACCAACTCGCCTAGCCCAAAACATTATAGTCCTCATCATTCTCGATCCCTATTCCCAAAACATCCCTTTAGAGTGAGGTAAGTTAGGGAAGCCCTCCACTCTCAGCTCTCCATGACCTAGGGCCTTGACGTGGTTGGTCTCCCTCTCTTATAATTGTTTGAACTCAACAAACTTGTCAAAAACTTTTTATTTATCAACCAAACAATAAATCTAAGTTATACAAGAAAAATCGTGAATGAAAGTGAGAAAGTACTTGGATTTATTTAGTTAGAGAGTTGTCATAGGACCACATAAATTAGTATGAATAAATTCAAGAGGTTGTCTTTCCCTTCTAGATAGACCAATCAGAAAAGCATTTGTATGTTGTTTTCCAAAAAATATTCTTCACAAGTTTCTTATTTATTCTTAATAAATAGTGATCCTTCGACCATATTTCTTCTTAAGTAAAAGTAAGCCACCTAAATGTAGATGCCAACACTTTTCATGGAATAACTAACTATCATGTACCTTTGTAATACTCATACACAATACATGTTTTCTTGAAGAAAAGTGAAAGGGAAACATGTGATCACATGTCATCTATACTCATGCAACCATTGCATATTTTTTGTGACTTATCTTTGATTATACATTCATTCCTATACAAATAACTTGATAAAAAATTTCAATAATTTGACCAATTGATAACATTTTTTTTAGTGCAAGAACTAATAATGTATTAGAAATATGCTTAATTTTACCATTTTCATTTGTTGCTTCAATGGTTCCTTTTCCTTTAGTCCATGTGATTTATTATCCCACAACACAATAGTACTATTATATTTTTCATCTAAATTCATAAATATATTTTCATTAGAAGTCCATAATCAATACCATAAAGTATCTTCATTAGAACATGTATTCAAACAAGAAAGAAAAAAAATTTGTGTATCTTGTACAATACTATGAGAAAATTTCTTATGCCAACATTCAAACTCATAATGTCCAAATTTATTACAATGAAAACATTGAACATGTATTTTGTCTCTACCAATATTCTTGCTTCAACCTCTACTTCTATCTTTGTGACTATTACTTCTTCCTTGAAAACTAAAACCTATTCCATGATCAAAGACATTGCCTCTATAGTAGTGACAAGACACACCTCTATGCTCAATTTTGGAATGATAATCATTTCCCTTAGAAAACATATAGTTTTTTCCTCTTATGTTTTCCTTAGATGCAAATGCTTATTCTAAAGATTCTTCACTACTTTTTATTCATTATTTTGTTGTTAATAGAATGCCACTTAATTCATCAATTTTCATGAATGTAAGATCTTTTGAAATTTCTATTGTTGAAACAACATTGTCAAATTTTGGAGGAAAGCATATTAAAATTTTCTCAATCACATGTTGATTTCTTACATCATATCCTATAATTCTCATTTGAATTATCATCCCTTCAAATTTTGTGAGAAATTCATTTATTGATTCATTTGGACTCATTTTAACATTTTCAAAACTCTTCCTTAGTGTTTTTAATTTAGTTGCATGGGCACCTTGGTATGCATTTACAAGAATATGCCACATGTTTTAAATATACAACACCACTTATCATAGGAAAATTTGATTGAATAAATGCACCTTGAATTAGAAACAAAGTTGTTGGCAAGAGACACTACACATGCTTTATGGTGTTGTCATTGATGGCAACCCTTGTCAACTAGTCGATCCACACATTGCATTTTGCTCATACCGGCAGACAGATTGAAGATCAATGTTTATCTAAGTTAGAACAAAGCATCCAGTAACTTTGTGTTCTTCGATTCATATGCAAATTTTATATTGTTATTTTTTGTTGTGGATCTCAAGGGAGTATTGCTTGATGCATAAGCTGTGTTATCTAAAAATCTTAGTGCATTGTATTGATTTGGGTGAAAGCTAGGAGGTATGATTGTCTAATTTTCTATTCATCGGTGTTTAAAGGTTGACCTGGTGAATATGGTGTGTCACGGATATATGAGGATTTATTGTTTAAATTTTTTTGTGTTTGTGCATCTTAATTTGGGTCATCACTATGTTGTGGCTGACTCCTGTGGATTCGCATTGAATGTTTTGATGATTTAAAGCCGACAGTTCATGAATATTTCTTGTTTTGTTGAAGTTGACCTAAAGCATTCAAATCTCTTGTAGCGGATATATATATAAGTGATCAATTATATCATTTTGATGTGAGTTGATGTATGTTGTGAATATCAAAAGATCAAGAAAGCGATTAAGCGCAGTTTCACTTGTGCATTAAGGATTTTTGTAAAGAAAATTAAGGCAGAGCAGAGCGAAGAGCAGAATCAGTTTGAAGGAGCAGAATTTGATTGTTGAGCTTAACCGAAACTGTAATCAAGCATTTGTAGATGCTACTTTCTCAGTTCAAATCCTTGGAAGTATTCCAAACTTTTGTAAGGCAGTGTGCTTGAATGCAAGTGCATTCCCATTTTGTAATCATTCCTTTTGAGTATACTCATATTATATTGTGGATTGGCCATTCACCGTGGTTTTTCCCCTAACAAGGTTTCCACGTAAAAATCCTTATGTTATGGTGTTGTGGTTGCTTTATGTTTATGCATATTTCTTTTGGTTGAACTTTTTTTTTTTATTAAAGGGGTAAACACTTTTGAACCGGAGCTATGAACCAGAATACAACAATTCAACAATACCACCCCAACGGGGTTTGAACCTTGGTGATAAGAACAACAATTCCACCTATAAACCATCACACCATGCCAATACTTTCTTTTGGTTGAATGTTATCAGTACTTTTTTTATCAAATTAATAAAGCTAAAAATTGCACAACACTGATTCATCCCCCCTCTCAATGTTGCTTGATTCCAACAATTGGTATCAGAGCTCTGGTCCTTGGAAGAAGTTTAACAGCTTGGGGAAGATCTTGGAAAGTGTTTCAATGGATTGAAGCAGTCTTCAACAACAACTTATGGTGGCCCTAGATGATCTTGATCAGTCAAAATCTAATGTCTAGGAATTGAAAGAAAATCTTCTAAATGTTGAGAGATTCATTGAGTCATTGAAATAGAAAATCAATAAGTCCAGGGATAAGAGAAGGGAACTTTGTGATCAGATCAAGCAGGATGATAGTAAGTGCATTGAAGATGAACAATTGAGTCAAGCCCTGAAGGAAAAGAAAGAATGTGAAAATTTTTCCAAAGAGAATACAGTTCTAAAGCATGAGATGGAATTTGTTATGATGAAAATGACTAAGGAGATTGAAGATAGAAAGAACAATGAAGAAAATCGTGCCCAATCCTTGAAAGAGAAATCTAAAGAATGCAGCCAAATTACTGATGGATTCATTCAGTTGGAACAGGAGTTAGAACAAACCAAACACAATGAGGAAGAACTTGTAAAGCACATTGTTGATCTCAGAGATGAACTTGCTACTACAAATGAGTACAAGGAGAAGTTCAAGGTTAGCTCAGCTAAGCTTGATGAATTGATTAAAGGTCAAAGGACTGGTGGTGACAAGTGAGGTCTTGGATATGAGGAAGGTGAAAGCTTCGGTTCTAGACAAAGGAATTCTGAACAAAGGAGATTCTGGCAAGGAAATCAGATGAACAACACTGGAAGGTATAGGGTAAGACAACCTAATGCTCAGAGGTTCAATTGCTATTTTTTTACTTGCAATAAATTTGGTCATATGGCATCTCAATGCAGAAGTAGAATGAATTCAAATGGTCCATCATTCTTTGGTCGGTGCTTTAACTGTAACAAGTATGGTCATAAGTCAAATGAATGCAGAAATGTGGTGAACAACTTTCATAGAGATTTCAGATGTTAGACATGCACTAGACTTGTCCATATTGCTAATCAATGCAAATTGAGAGAAAATCAATGGACCAACTACTTTGGACAAAGAAATGTGGTGTGCTACAATTGTAACAAAACTGATCATATTGCTAGATTCTGCAGAGGAGGTCCAGTAAATCAAAGAAGAAACATGCAGAAGGATGTAAAAGGAAAATGGAAGGCTACTTCAGATCAGATCAAAAAATAGATGAAGAAAAATTGGGTAAAGAAGAGTCCCTTTGTTGCAACAAATGAGGCAGCACCAGAATCAACTTCTGGTAATTCCTCCGGGAATTAGTTTTTAGCCTAGGGGGATCTGTCAAGAAAATATTTCAAACCCCCTGTCGGTGATTGAAAATGAGATGTGGATGAGTTCAGTAATTGCATTGATGATCCACAGATGTTGTTGAAAAATTGGAGAGAGTATATATGTAGAATTGAAAGTCTGCGGAAGAGTTATCTTTCACAGTGTATGAAAACAAGGTATCCATATGAGTTAGGGAAAAAGAATTTATTATGTCAAAAAGTTAGGTATGCGAGTGATGAAAAGGTCATTTTTATCTTTCATTTGTCACTTTGCACTTAGAAGAAGTTTTTGAGCTCTAAAGTGAACTTTGGCAAAATTTGGGAAAATTCGAGTGTGAAGGTGATTTGAAGCTCAAACCCTACTATGGAAAAAAGGTATTTATCGGGAAATCTTGTAAACCTGTGAATTTGTTGAAATGGCTACTCCATTGGTGGTTGAAGTGAAGGATAGACCCCGTCCAAAATTTAAATGGCACCCTTTCAAGTTTGTTGAGACCGAGCCCTTAGGTGCATTTTCATCTGTGTCATACAGAGTTTTACACATTGAAGATATTAGGGCATATGTTCATGCTAATATTGAGGAGCTAGGAAGCTCGCAATTGCTGAATCTATATTCCAAACACATTGTTGGAGAATATTTTTGTGTCAAGCCCAAATTCAAAATCCTAGAGGAAAATAAATTCACGCAGTTTGTGAAATTACCCATGTTCGATGAAAGCGAATGGGTCTAGTATATCTTGAGTCGATTCCATGTAGAATTTATGTGATTGAATCAACCTTTCAAGATAACGAAAGAAGCTACAAGAGTTGTTACAGGTCTAAATTCCTCTGGTGGTTTGCCTAGTTTGAAGTCGGTAAAGAATCAGATAGTCATAGATGTGACTGGTTCGACATTTGATAGAAGAGCAATGAAAATTGATAACATCACCGATGTGGATGTCAAATTTTCCTCGATGGTCATTGGTTATAAGATATATCACTCCAGTAGAGAAAATTTTGTATCTGGTACTGCCATATATGTAGCTTATCAGATGGTTAGGTAGAATGTAGAGTATGAATTGAGCGAATTGCTTGGAAGTTAGCTTATGGAGAATCATGCAAAGATAAAGAAAGACAAGAAGAATTATTTTAAATACAGTAATTTGCTACTGTGTTTATTCTTTTATTTCATGAATGAAGTTCTGAGAGTCGGGAAAGTGGTCTGGAAAAGAGGTGATAAGCCTGTTGGTGTTCAAATTAGAGACATGTTATTCAACTTTGGTGATAGTCAAGCTAGGAAAACTACAATTTGGGGATATCTCAAGAACTTTCAGAATGAAATGCAAGCAAGGGAAAGGATTACTACTTCTATTGTTGAGAAGTACAAGGACACAATTTTTTTTATGGTGGATATTGATCAATGCTTAATGGAAGCAGCTGATCCCAGAACCATTTGGATTATGCCAATGGGATATGAAGGCTAGGAAGGAATCTTGGAGCTATATGCACAACATCTGCTGAGTAAACCTTTGGATCCGTCTGAAGAAAGGTTTGGAACTTATGCAGCAAAGAGCATGCAAGTCCATAAGCAATTAAAGAAGTCAAAGATAGTCAGAAGAGTAAGGGAAGAAGTGGAAGTCTTTACAAAAAGTATGAGAATATCTATAGAAGCAGTATGAGAAGAAGGAAGAGAGAACAAGCAGATGTTGAAAAAGGAAAAGAACCTAAAATTGAATCTGCTAGTCCAAAAGCATCCTCTACCCAAACTAGAACAAGGAGTTTTGTACCCCTATCCGGTCATGCAAAGAAGTCAGCCCCTACAAAAGCTCAAGACAAGGCTTTCAATAAGAGGAAGAAGAACAAGAGCACAAGAACCTATGAAGTCATCTTAGATGATGAGTAGACTAAGTCAGATGAAGGTGTGAAAGAAATAAAGGCTACCGGCACTCAGACTACAAAGTTAACCAAGAGCAAATCTTTCGATGAAGAAGGAAAAAATTGACAAACCAGGTATGACAGTTGAAGAAGTTGAGAATGTTGTTTTCAAGGATGGAAACCTCAAGCCCCTCTCCAAAATAGTATGAAATTTTTGATGAATCAATACAAAGAATTCTTGAGAAGGAAAAAATAAAACATTTGAATATTTTCAATAAAGTTCTTATTGAAATTATGTCTAGTTTACTTAAGAGTCTGTATGAGGTTTTGGAGATGAGAAGAGTAAGTGCTAGGACAGAAGAAGAGCATATGAGAAAGAGAATTTTTGTAGACTTATGTTTGGAAATGTCTATTGAGGAGATGAAGTCACTCCTGAACAAAGCCAAGAAGGGAAAAACAAGGGGTAGAACAAACTTATATGATGCAGTGAAACTGATGTTGTTGATGAAACCAAAGAAAGAAAATTTTGGGCTTACATTTCTATCAAAAGAACAAGATCAATGTTGAAGAAGTAGATATTGAAGATGTTGTATTTGATCACAGTAAAATGGGGAGGAGTGAATGTAGATATTGAGGATATTCATATTCCTCTTGTCTTGAGATAATAAAGAAGTACCTATGGTATTTGAAGCTCCTAAGGTTGTATTAGCTGAAGGAAAGGAGATGCCAAATGAAGAAATTGAAGCTCCTAAAGGAAATAAAGAAACAGTTACTGAAGAACCAAAAGTTGAAGAAAAGAGGGTTGAAGTCAAGGAAATTCTAGTGGAAGCAAGAGACACTGCAGAGGCAATGAAGAGATTTTTGGATGAGCAAAAAGAAGATTTTGATCTTGAGTTGGGAGATGCCCCTATTCATTTATCTACTTTGTCCCCAATTCAGAAAATGAAAGTTGCATCATTTTCACAAGCAAAGGCTAGGGAAGAAATTCTGAAATCCCACATTGAGGATAGTGAATTGTTGAATCTTGCATCTGGTATTCTAGAGAGGATCATGCCTACTCATGTCAAGGATTAATCTGGTTCCTCCTGCAGTGAGATGAAGAAACTTATAAA
>VDFB02353493.1:257608163-257730754 GCA_007258455.2 Sequoia sempervirens
AAACGCCATCATTGAAAAGGAATCTTGCAGGTCTTCCTTGAAAGTGTTGTACAAAGCAGGAATTCTTGGTAGCTTCTTGTGATCTACTTCAATCCTTCCCATTTATTTGCTATCAACCTCTAGAGCCTTATCCCTGGTGTTCCATATTTTATCTCCCTGCTTAGGAGTGAACGTCTCCTCTTCCATCCCTCTTTGCATAGGGTTTGGAATACACATCATACACCAGAAGGTAGTCAAGTTGATGTTAACTGACAGAGTTTGACCCTCAATAGTGCTGGTACTTGGGGTTGAAATGCTTAATGGCCGCATCGACCAATTCTGAGCAATAGTGCATAGATGGGACCATATATTGAGGAGGCCCACTGAATCATACTTTTTCTGTAGTTGACATTGCCCTTTCAGACACCTTCATTCATTCGCAGGAAGCTTCCCTCAATCCTTTAGGGTTCTTTGCGAGAAAGGGATCATGAACATTATCCCAATCTTCCTGAACTAAGTTATGGTCTCTGTAGTTTTTGGGCCTGTCCAACGCCTTTGTGTTTGCCCATTTTGGCTTATCAGGAATACCCGATGTAGCATAAGAAATATTCTCAAAGACATTAACAGCTGATGCAGCTCGTAGAGCTTTAGCTAATTTTTGCGTCTCCACTGGCCTAACTCCCTAGCTTGAACCTTCTGCCATTGCTTATCTTTAGGAAGCTTTTTGCTTTAGCTTGAATTTTCTACAACTTTACTTCAGCTCTGGTTGTGCGCTAGGATTTTCTTTTGCTCTAGGCAACGTATTTGAAAAGACCTTTTAAATGCTTAAATTTTTTGCATGCAATACTTAGTTGTTTTTTCTCAAGGTGGTAGACAAGAGTTACCTTTTTTGCATTTAGTGCGGCATGTACTGCCAACTCTTTGGCTTGTGCAAGATGAATTACTTTCCATTTTGGTGTGAGAAGAATTCATAATTGTGATTAACAACTATATTGTACAGCGCGATTTTCTTGGAACTTGAGCCGATGCTTTGCAAGCAACCTAAGCATTTGTATGCATTGGCAATTAATATCTCGAAAGGAATGATTAAGCCAAAGATGTGATCAACATTTGAAAAGATATGAGCTCTACCTAAGAATGAGCAAAACACTTGGAGAATGACACCTCAGTCCTTAGCGATGCATAATATAGCTAATTGTTGCCACTAGCTTAAGCTAATTAATTAATCCTTATTAGTTTTGCATGCAACAAACCATACTCAGTAGATGCAATTGGGTGGGAAATTCAAGCAGGCCTGGGCACAACTTTCAAGTTGGTACTTGATTAATATCATGTTTATGGCAAGTGGATTACCATGCCTTTCCTTGCTTTTTCTATAAATAGGAATCTAAGCAGTAGCAAAATCACACTTAGCGATTTGAGCAAAATTGGTATTAGGTTATTGGTGTAGCATTTTTTAGCATTTGTAGTTGCGTAGTGTTCTCATAGGCTAGACTTAGGTGCTTTGCAGGAATAATTTTAAGGTATTCATAGAGAGTTTGACAAGATGAACACCCCAATTAGGCTAGTATCACATAAGTCTCAAACTACCTTTTTAGGAGAGATTTCTACTAGGTGCTTAAAAAGGATGACGAAGAACAAGCATTTGTTGTCCATCATAGCCATTAAATGGGTCTTGGGATGAGACTGCCTTGATTATGAGGACAAGTATCGAGTTAACACTGATGTGTGCTCACACTTTTTTGCCTCCATGCTAGATATAGGAATTCCCAAGCCATTGATTCTTCGTCTAGTGAATGAAATTTTCTCCAAGAAATACCTGAACGGCCTCAATGAGGTTGTTGCAAATGCTGCATATGGTGGGGGAATTCCAACTACAAGCGACCTCCAGAGGTTTATAAAAGAGGATGCGGTCATGCCATGGCTGCTATTTCTGAGTGGCTTTCGCCTCCAGACTCGAGATGAGCACCATCAGAGGTTAACTCGAGCCTACCACTTCCTGTTCCACATCTACAATTTTTGCAACTGGGTCATTTTCTTCTTTTTAGCATGTATGTATGAATTCAGTTTTGCATGTGGGTGTTTAAGTTTTTGCCCTGTTCAGCTATGAGTTCATTTCTCTTACTCTTAGCAATAATGGGTCACTTGTTTCTTTTTGCCTCAGACCATATAATAAATAAAAATACCGGCGAACAAAACAAAAGGGAAAGAAGGGAAAAACATATAAACATATTTACATGGGTGTGTAAAGCAAGCTTAATTGAATATTTTCAAGTGAATCCCATTGACTGGAATTCCCAAAGCTTCCTTTTCCATAGTTTCTAACTCATATGTATTATACTCTTTGCATTGAATTATTTTGAATGGGCCTTCGTAAAGGCTATCAAACTTTCCGTGTTGGCCTGACTTTGCGGTCCTTTCGTTATGTTTTAGCACCAAGTCTCTACACTTTAGGCCTTGGTCGGATGTCTTCTTGTCAAACTACCTTTTAACCACTTGCTGGCGGTTAGTCATGGCCCTTAGGGACTTTTCCCTTTTCTCTTGTACTTATAGCAACTCGGCTAACCGCACCTCCATTGCACCATTTTGCTCCACCTCTAGAGATTTTAACAATTGTAGTGCTGGAATCTCCATAGAGATAGGCAATAACGCCTCTTTTCCATAAACTAGCTCATATGGTGAAGTCTTGAGGACTTGTTTTGGAGTTATGTGGTTTGCCTAGAGCGCTGCTCATAGCTTTTTATGCCACTCCCTTTGATATTTTGACCCAATTCTTTTGAGGAGTCAGACTAGATTCTTGTTTGTTGATTCGGCTAAGCCGTTCCCCTGTGGGTAGTAATTTGATGATGTTTTAAGGAATATGTCGTGTGTAAGTGCGAATTGACTTACCTTGGAACCTAGGAAAGCTTTAGCATTGTTAGAGATAATAGTTTTGGGCAGGCCAAATCTTGTCACTAGTTCCTCTAGGAAGTCCACTATTTTTGCCTTTGTTGCATTCTTTAGTGGCACAGCTTCAGTCCATCTCGTGAAGTAGTTTGTGGCCATTAAGATCCATTTATGTTTTGTGCTAGAGACTGGATTGATCATTTCAACGAAGCCCAAACCCCATTACGTGAACGAATCATCCACCACTATCGAATTGAGAGGCATTGCGAAATTCTTTCTTCTTCCAGCGAAGAACTGACATTCCTTGCAAGTTTTCACTAAGGAGTAGGAATCATTGAATAACGTTAGCCAAAAATACCCCGCACACATAATTTTGATGGTGGTTGTCTTTGTGGAGAAATGCCCGCCTGCAGAATTGCTGTAGTAAGTGTCGAGGATCCTTTTTGCTTATTCTGTGGTAACACATCGCAACAAAATGCCGTTAAAATTTCTCTTGAAAAGGATGCCTTCAATGAGCGCGAATATGCTATTTTGCAACCGGTAGAATCTCCTCTTCTAAGAAGGAAGGCCCGATGGATACTTTCTTGTATGCATAAACCTTATTCTATCCGCCAGCCAACAACCCTCAGACTCCGACTCATTCATTAAGACTAGCTCCGGCTACTCTTCTTTGGTGGCCATTTCTTCATCCTGCGCAAGATATTTGCACAGTCCTCTTCCCTGAATAGTCTTTGTAGGTGTTAGTTGACAGATTTATCACCTAACTCTATATTCCTATGCCCACAAAGGTGATAAATGTAACTATAGTTGAATCGACAATAATATCATTTTCAAACCTATTCTTTGCTTGTTTTAAAAGGTGGCAACTACCTTTATCAGATATTTAATGAATGATTTTTTTTTAATAGTGTTGATTTTAACCAGAAAGCAAATAAAGGAAGGGGATTTTAACCAGAAAACTTCAAAGGTATCAATCAACTTCGTGCAGAAAGAAATAAAATTTCTTAAAAAAAGATAACAACTAAACAAATATCACCGTAGAATTCTTATTCTCAGATAAAAATGCCACAACAATAAAGAAAACTATATCATCTATCATCCCAATTAAAATAACACACCAACAAATATTTAGTATAAACAGAAAGAATCCATACACGATAATTCAAAGATTACGCATGCATAAATTTCACCAATGCTTTCTATATCAGAATAACAGATAATAGCTAAAATAATAGAGTTTTTTCTAATGAGTAAATCAAAATTTTCCCAAAATATCCTAATCACATCAGTCTAATCCATATTTAAACATAGCAAATGTCTTTGGTAATGGTTTCTTGAAAGTAACCGTACCAAAAATTAAAAAGAAGTCTTTAACTTAAAAGAGTCAATTTTAAAGAAAGTATTTGGAATACTAAAAATAAATTATGCATCGGTCCCACCCACTTCAACTTCATCAACTTTCGGTTCCTCAATCCCTTCTTGTCGCAACAACCTTTCCTGCATCTTCATTTTGGCCTTGTATTCCTTGTACCTGGTAATGATTGCAAAAATCTCTCTACTGCCTGGTGTTAGTGTGATTTGAAGCCTGGTTCTCCATTTTTTGAGTGCAACCTTAGAATCATTCAGAGTGTCAGACCTTCTTTCTGCTTTAGTTTTAATAGTTTTAAGATAGAGCTCCAACCTCCCAAGCTTTGAGAAAGATTCTTTGGTCATTGTAGTAGGATCTGCTACTTCCCTGTTGAAGAATTCTTTGAATTTTGAATAGATTTCCTTTGTGTCTAGAATATTCTCATCGAACTCATCCATTATTTTCACTTGTATATCATGACAATTTCCTTTGATTTCTCTTAACATATCCAGATACTTTTCTAGTACTTCAAAGATTTCCTTAACCAAGTTATCATATATGCCTAATTTCCATTTAAGTGAATCAAGCCACAAAGGATCTAATTCCATTAGATCGCTAACAATTTGTTCATTGATCAACTTCAATCGATCCATGGAAATTAATTCTTTTATTTCTTCTGAAAGCACATAAATACTGGTTTGGTCTTTCCTAATCTACTATAGTTCTATTATCAATCCTTTTCTTTTATCAACAATATGAGTGTAAGAGATCACAAATTTACTAATGAAAAGTACAACCTCCTGAGATAATTCTTCAATCCACTCACAAACAGCCTTGGAGTAATTTAGGTTCTTCCTAATCAACTGCATCATAGACTCATCAATAACTCTCTCTTGAGAACTAGAGGCTTCAATAGACAAAAAGGGAGAAACTATAGAAGAGAAAGTTTTTGAAATCCAAAACCTAAGATTGCAATTTTACCCTTTCCTTTCTTTCTTCTTTTACCCACTTGGCTAAGGAATTGACTGAGTAATTGGCATGATATACATCACCCTTAAGTGTTTTGGGACCCATGTCAACATGTATAATTTTATAATCAGCCATTGTTATCTTATCATCATCCAAATATCTTAAAGGTTCTACAATCTCTAGTATCTGATTACTCGAAACAGAGTCATCCAGTATCCTTGACATTTTCTAAGCTTTCTTGGGCTTTGAAGAAGATTGGAGTAATTTTTCTACTGTATCTACTCTAGTAGATGTTGTGGGAGTGTATTTTCTCTTCTTTTCTACTACCTTCTTCAGCCATACTGGAGAATTTTCTATTAGAATAGAACCTTTATCACTTTGAATAACTTCCTTGGACTTAATAGGAATAATTGATATATTTTCTATAGGAGGAGAAGGTTCTTCAGACAAGGGTGGGAAAGTATTATCTTCAACAATTTGCCTAAAAAATGTTATCTGAATCTTTTGGTGCAGGTCTTGTTTGGACATTCTTCTTTTTAGGAGTAGGGGTAGATGGGCTGTCTTGCTCACAAACTGACTTCAATTTGGATGACTCTTCAAGTTTTTCACCATCACCCCTAGATTGCGAATTGGCACTAGAAGACCTGGTAGCTATTCTTGTTGATGATGTACTTCCAATGACTACCTAGCTAGATCCCTGTTCATTTCTCTAAGACGATTTCGGTTCATGAACATAACCAAAAACCTTACGCCATTTTCCCTCTAACCAATCTTGAGTCCTTCTGAATACTGGCTCAGCCCGTGCACTCATATATAAAACTTCTTCTTTACCCCAGTCAACTCTAGGATGCGATTTGTTAGGCAAATTCTCATATTTAGGATCAAGAACCACCAAATCTTTAGTCACATTTTTAGGAATTTGGAAAGAAAGACCAAAAGTTTGTATCTGATCAAGGGTTAACCTCATATGATCTCTCTTGCATACTTCATTTACATTAGTACAATCCTCCCAGAAATCCTTTATTGAAGGTTGGTGTTGATATGAGTCAGAAGCATACATGTTTCATTTTACAAAGCCCTTGCTGTCAAAATTGGTTCTCACAAACAAGTACTGGAGATTGTATTCTTTAAGAATCTTTTCAACGCCTTTAGCCATCTGATTGTTTTTGCACGAGAAGGAAGGAGTAACTAACGAGAAGGTATACCCCCATTTTCCCATATTCATGTATTTTATATTCACTATGGCCATTTGTCTACAAACTTCTAGAAATACCAGCAAATCCTCAGGATACTTGGGCAATTTAAGTGGGGCTTTTTCATAACCTCCTATCCTCAAATAAGAAAACCTATCAAACTAGATATTAAAACTTCCAAACTTCAACACCAAAGATTTTGACTTAGAGGAAAAACAAATTTCAGGGTTTCCATCTAGTTTTCTCACAACCTCCATTAAAAATGTGTCATTAACAAGACAATATTCTCCCATTCCAACCTGCCTAGTGAACTGTGGATAACATTTATATACGGGCATGCCAAAAGTTGGTGGTACCTGGGGTTTCAACCCTGGCCAGAAAGATCTCTGACTAGCAATGATATATATCAAATAAGAACATAGATGAAAAGCAACAGTCTTTTGAAAATTGACTAATTGTTCATGCAGATGGAAGAAAATTATCTTAGCCCAATCGATAAACACATCATCATCACAGATAACCAAAATAAACTAACACATCCAGTCTTCAAATAATTCAATTTGTGCATTCCTGACAATACGGTGAAGCAAAGCAATGGCATCAACAATTTCTGCTTTAAAATGTACCCTTTTAAGTTTACTGGGTAACTGGAACTTACCTCTTTTCTCCAATTTTAACCACCCTTTTGCCATAGAATTTTTACACTGGGCTTCATTAACCCTGAAGAATTCGTTAGCTGCTACAACAAACATTTCTTTTACAGGTGCCTTCTCTGGAATTCTCAATTCCTGAGAAATGACTTTAGGGGAAATTTTAGCAACAATGGTCCCGTCCACGACCTTAATTTCTTGGGTTTCAAGAATGTACCTTCTTGACATGCAACAATTAGGTCTATGCTCAACACAACTTTTGGAAAATTGCCGGTGTGAGCTAATCCACTTTCGAGCACCTTTGCGTCTACAATAGGCTTTTCTTTACTATCCAAACGTGCCCAAAATTCTTCCAATTTAAAAATTCCTAGCTTTGTATCTCTCACACTGAGCCAGCAATTTTGAATTTCAGATTGCATGAGCTCACCGTGCCTAAGGAAATGCTTGAATTCCTAAAGAAATAATAGCAGCAGGTAGAAGTATAGCTAAGGCTTTAGCAAATAAGTTCTCACCACCTTAAGCCATGTAAAATGACAAGACGTGCAATTGATGCTGAATTAAGATGAAACTTTATTTTATTTTGTAGTAATGAAAACCCTAAGGTTTGTGTGTCTTGTATAAATCTTGATAAGACATCTCTTGACCATACCGTACACTTTATTAAATGCAAGGACGGTGTCTCAAAACCTGCGGAACAATCAACAAACTCCTTTGTCGCGGTAAACTGAAACTTGACAACCTAAAGTTGGGAGTTACAAAGTTTTGAGAACCTACGACTCACTGACTGCACCCTTGACACCACGAAGGATAATGGTCGGGCTATCAGAAAGTTAAGAAAAACACAAACTCGACGACACAGACAACAAATAAGGAGTGCTAAAGAACTAAGTTTTGCAACTAGGAGAACACGTGACAAAGAGTTAGAAACTTAGTGAAACCCGCAACAAAGGAATAAAATGAATATGTAGGCCTTTAACCTAAGTGGGAAACATGAACAAGGGGACAAATGATACATAGTATATTTATGAGTAATAGTAGGCTTGACCTTAATGTCATACTTGAGGATCTTGGTGATCCAATTAGCTCTTTTCTTGGTGATTTCTCTTTCCATGATGTATTTGCGCACACTAGAATGTGCAACATAGACAATTACCTTATTGAAAGAGATTAGATGTTGAAACTTCTTGAGTCCCTTAACTGTTGCAAATGCCTGTCTTTCTACAAAATTGTAGTTTGTTTCATATTCTTTCAGGGTCCGAGAGTGAAATGCTATCAGATTTTCCCCCTTGCCCTCATTATCTTTCTAAGTTAAGACAATAGCAATGCTTGACTAGCTACTGAATACATACATTATGAAGTCCTTTGATAGGTTTGGGTTGACCAAAATAGGAACAAAAGAGATAACATCCTTGACTTTTTCAAAGGCTTCTCTGGCTTCTTTTGTCCATTTAAATATTTTATCTTTTTTTAGCATTAGGGTAATTGGCCTAATTATTCCTGCAAAATTAGAAATAAATTTACTAATGAAATTTACCTTCCCTAAGAAGGATTGAATGCCCTTCTTGTTGATCGGGGGAGGAAGCTCTTTGATTGCTTTCACCCGCTCAGGATCAATTGAAATTCCTTCTTTGGACACTACGTGCCCTAGTAGTTTGCCTTGTAGTACTCCAAAGACATTTTTTGGGGTTTAGGGATATCCCGAACTCTTGACATTTCTTGAACACCATCTCCAGATGATCAAAATGATCATCCTTGGATTTGGAGAACACTGTCAAATCATCCAAATAGATTAGGATAATCTTGTTGATTAGTTTGCTGAAATCAATATCCATTGTCCGCTAGAAGGTAGCTCCTACATTTGAGAGGCCAAAAGGCATCTTGGCGTATGCAAACGTTCCCCACTTGGTAGTGAACATTGTCTTATGTTGATCCTCCTCTTTGACCTGGATTTGATTGTAACAGGAGAAGCCATCTAACAGGGAAAACATCTTTGACCTTGCCACCATTTGTAGGATTGACTCCATTGAAGGTAGCGAGTAATGATCTTTCAAGGATGCTTTGTTTAGGTCTCAAAAGTCCACATATAGATGAATATCCCCATTCTTCTTTCAGATAGGGACCAGATTGGATACCCATGTGCTATGCTTGATTGAGAAGACAATCCACAATTGGATTAGCTTTGTTAATTCTTGCACCATTAGCGCTTCAATCTTGGGATTGACTGGTCTTTGTTTTTGATGGATGGGCTTCACACCTTCTGCCAACTCAATTGTGTGCTGAATGATATTGAGATCATATCCCCTGAGGTCATTGTATGACCAGGCCATCACTCTTTCATATTTATCACAAAATTCGATAAGCCTTTCTTTATCGTGATGTGGGGCGTCCTTCCCAACTTTGAGCTTTCTTCCATCTTTGACTTGAAGGTCCACATAGTTACCTTTATTCGCTACAAACTTTCGTTTGTAATTTCTTGCATCATCACAATCAAAAAGGTTTTCAAGAGTGACCAATCCTTTTGGAAGCTTGTTGGATTTTAGTTGGATGATCTATCCTTCATAGGCTTCAACAATCTTTGGTTGGAGTTGGTCAACAAACTCTCATGACTGTTGGATGAACAAGGCAATGTGTTCATCACTATCAAACACTTTCCAACTTTGGTCATTGTCTGGAATTTCCGGTCAAACTATTACTCGTACAGAGTGCTTGTTGTGAATGAGATTGGAGGCAGGATCAAACTGAGATCTGATTGATGCCATGTGATCCGCATCTATATTCTATTTTTGGGGCACCATCTAAATGTTGAAGGCTTCAAAACCCTCAATTAGGTCCCAAACTTTGTGTTTGTAGGATCGCATACGGACATTCTTGGCCATAGAAATCCCTCAGACTTGATTGACTACTAGTTCGAAATCTCCAAACACCATCAATTGCTTAATGACCATCCATTCCGTAAGGCTGATACCTTGCACTAGTCCTTCATATTCAGCTTCATTGTTCGAGCAGGTGAAATGGAAGCAAAAATACCTTAGTGCCTTTTCATTCTTTGGGGATATTAAACATATTCCAAATCCTGCACCATTCTTGCATCTTGCTCCATCAAAGTGCAATGTCCACAGTTCTAGGGCTTGATTGCCTTCAGATTCTTTGACAACCTTTGGGAGCACTTGATCTTCATCGTAGACGACATAGGTGTGCAACCCGATAGCATGGTAGTTTCCAAAAGGGTCGGTATCTATGTGTTCACTTAGGAGAACATCTTCTTGATCATTCTGGTCTCCAGTCATTTTTTCATCTTCTAGTAGCTCAATGCAATACATTTATTGCTTGATGATAGAGGTATGTGTGGCTTCAAAATTGATCATGGCTTCATTGGCTACATGTTCTAAATGTAAAGCTTCAGATTCTATCTTCATCTTTGTACCATGCTTGGTTCTAAGGATCAAATGCGACCAATCCAGGGACAGATATCTGCCCACTTTTGAAGTAAATTCTCGGGATAGGCAGAGGTCGAACATGGGGGGAACATCTATGATCACAGTGTCTTGCGACACTATGATACTAGGGCAAACAAATAGAGTCAAGGGGAGTGCTTTGATGACACCTACGGTTTCAACTTTGTTTCTATCAAGCTGCATCACTCCTCTTTTTAAGGGTTCATAGATGAGTCCTAAAGCTCCAGCTATTTGCTTAAGCATAACTGTGGTGCTAGCACCAGAATCAATCATGGCATTGTGTAATAATTTCTCCCCTATAATGAGAGTTAAGAAGAAGGGTTGAGGCTTCGGTTTATCTCTTACTTCAGCAGGGGCTTCTGCTGTGTTGTTTGTAAGAACTTTAGCGGAAGATGGTTGATCAACAACCCTTACTTTGGGCAACTGCTCCATTGGCATTGTGCTTGCATCTTCCCAGACAACCTTCTATTGTAGCGTCTTCTATTCTGGGATGGCTAGAATATCCCATAGAGACACATTAGTAGATGATTTCTTCAGTTGTTCCACCACATTGAATGGTGGAAGATTCAAATGTTTTTTCTCCTTCGATCTTGTTATAACAACTTCCCTTCATGGCTGATATTGCGACAGCGCTATAGAGGTACTAGGCATCTGGTCAAAAGCACTTTTAGGTTACATAATGACTAGTTGTGGGACAACCGGTTCGCCCATAAATCTCCTCTTTGATCGAGTGTAGTAGTCAAATTGTACTTGCGACATTTTAGATGCGGATGTATCATTTACAAACACTGCTTCTTCTTCTTCCATCCATGAGAAGAGTGTGTGGTCGGGAGCGATGTCCGCTTCTTGCTCTAGTGACATCCCTTGCATTTGTGCTGTGAGCACCGCATTGTCAATTTGCAAAGAGGTATACACATAGCTTTCAGAGTCTGATGTTGTGGCTTGGTTGTGTTGCTCCGCCACCTTTTGTTGTAGGTTTTCATGTGGGAAATTTTGGGGCATATGTGAATCACCACAAGGAAAGCACCAGGGATTGGTGTCATCCGCTAAATTATTTTTTCCCATAGTCAGCTCTTTGTTCGAACTTAGATAAGCACTTTGTAGCAGAGTGGGTACTGATACCATTTGATTTGTTGTTTGCGCTTGCGGATTTGTGCGAGCGCCTCCTTGGAACTAGTTTTGTTGGTAAGGGGACCTTCTGCCTTGATAATTCTGGTAAGTAGGCTTTAGAGGTACGACCTAATTGCAATTGATAACAGTTATCTCATTGACAATAGTTCGTAACATTTCCTTGAACTTGCTCATCTCCTCTTTTGAAGACTTGATGTAGAGGCAACAATTTGTGGCGCACTCGAATACGTATACATGGATTGAGGAGGGGCCGGTGCATTGGTAGAAGGAATTTCCTTGGTAGGAACTGATATCTCGGGGAATATAGGAATGATGGGCCGAGGCAAAAATTTCCCAACGTCTATCAAATTGTTCTTTGCCTTGATAGCGATGCTATATGCACCTGGTAGCGTGGTTCCGCCAAGAGATTGGATCATCATTGAAATGTTGGGATTGAGAGACTTTAAGTAGAACACGAATGCCAGATCGAGTGGGGGGCGGATGTTAACTTGAATCCTCTACCAGCTTGTATGGAATCGAGCATTGAAGTCAGCCATGGCTTTGTGCGGGGCCCGCTTTATGACCGAGAGCTGATAATATAGTGATGATCGGTCTCCTTCATTTGAAAATCTCTGATAGAAAGGCTCCCCGAGCTCATCCCAGGTACTTATAGTGTTTGTTTGCAACTTGCAGTACCAATCTAGTGCCTTTCCCCTGAAAGAGGAGACAAGCAGCCTTAACGCCACATTTTGGGTTGTAACCCCATGTACTAGACATACATCTGCAACATCTTGCAAGTGTTCAAATGGTTTTCTAGAGCCACCTCCGGTGAATTTAGGTATAACCTTTAAGGCAGAAATTGGGATAGCGGCCCAAATGACATGTGCTACTGGTGCAACAAGAGGGATTCCAACGTCCCATGCCACATAATTTTTGTTAGCGGCAGGCAACATGGCTAGCAGAAAGGGAGGAGGAAGCAAAATGTTCACTAATTGGGTCGGGCTGTACTGTCCCTAATGGTGGTACTAATAAACTAGAATTATTTGCTGTTTGGGACCTAGTAATAGGCCGATGGCTCATACATCCTTCTTGAAATTAGGTTCATTGAAGCTCGGTCCCACTGGGCGTGCCAGGAAAAAGAAAAACTGTTGATGCCAAAAATTGGCAAGGTAACAACCCTTTGTGGGAAACTCAGTTTATGGGGGACTTATTGCGCTAAACTGAGTGACCTTCAGATTTTTAAAGAAGCCAACTTTTTTTGTAAATGGGGTTTTGGAATGGGAAACAAAAGCAAATATAAAATAAAAAAGCTAACTAAGGTGATACACCAGAATTTAGATAAAAGACATGATAAACCTATATTTTGGATATGATCTAAGGGCCTGCTTAGCAATTTACCATGTCCTAGAATAACATAAATTACGGATTTGTAGCATGAACAACTCATTCAATGACATAAAATAATAATCACGCCCATTTACTAAAAAGAAGAGTCTAAAGACATGATCTAAACCAACAAACTTGGATTCAAATTATAGAAGTACGGCAAATAAACCATTCAAACAATAATGACACAACATAAAGTTTATCAATAGCATAAGAAATAGAGAGGCTGAACAATGGAACAGTTTGTGAGTTCTTGCAATAATCTAAACAATACAAAGGCCCGGTCTCTCCAAAAATCTTGTAATTCTAAAAATTGGTGAAATAGCATGTGATCTCCAAACTTGTAACCTTGAACATTGGAACCTTCAGAACCCTCTTCTGAAGCAAAGAGCAGTATTTATAGCAATCCTTCCACCGCTTGGCAAGTAGCAACCAAAAAGATTTGGAATCTAAGCAATGATATTGAGGCAATGCTTTCCCTCGGCCATTGTAACAGAAAAGATTCGAGACACAACATTTAGTCGCCCCCCATTCAGGTGCATCCCCTGTGAATGATGGCAGTGGTCCAATAGAGTCTTGTGCAGACAAGTGCCACCTCTTTGGATAGCCAGTTAGAACACGTGGCAGCATCCTGTAGCCCATAGTTCGCTTTAATCCTTCGCTGAAGAAGCTTGCGCTGAAGGGACGCGTGGTAGCATATCGCTCCCTGCGTTCGATTTCCCTTTTCTTCACTGAAAACTTGCGCTGAGATGACACATAGCAAGCTGTTTATTATAGATGCCACCTGTGGGGCCCGCCAAATCTTTATGCGAATGGGAGCTATGTGGCACACAAGTGGGGATCAACAAGGAAGTGAAAGGAAGCAATCAAAATGACCTATGGTGAAGACATGTGGGAGCATTTCGAGGGCTGATGAGAGAGAGGAGAAAAATCCTTCAAAGAGCGATTAGCATACACATGGTTGAGGCCACAGTGACAACCAAAAGGGGGCCGATAAAATTCATTGAAGGCATGTGATAGTACTTAGCCAAAAATCAAACCCGAAGGGAGCATGGTGAATTTCGTATTCAAAGGTACCTAAAACACTTCATCACCCATCTCTTGAGCAAACATCTTCATTACTTCCTACACCCCATCCACATCAAAAGCTTCAATGTTTATCACAGTGTGTGCAACCATTGGTCATGGTTCCCTTCCATTTCACAACAATTCCACATACCTCCATCCCCTCACCCTTCACTCATTATCCTACATATCTCCCCCACGACCTTCCTATGGTCCATGCTTTTCACTAAGCCTCCCCATTCATCTTTTGCATAAGTCTTGTATAATACCTATCATAATCCACATTATAATCCACTATTTTCCTCCATAATCCACATCATAATCCATTATCTACCTAATCCATCTCCCTCTCATGCATTCCCCTACCAACTTCTATGAGCATAATGAAAATTGACATGGTTCGAGCAATGCCATCCATCTCTAGTGGGACTACCACCTTTCATGGAACTAGACACTTGAGTCCCTCCTATCCATATTCCCCTTCTCCTATCCAAAAAGTTAAATAGTAAAAAAAAAATTAAAGAGAAATCCCTTCGTCCAACGGTGAAAACCTAGTAAACAGGTGCCATGGATAAGTACCATGATGAAAACCTGACAAACATGCGTCATGTGTAGGTTGATCTTCTATGTCACTTACACTTGGGGGCACAATGTCTTATCTATCCAACCTATCATTTTCATGTCATATCATTTCCATCCTACCTACCATCTTTAGCCATCATACATACCTATCATATTGAGTCCACTTATCCACCCTTCTCCTTTTTGATCTTGATTAAGATATAGGGGCAAAGTGTTGAAACATGATTTGGATATCTTTTGATATAGCTCATCCTTCCAAACAAGCCTATAATTATCTTATTGTCATAAGCTTTGTCATGAAAAATCTTGAGTATTGTACCTAGAATGGGGCATGTTATTCCTATGCGGCATAGTCTTTGGAGATCTCATCTTTGTTCTCTTATGATGCATACATCCATTCCATTCACTATGACCTATCCTTTTATCCATCCATCTATCATGAGCCTTTTATCCCTTATATTATCACCCACCCTTTCATCCATCAATCCCATCATCTCCTTGCACCTAGACTTGGTTTTCCCTTGTCATTGGTATCTAGCACAAAGGCTACCAAAATTGTCATCCATTGACATCTCAAAACATTTCAAAAAAGTCCTTAAAAAAATACAAAAAAATTGAAAAAAGGTCCTTAAAAAAATCCAAAAAAATTCAAAATATCCCTAAAATACAAAAAAAAAGGAAAAAGGTCATAGAAAAAGACAAAAAAATTAAATATCCATAAAAACATCCAAGCAATAAAATCAAACCAAATCATTTCTTTCAATCAATTCTTCAAAACAATTCAATGCCCCTCTTTGTCATAATGTAGTTTATCGCATTGTGACAGTTTCCAATTCTTCCGACTTGCACTTTATTAAATGATTTCATGAATTATTTAATTGGCTAATTTTCCTCCAATCCTTCAACTTGCACAAAAATATTCCCCAAGGAATATTCCCTTTTTAAATTTGAATTCTTCCCTCCAACTTGAAAAATATCTCTAATGTATGATTCCTAAAATTAAGAGATGTTGTTGAGTCTCTCATAGATTATTGACCCTTGATCTAATCCTTGATCCATGCCTCATGGATTATCGACCACTTGATTAATCTTTGATCCATGTTCACCTCCTTAATTTTCTCTCATCTATTAATCATTATTTTCAATCCTCTCCCTTGATCAATATCTCAAGAATCTATAAATACCAAGCCTATTTCATATCTAGAGCATTTCTTGTGAATCAACCTTCATCAAGATTTTGTAACAATGGATAATGTGTAAAACTGAGCAATCCACATCCATCTCACACTTATGCATCAATTCACAATGGGATTGAGAGATTTGCATACTAGTTTAGGTTCAATTGCTTTGATTTTCATGTTGATCTCTTTGAATTGAGTCTTTGCTAGTATTGTTGAATTGTTCAAATTTCATTATGACATTTTATTGATCATAATCTTCTAGTTTCTTCTAGTTTAAAATCCTAATTGCTTTCTGTAATGTAGGAAATTGTATACCTCTAGACTTTCACACTATGTTTGGGTTCCTTAATTTATTCGACTTAATTAAGCTTCTAATTTACCAAATTATGTATTCCAAAGCTTTATTTTCTCATTTTTTAGAGGGGAAACCGAAATTTAATTACTACATTCAATATTTTAATCACATTAGAGCATGTGTGTCCTAGACTTATAGGCTAGGAATCATTTTCCCAAGGGAAAATGGGTCCCCTTTAAGTCTTAAGACCCATTTTAAAATATGTTTTTGGTGACATTTTATTGATTCAAATTCAACTTGAAATTGTCAACTTTTGAAATCTAATTTTCAAGAAATTAGATAAACACCTATAAATACATAGCCTTTTTATCATTTGAAATCTAACACACTTGATGAAGCAATCCTATGAGAAAATATTATTTTCAAGAGAATTCAAGAGTATATTTATCAGTCATTTGTTGCAATAATCAAGGTCCTAACATCATGTTCAAGCTTATGTGTCTTCATGTCATCTTGTGAGGGCTAACATGCATTTATGATCTTTAAGCATCCAAGCATTTTCAAGTGTCCTAGAAATCCATCAAGAAAAGCAAGATCATATTCCTTGAAGACATGTGTTTATCTTCAGTCCTCTAAGGGAAGCCATTGAAGGTTAGGTGAGTTGTAATAAGCAAGTGTTCATTCATCATTTCCCTCTCCATTGTCATTATCTTTCTATCAAAGTTTAATTACCAAATTAAGGGTTTGACTAAGGCAAACCCCCATTCCAACAAAACAATTTTTCTCTTTGTGTATGTGCAGATTACAGGTTGAAGAAGAATTGAAGAGATCTTGAAGAACAAATTTTGTATTATTGTATAAGTTGTCATCATTGTTGTCAAGCCAAGGAAACTAGGTTGTAGACTTTATTTTTGACTTTCTGATAGTGGAAATTGTGAAAAACATAAGCTAAAATCCAACCTTTGAGGTTTGCCAAAAGTATTTTCAGAAGCCCTAACTAGGACCCATTCGCCCTAGGGTGAATATGTCCTTCAACAAACCTCAAAACCAACTTTTGGTGATAGATGCATGTGTCTAAACCCTTATCAGATCTGCTTGCAAACATTGATTTAAATTTTTGTACTTTCAAGAATTTGTAAATTCATGTATTAGGTCATATAATTCATTTAGTTTGAGCATTGCAAATCATTTTAATTTGGTTTCAGATTTGTCCTATTGTCTTAAGGACTGAGATTTAGGTCTAATTGACTCACCATTGAGGTTGAAAGCCAATATTTACATGTTGTGATCTATTTCCTAATGAAATGCCCTTAGGGAAAGACACAAATAAATAAAACACCCCTTCTTGTTTAAGGATATCTTTCCCAACATTTCATTTTGGTGAACCTCACTTTCTTACATCATACCTTTTTTGATTTGGAGATTTTTGAAACCATAGATCTAGGTTTTGCATCATCTTTTTTTGCATTTCATTTATGATTACATATTGCATGTTTGCATCATTTAAAATCATAAAAATCCAAAAATATTGCATACATTCTACATAATAACTTGAATTAAGGTGTGTTTCAATCTTCTAGATTAGCATTTAATTCAAAATTGCATTAAATTTTTTTCATCATTTTGTTCATACATTGTCATTTAAATTGAATTTGCATTTTATTAGATGTTTGGAAAAACTGTCATTGAAGAGTCTGTTTGCAGTTAGGAACAATGAGCTTAAATATCAAGTTAAACACTCAGATTTAATTTTTTCAAAACCCTATCCTAGGATTCATTCGCCCTAGGGAGAACTTATCTTGGTACAAGTAATTTTCCAAAATTTTGCACACTACTTTGTCTTTGTCTACTTTATTCTCTTGTACTTGTATATCTTTGTTTCAGTTTCAAAAATTGCATATTTTTGTAGTTGTTTGCATCTAGTTCAATTGGTGAAAGACATGACATTATTTAAAATCAAAATTGGCATTCAAAAGTAATCATTTTTAAGTTTGTTGAATCTAAAATTAGTCAATTATCATATTTTAGATCTAAAAATTACAATATCTTATTTAATACTTGCATTTTGTTTCCTATTTCTGAATGTTTAAACTATCTTTATTTGGTGCCTTTTTTCCATTTTGGCTACACTTTTGGTTTGGTGAAACTTGTATGAGTATCACAACCTAGTGTCTTACTGCCAATACTTTAGTGAGATGTAGTTCGAGACTCATGACATCCCATGTTGATACATCCACTATGGATCTTGGGTTTTCCAACTCTTTCACTCATAGTATTGACACTATTTAACCCATGTTGGATTCCATCCCTAATGTCACATGTCCTATGACCACTACTACTAATATTGAAACCATTGTTGTTCATGTCCCTCAAGAGAACTTGCAAAAAATGGATAAAGCCTTAGAAAAACTTCTAGACTATGTGAGTACATAATATATTGTTTGGATTTTCCTTCCTATTATAGATAACATGAGGAGAATGCTTGATAACGAACTAGAAATAGAGATTGTGTGTATCCTAGCTCACATTATTGATAATCATGTTCCTACAATGGCTAGTTGTGCTCAAACTTTGGGATGCACTCAAAGTCAAGAAGGAAATCAAATTCCTTCCCCTACAACCATAACTTCTATTCCTATCTATACTCATCCAACTATTACTACAACAATGCAACTGACCAAAATGAAAAGGCCACAAAGCAACATAGAATATAAAATACACTGCAAGGCATGAAAGAAAATGATAATGATTTGTAGGAAAAAAGCTCTATAGAAGATAAATCTATCAACCAATAGATTACATGAGTGAGTGAATTGTCTTTAAATCTTCCTTCAATCCTCTTCAGATTGGTACCTGCACATTCAAAAGGAGAGGAAGGGTTGTGCCATATAAGGGCTTGTCTTAGCGAAACCCCGTGTTGGTTTTTCCACCTCCACAATGGAAAAATTAATGAAAGAGAGCTTATTCTTTTGAGGGATAGAAGATAAATGATAAATGAATGATGAATCAACAATGGACTGCAACTCACCACTCAAATCTGATTTCCTTGAAGGATTGAAGTCATGCATGTATCTCCTCGAGGTTTGATTATAATTTGGCTTGGATTGCTTTGAAGACCTACAAGTGTTAGTCCTCACAAACAAAATGTATGCATAAACATGAACAAACTCACATAAAACTTGACATGATGCTTTGATGATGAAATGCTGCAAAAAATCTCTAAATTTTTCTCTTGGCTGCCCTTGACTTAATCTTGGAGTATAATAATTGCTAATAGATTTCCTTGTTCCTCTTGTTGTTGTTTGAAATAATGGAAATGCTTAGTATTTATATGAAATTGCTTTAATTTCTCAAAAATTAAATCCCAATGGCTGATAATGAGAATTTGAATTTCAAATATTAAATTACTACTACTAACACTTTGAATTTTGAGGCCACATTAAGGGGAATAGGGCATAAGGACGACCTAGTCCGAATCCTCAACTTTCAGGATCCAAAGTGCTAGGAGCAAAATATTAAATGTATACTTGGATCTTGCACATTTAATTTCTTGAAAAATGTTAAAATAGGCCATGTGATGCATAGTTTAGGAAATTAGGTCACATACAATTAGGTCCATCACTTAGGGGGAGCAAAACATAGCGTGAAATTGTCAAGGGTGACAATTTACAATGCTACACGTAGGATCTTTGACATTCTCCATGTATCAAAGCTACATCCTTTTGGTTTCCTCAGTATCCCATGATCTATAGACACCATACCTAATATATCCTCCATGACACCAAATATGGAGCTCTAGAAATACCAAGTTCTATGTCATCTAGAGAGAAGGGAATAATCATGTTTTCTCTCACTTGCCTCTTGAGGGGGAGGAGTAATTCCATCTCTAATCCCACTTAGGTCCTTCACTAAACTAAAAACCACAACTTTCTTTCCACTATTGATACAAGATTGCTCATAAACACAAAAAATAACTTGACAAACTCATGTATAATCATAGTTGAAGGGAGGAGAAATCCACATGTCAACCCTTGCTATGAACTAGAGCTCACAATATTTCCTTGTCTAGTAGAAATGACATTTGAGGAAGAAATATGCTTGATACTATTGGTGCCAAAAGTCACCGTGGTTGAGGGCACCTTCAATGCTATCAAAGGACTTGTTGCATAAGCATTTTGTTAGGCCTTAAATGAAAGGTCTATCAACCTTTCTTATTCCTTATCTAGAGAACCACTCTATTCATCTTTATCCCCTGCTCTTGCATCGTATTGACCATCCTCAAAGCTTGGCCATGGATATTTCTTGCTCACTTTCTTATAGAGAGTTTTCCCATTCACTCAAATTTTCGGAAATCTTTTTCTTTATTTATTTGTTGAGGAGGATATTTTTTTTAATACGAACCCATTTTATGTTAATATAGAATATCACTCATCTCCAATAAAAGAACAAAAAGAACAACATAAAAACCACATAAAAGATGCGAAATTTTCATAAATATGAACTATTAGGACAATTTGAATTGCTATGAATTCTTATGCAACACACATCTTCTCCAAGATGCATGAACAATGAAATAATGGAAATCATAGTATGAATACACAGAAACGAGAATGTGAAATTCTAGTTTGTGATGATATATTTCAATGTTTGTAAAAGAGCCTAAATATAAAGGCGTATAAAACAAGTACTGAGCTACCACAAGGGAAGCTTCCCTTGTGCAGCCACCAACCCAATAAGCACATACAAAATTAACATATTTAATAAATACATTAACAATCCAAAACTTTGGATCACAAACCCAACATCTCATATTTCAATTTATTTCCCTTCAAATTTTTCATGATGCTACATCAATGGTGTGATCTTATGGCTTGGAGTTTCTACTTTTTTTAGCCTCATAAAAATCAAATGAAGAGTTATCATATACACCAAATAATGAATCTTCAAAAGTCATCCAAGTCACTGATTGAAAACACCACAGTCTTTTCTTATTTCACCTTCATTCCCTGTTTTAACTCCGACTCTTCCTAGCTTTGTCATGGCAGTCGTAAAAGCAGAATTAAAGGAACTTGTGCTAGATGCAAAACTATTCACTGTACTTGATGAACGAGAATCAGTGAAAAGAACTTCATCAGATGTGAATAACCCTTTTCCATTTTGTAGATTTTGGTAGTAATCATTATCAAATGTCCTCGGAGTTGTTGGGTCCATGTCTATGGCAATGCTAGGATCCACATTCTTGGGGCACGCTTGTTGCAATTGAGTAACATAGGAAGGATCAATACTAGAATCCACTGGATTACCATAAATTCTATCTGCAAATTGGTTACAGTGAGAAAATCCGACTGTATGAGCACCTGCACAAATCAAAATTGAATTCTTAAACAATACTAACAATATGGATGCAATTTTACAAATCAAATGTGTTTACAGTATTCTAAATCTTATTATAGATGTGACAATAATAAGGATATGATTTTACCTGAAAGAGCAACCGTGTCAGTTTGAGACAAACCCTTTGAAGCAAACAAGCTATTTAGCTCGTCAAGTTTGAATTCTGCCTTTGGTAGATTTCCAGGCACTCTAGATGCCTTAGAAACCAGTCCATCTCTGCGACCCAATTCTACACTATAAGAGGGACCTCCAGCCTACAAAAATGTGAAAAAAACAAACGATTGCATTTAATCCCCACAACACTTTAATATATCAAGTTTACATTGGTCTGAATATTCCTTTATCAAATTTCAGGTTGGTTTGCTGATTCTCCCAATACATGAACAGAGTCACAAATTCTTCTGGATTCAAAATGTAATGTTATATACAGGGAAATTCATCGCTAGCAATTTACCGTCAGTAATTCACTATTAGCAATTCATCATTGTGTTAGCAATTCACCGCCATCAATTTATCACTGTGACATATTCATTGCATATACAATTCACCACCAGCAATTCATCGCTGAGGTATATTCCTCGTGTATATCTTTTTTATGCTTCAACAAAATCTCTGTACTTTTTCTTTTTTGGGTACTCTTGACCACTTAAATATTGAAAAATGTATATGTGATGAATATACCATGACCATAAATTGCTGGAGGTGAATTGTATACACGATGAATATGTTACGACGATGAATTGCTGGCAGTGAATCACTGGTGATGAATTACTGACGATGAATTTTCCTAAAGCCATATAAATTGATTCCATAAAAAATACTTTTACATTTAGAATTTATTATTACTTTTTACATTTAGAATTTATTATTACTTTCAATCAAAATAGTTGTAGACCCAATATTAATAAGTACAGAAAAGCTCTAGATAGTTATCCTCCTAACAAATTTATGAAAAAAGAAAAGAAAAATACCAATCCAACAACATCTCTTGTAGCCAAGGCAAGGATGTCAGCGCAAGACACCACATTTGGACATACTGCTTCCACAGCCTCTTTTGCCTTGATCACAGTATCAAAGCCATCCCCAGCCAGAGATAAGTTATCTGAATCATCTTTCTCAGCTTTATTGTCCCCACTGGATTGAATTAGAACCGAGGCATCACAGCCCTGTTACAAAGATACATATAACAATAAAATTGTCATTTTTTAGGTATACAATCTTAAATCGAGACAATCAAAGAAATCCTCCACCTAAAGGCACATAAAAGGAAGATTCTAACAAATTAACTTAATCCAAAGACAGACCCAATTGCTCAACAACTATTAAATGCCAAACTCTTTCTACCAAGAACATTATGATGGAATAATTTCTTACCTCAACAAAACAGTCGTGAAAGAACAGCCTGAGAGTTGCAGGAATTGTAACAAACGTCTGCTCAAATTTAGTCTGGACTGCTTGTTTAACAGTGGATTCCAAATTGGGGCACTTTGAACCATAAAAATTCTCACTAAGTTGGGCTGCCCCATACCCAACCCAGAACCCCACAATCACAAATACAAGAACTAGTGACCTCCTCGACATTTTTAATGAACAGGCTCAAGATTATTTCAGCTGCTCCGATCCCGAGGATCGAACCGGGTCTTATACTGTTGAACGACACGATAAATGAACTGGTCATGGCGACAAAGTACTTAAATTTCAGTAAATATTTTTTAGACCATAGAAGAATCGGTCATGGCGGCGACTTGTACAAACAAACAATACAAAATTTCCAAACTGCAACGTCATGAGATGTTAACGTTTTGGACGCGCCTCATGGATTTTCTTTAAAATGATGTTATGTTCTTGCTTTCGATTAGGTAGATGGAAATGTTCCGCGTCTCAAATATTAAATTTTGAGCTGTTCGTGGAATTTGTCCAGTTTTTTCTTATTTCTAGCATGTGTCGGGTTGAAAACAGGTTGGCAAATAAAGGGTAGATTCCTCAAAACTTCCTTTCTTTTTAAAATTTAACAGTACTCGGTTCACCCCAGTTCAGCTGTCATGTTGGTAGGTGAAGAATCTTCCTTCAAGTCAAGTATGTGAATTGATTTTACCATTAAAAAATCTTCATATTTAGGTAAAGAGTGCACTTTACAGCATATTGTGTAGGTGTTCGAAGTGTAGATTCTTTGCACGAGTTTTTTGATTTGGTATTTTTATTGTTCTTAGACTATGTTTACCATTCATAGATTTTATTTTATTTTATTTGTCTTTAAATTAGCCTTAGTTTTCAGATTAACATTTATTTTGTCCAATTCAAGAGTGTAATCTTGGCCTTCTCAATTCAAATTCTAAATTTTAGTTATGATCTTAGGTTGATTTAATTTATTGTTATTGATATTCATTCATTCACACATAAAAAAGTTCAAACGATGCACTTATGACATGTATAAAAAGACAATACTCATTACTCATTTCAGTCATCATAAAGAGATCACCATCTATCATATAATAAAATATTATGAATCACCCACACCTCTATTATAGCTCTAATTTGTATTAGTCATCTTACTCACATTAACTATTGCATCAACAAATATCATTCCCTAATTCAAATTGCATTGGTCTACTACTTGAGCATTCATTGCATCAAGTCTCAAGCTCTCATTATTATTTTGTATTGCATCATTCTTAGCTACTTAAACACATCCATTACATACATCGCTTGGTGTGTTTTCCAACTTATCAAAACATCATTGAACTACTCAAATGGGGCTTGATTATAATCAAGGAAGTCTCAAGGATTCCCCTTTGTCATAGCGAGTGCTAGTGATTCTTTTTAACACCACCATGTTTCCTATTTGTAGGATAAAAATGCAAGAAAACAATTTATGTAGGTATTGAAACCTTAATTTGTCAAAGGCCAAGGTTGTCATTTATGGATTAGGACCATATAGAGGTTTTTAGGGTCACATATCTTAGAATTAATGATGCCTATGTGAACTCAACCTTACATACAATCTACAAATGACCAAATTCATATTTCATCATTATGCTTCCACTGCTTCCAATTTTGAGCAATTATATAGGCTATGATTATAAATCTATGAATAAAGCCATGGATAACTAAGATTTAAACATTAGGGATGCCCAAATTGGTCAAAGCTACCCAAAAGGGGTCAAGGCTGCCAATGTGGCCTTGATCAAAGTTACCACATAATTCTATATTTCGTAAAGTGCATTCATCATAGCATGTTCATCCTACATTCAATCTTGAGTAAATTCTAGGTATTAAATCTTTGTCATAGTCAAATTGGTATCCCCCTCTTTAGGTCCAAGATACACATTTAGTTTTGTTTTAGTTCTACATTTGTTATCTAGATCTAGGTAAATGTTTATACTAACCTCATTTATCTAGGTTAATTTGATTGTTGATTGATCTTTATCTAGATACACTCTCATGTTTGTGTATGATAGATTTCCTAACAATGCCCATTTTGCTTATCCCCTTATATTATATATGATAATGATATAATTCATGATGTCCACGATGAGTTTAGTGCTTAAGTCCTCACTTCTATTGAATATGATTCAAGAGATACGAGTTCATACTATGAATAATTATGATGATGCTTTACTTGAATTTTATCGTAATGTTATATATGATGATCATTCTTCTCATCAAATAAATTATGGTAGTGATACATCTAGGTTGAAAACATTTCTATCTCTTATGAAACTTTGGATTGTATGCCTTATAGTACTCACATTATTAAAGGCCCATTAATTGATACATTTATTGGTGATAAAAATGAGTATCATAAAGGTATATATTTATATGTTATAACTTTTTCTTCATATATTATACACATGTTGATGATGATATATTTTTATTGAAGGAATTCATGTAAATTTATTTGATGAAGCTTTATTATGGTTTGATTTGTATTACACTTCTTAAAATTCATACATGGATCTTGTATATACTTTTATGGAACATTTTACTTTAATCCTAATGATGTTTGTAGGGTGATACTGATATTTTAACATCAAGTGGCTATGCTTATTATGTACTTCAATAAATCTATCCTACCATCCAACATGAGAAACAACTCTTGCTTAAGAACAACTCATCAAGTTTCTTCTTATAAAACCCATTAATAATCTATACATGTTCCAAAGAATTATAATGATTACTTTTGTGATTATCATTGGAACCATTGAGGACAGGGCCTTTAGGAATTGAATTAAGGGGTTATCTTTATATAGAAACTCACTTGGTTGATGGGTTATCTTCATGGGGACACTCAACTATTGGGGAGAGAAGGTCGAAGAGGTCAAGGGATGACCCTATGTTGGACACACTACGAGGATATGTATTATGTACTCAAGCATAAAATACAAGGTCTTCTTAATAAGCATGTGATACAAGTTGAGGATATTTAGGGTTATTGATGTATATCTTTAAAACCTTGTTGCGATAGGAAGGATTCTCTTGAAGCTATTGCTAAGATAAGTGGAAGTTGTGTGGATAACATTATATTTACATCTAGCACATGACATGGCTCATATGGTGAAAATTAAGACCTTGATATATATACAAGTACACATAAATGGAGCAATATATGATGGTATATTTACATAAGAAATAAAAAGGCATACTGAGAATCAAAGTAAAATAAATATTATAAAAAAACATCTCAAAAGAATGCATTTACATGATTTCTCCAAATACCATCAAAATTACTATCACTACATGACATCTATATTTACAAAGAGACATGAGTGAACCGTTCTTTACTTGTGTATCATGATATAAAAGACAATGCTCTTATTGGGGGCAATGATTTAGGTAATAATCTTATGGTTCCCTTTGACATAATTGTATTTCTATTTCTCACTAACATGTGTTATTTCATGTTCTTCTTTATTTAAATGAAATGAACTTCTCATGTGGGAGGCAATGTTATTTTCTTAGTTGCAAATTACATGCATTCATGACTCTTCCAAATGGGGAAAAAGTGGAGTCATCTTTCATCTTTATACACAATCATCACACACAAGTAAGTATCTATTATAAGCATCTTTATTTATCCTTTGATTTCCTTATCACATATTTATACAGATAGATTTACACCTAGATTAACATGCTTACACTCAAAATTTTCATACTTAGATTTTTTGTGTACTTGATTTATCAAGCTTATGTTTAGATTATCATATTATATTTTTATTAAAAACCTCTTCTTGATTTGTGTGCACCATTTTGTGACACAAAATGAAGGTGCATATTATTACTAATTACACTCTAATTTTATGCATTGTTTATGCATAATTCATAGATTGAATTTGGGTTATTACTCCAACTATTCTACTTCCAATTGTGCCCATTTTTTCTTTTTACTTTGGTATGCTTTCTCATGTACATTTGCATACGCATAAAGAGGCAATTAAATGCAAGGATATTCACACATTTCCACATTGTTTTACACCACTTTACATGGATGTCCTAAGTGCATAGTCTTAGCACATAAATTTGTTTGATTTGGTGCACTCAATAACACTTAGAAATACCATTTTACTCTCAGACCAATCTTTGTTCTTAGAGAATCAATTTTTTTTCTTCCAAGTCAACACCACATGTGCAACCTTGACCCTCTTAGTTTAAATTCAAATTTAAACTATGGCCCCAAGTTGACTCTACCCAATGTTATCATTACTCATTGCATCATGTAACACAAATCTTAAATTGTGTGCTTATGAGTTGCATACAATTTCCTAGATTCCTTTGTTTCTTCAACACATTTCTTTAACATTTAAAGTATATCATATCAAGTTCAAATTTTCTAGTCCCAAAACATTTATCATTGATCATGTAAGTATACCTCTTAAAAGATAATTTAGAAAACCTAGCTTAAGTAGGAGATATTGGTAATTCTATTGGAAGGAATGAAGGAAATTTAGATTAGCCTCTTTTCATGATTGCTTTCTTTCTACTATTTCTTACATAACATTAGTGGTTTCTTTCTAATTGAGTACTAGAAAAAAGAATTAGTAAACTAGAAAATTACTTGCATTAAGTAGAGTAGTACTTTTCCCACATTTCATTTTGGTGAACCCAATGTGAATATTTTACTTTCTTTCCTTTATGAATCAATCAATCCTTAATCATCAACACCTCAATCCTTTAAAATTAAAAAGATGCTATGTCTCTACCTATTTCTATTCTATTTTATGTGATATTTTGATCTTTATTCATTCCTAAATAAGAGAAATTTTCCTTTTAAAAATAAATAAATGCTTCTACAAAGGATGAACTAAATTATGTAGTTTTATTGGAGTCCAAATCATATTTTTTTTACCTAAAATTATAAACTTTCTACTATTTTTGTCTAGTGTTTGCTATGGTTTTATTGCTATTGTGTTTTGACTAGAATTGGTGAGATTTATCCCTTCAATTATTCCTTATTCTTCTACCCCCTCATCAAATCAATAATCTCAGTCTAATTATTTCTACCAATGACATGTCTTCTTTCTTATTTTAATTCATACTCTTCTTTTCCTTCCTTGTCATCTAACTAGTATGTAATTCATCCTCATTAACCTCCTTGCAATAAATTTTTTGACGATGAGGCTACCCTATCCAAAGTTGATTTACCCACCTGACAAGACATTGGTTTCCCTATTTCATCATATAGAGAAATCTAGTTGATGTAGCCTCCTATGTTGACACTTCTTACTTTATATAATCTTTATGAAACCTCCTTATTACCCACCCACAGGCGCATGCCATATTTTATGGTATCAACCACATTAAGTCCATGCCCAAACCCCAAGTCAACCTACTTTCCCAACCTTCATTCCTCCTTTTAAGCTTGTATTTATCCCTTTATTAAATAATCTTCATCCTTCCATACCTATCCCCACACCTTATGCCACCCAACCTACCTTTTCTTAAATATCCAAGCCTATCCTTTCAACTCTAACCCCCCTTCAACCAACCCCTTCTCTTATTATACTTATGTACCATCAGGTCCTAATCTTTACTCTTTTCTTATCCCACTATTTCCACTTTTGTTGCCATAGCTACATATTCTCATATATTAGCCATGCCTTCTCACTCTTTTCCACCCCTTCTACAACCTATAATGACATCATAACTTCCTACCTCCATTCATAAATTTTTAGTGGTGTCTTTGTTCAAAATAATTATTTTTTCAAGTCCCTAAAAGTCAAGATTGTTCTATATGTTCTAATTATTATAAATGATGATCTCTTATCTTTGATTAAAATGATAATTTGTCTCTTGATTTGCCTCTTGATAATTATGCCAAACTATATAATTATCCTTTCTATCCAAAAATGACCTAACTACTTCCAATATATTTCTTAATTTCTAAAAGTTTAATGAGAGTGTAGATCTAATTAAGTGTTCTTTGTTATAATTTCTTTGTGTATGATTATCTGTTTAGATTTATTGGGCCCACTTGATTGAGCCTTGTAAATATCTTCTCATGCAAAGGTGTTAACTTGAAGATCTCAACTTGGGTGCCCAAGGTGGGTCCAATTCAATCTCTGTTAACAAAAACATATCTCTCCATCAATTCATGCAAACATGATGCATGATTGATCATCCCCACTTAACTGAATGCATCCACCTGTTATCTGTCATGCAACTCAAGTCAACTAAATTCAACTAACATGCAACTCAAACTAACTACATGCAACCGAAGATAACTGAACCATAATTGAACCATAACTGAATTGAACTAATACTGAACTAAACTCCATTCATGTAAATATCAATTCCTAACTTCTAGGATCTTTACATGTGTTACTAAAGTGTTATCTTTCTCCAAACAACTAACTGAACTCAAGGTGGGTTCCACCTTCCATGTGGGTGCCCCATGTGCTCCTATTTTATAGGAGCTCTTCTTGGGCATCCCCACATGTTCCTATCATTTAGAATTAATTACAAATGTCAATTTACATGTTCATTTCATTCAAATTTAATCTCCTTATAATCCTAGTGTTGGGGAACACTTTCCAAGGACTTAGGAGATACATGAAATATGTTTAGGATTGCAATTAAATGGCATCCTATTCCCGACATTCTCCCACTTGACATTATACATTGCAATTATTCTAAACAAGGAATCATTCTTATAAATCAAGTATAGGACTCAAGGCCAATGGCCTTCCTGCACTAAGAATCAATACCTTTCCCAAGTCTCTGTAACCATTTCTTTTGTCAGTGAAACCTGCACCAATCTATTCATGAACACAAGCATCAAATTCAAATGATAACAAAAGACTTTGAGTGACTTCCACACTCATACCAAATTGGAATAGCAACCATAGAAAGTTGCTAGCTCATCCAAAACTATCATAGGTAGAACTTCATGCTATCAACATAGCAACCCAAATCTGCAAACAAGTCCTCGTATATCCACCATCCTACAAAATAAGACTCCAACGTAACAACACACATAGACATGCGATAAAATACCTCTAAAGTAACTCACTATAGTAAAGTGTAACCAGTCCAAGAGAGGTGCCCCTCTCATACATAACACATATACCTTCTGGAACTCCCACTGCACAGGTAATGCCAAATTTGAAAACAAGATCACAGCATTAACAAGTCCTCCTATAGCACTTCACATAGAGGATGTGGCTAACTCCTCTATCATAGTGTCAAAGAAGCATATAATGATATGCAAAATACATCTCTCATAACACAAGAACCTTCAAGAATAAGTCTATTCCCACAAAGAGAAAACCTACAAATCAAATCATATTCTTATACCACACTAACATGTGCCAAACTGTGTAAAGTAAGATCTCCTTCAACACTCCCAAACTGAAAGGATATCGACATCTAACCATTCAACTTATAATGAAACATGGCAAAACTTAGATGTAAACCTCTCACAAAAAGTAGATCAAACTTAGCTAAAAATTCCCACAACAAAAAGGAATATGCCCAAAGCCACTAACTATCTCCCGTACCTCTCCTACCCAAATCCTCATAACTAACTCAAGTTCAAGATTGCAAGGAGAACAATGGAAATACATAAAATAATGCATCCACTTCTCAATAATGCATAAGAGAAGTAAAGATACATCTTAATAATGCATCTAATAATTATGCAGACAACATCTCTTAGATCATTTTACCTGCCGAGTAGACCAAGAGTGGGATACAAGATTGTCTTGTGCATACAATAGACAACCTTCTCATCAGGTCTATGATGGACTCATATCCATTTCTAGGTGTAGGCTTCTCGATCTTTACTGTTGAAAAATATTTTCTTACAAGTAACCATTCCAACATATATCTCTTAACATAAGAAATATCTGGCCTAACCCAAGTCTCTCTAGTATCCATGAGCACCCACCAATCAATCCATGCCAACGTCAAATGCAACCTACATAATCATGAAGCTCCAAGAAAATGATTAATACTCAAAACTAAAAAAAAAAACTACATCCTCTCCAATAACACCTTTACCAAAGACTCTAAGGGTCCTCCATGAAACAAGATGCTAAAACCTCTTCAAATCACATGAAGATAACCATATCCTATCAAAGCTCCCATTGAACTGTGATACCGAGTTATACATGGCAACAAGATAAACATCCAACCATCACTATCAAAATCTCCCATTAAAACATGTAACCAAGCTATCCATGACATCGTGATAACCATCCCTTGAATGAAGATCATCTATACATGCAAAACCATGGGATCAAAACCATGGGCTCCAAAACCATGGACCAATACAACTAGCACAAAACCATGTGTTAAAGGCCACTAAAGGTTAATCCAATAACTCTAACCCAAGAACTAGTTTAACCCAATTTCCCTCCCCTTACCACCTGGGAGAACTCCTCTCTTACCAGACCTTTCTTTTCAGGGATTGAGCAAGCCATACTAGGTCTTACAACCATCAACCCAAATACATTGTAACATACTTCTTTTACAAATTTGAAATAACACAATAGTAAAAGCTCTGACTACAACCAAAAAACCTTCAAAATTTTAAGAGAAAGGTGCCCCAAACTCTACCCAACCATTAGCTCTGATACCAAATGTTGAAAATGGAGGTAATTATGTAGCTTAATACTTTGTAAAACTATGAGATTGTAGATCTAATTAAGTGTTCTTTGTTACAATTTCTTTGTGTATGATTATTTGTTTAGATTCATTTTACCAATTGTAGAAGTAGACAGAAGATTATAGAAGAATAAGAATAGAAGATAGAAGTGACACAACATATACCGTGGAGAAACCCTTTCAGGAAAAAACTCCACCACCAGAATCAATAGTGCTTGTATTATTTAACCTTAGAACAAGATTACAATAATTATTTATCAATCCTTGCTTGAGATGCTTCTTTTTCCTTCAACAATTCTTCTTCACAACTTGCAATAAACTCTCATGTGTCCAAGCATGAATCCACACATCCTATGCCATGCTCCACAAAAGTACTCTCTTCAGAACTCTCTTCAACTTGCTGCAAAAAATAGACAATTGTGAACATTGTAAACTCCAAAGAGTTGACAATTACAAGAGGGTAAAGCTCCTCACAAATATCTACACCATTCTTGTGCAAGTAGAGTTCTTCCATGAAAAATAATGTCAAACCAAGTCCTTCATCAATTTGGGCATCCCAAACTGAAGTCTTAATTGATTGTTGGTTTCAAAGATATCTTCCAAGCTTCTCCTCAAAGTTGGCGCCCAAGAATGGGCCCACTTGACCGAGCCTTGTAAATATCTCCTCATGCAAAGGTGTTAACTCCATCAATCTCTGTTAATAGAAACATATCTCTCCATCAATTCATGCAAACATGATGCATGATTGATCATCCCCACTTAACTGAATGTATCCACCTGTTATCTGTCATGCAAGTCAAGTCATTAGCATGCCACTCAAGTCAACTGAAGTCAACTAACATGCAACTCAAACTAACTACATGCAATTGAAGATAACTAAACCATAACTAAACTAAACTGAACTGAATTGAACTAAACTGAACTGAATTGATACTGAACTGCACTGAACTGAACTCCATTCATGTAAATATCAATTCCTAACTTCTAGGATCTTTACATGCATTATTGAAGTGTTATCTTTCTCCAAACAATTAACTGAACTCAAGGTGGGTTCCACCTTCCATGTGGGCGCCCAATGTGCTCCTATTTCGTAGGAGCTCTTCTTGGGCATCCCCGCATGTTCTTATCATTTAGAATTAATTACAAATGTCAATTTACATGTTCATTTCATTCAAATTTAATCTCTTTGTTGGGGAACACTTCCCAAGGACTTAGGAGATACATGAAATATGTTTAGGATTGCAATTAAATGTCATCCTATTCCCTACATAGGATAGGATATAATTAGATCATGACATGTGTTTTAATCCTATGACTTGAGACACACAAAAGCACATGACCTAAGTAAGCTTCAATATGCTAGTGTAAATCGAGACCTAATAATAATTAATTAGGTGATTACCTTTTTCACTCTAACACCTAGCCCTTACAATGCTTAATGAAATATTTTACATCATCCTTAAATTAGCTTAGATTATTGAAAAATAACAAAATCTACCTTCAAGGTCTCTAAATGGTGCTTGATTAAGCACTTTTTATTATGAGCATTTAAGCCACTAATATTCCATGTGGCAATCATCATTGCTTTCTATATCTCTTATATATTAGTAGGTATTGGTTAAGTGATGATTACCATCAAACATGATAAGTTCCTCCCTTGTTTTTTAACCTTTCTTTTTTGTAGACAACATATTAGGCTTGAGAATCCTTCATGTAGAATGACTTACAAATATTGGGATTGACATATCAATTTCATCCTCTATTTTTGATTCTAAATCATACCAATATGTCAAATCTATCGGATCCATATTCACCTCATGCTACTAACACACAATATTTTCTTCATATGGGGCCATTGTTAACTCCATTGTAGCTTTTGCTTGTAGAGTTAAACTCTTAGGAGTAGTTGTGCCTAGATGGGAAAAGGGATCAACACTATAGGGGGAGGGGTCATTGTAACCACCCCAACTTGTGGCTATGTGAAGGATGATGGGGTAGATCAAGATTTGATTTCAGGATCTACTTCTTCACTTATCTCTTATTTCTTTTACATTTCAAAACAAAATATTAGGAGGTTTTCCAGTTGGGGCAATAAACCACTTCTTTTATTTCATTTTTTTGGGTCTAACATCCCACCTTCAAGTCTATGATTACTGATTTTAGGACTTTTGTAGCAATAATGACACAAATTCGAGCATATCCTAGAATCACCCTCTAGGATCTCTTCACCAACTTTAATGAATTGATTAAGGCCATTTCTAATTTTTGAGAGGCTACCCTTTGTATAGTACTCTTTTAGTAAATTGTATAGTCATATCCAAACAAGAACATAAAAAATACATAAGACATGTAGATTAAAATTTTCTTGCCATTTGTGAACTTACAAATAGGTGTTATCCATCCAACAAGGCTCATTTTCAAGGATTGTGTCTCTATTACTACATGGGAAAAAATGACAACAACAACCCTTTTGGGAGGAATTCAGTTCTTGTCATTCCTTCCAAATTGAATAAAAATAGTGGATTCATGCATTGACGGTCCAAAGATTGGCAAATTTCCCAATCTTAGTTGAGAGATCTTCTCTTCTTCTTTCAATATCTCTATATTAGGAAATTTGATCTTGATTGTGTCATCATTGGGACTACACATGTCTTGTCTATTTTGGTTAGAGTCGAACTTGTTCTACTCACCATTTTAAAAATCCATTTTTTCATGTGTGACAAATATGTTGTGGGTGTGTACATTTAATTTTGTTTTGTTTGTATGCCTATATATCCTTTTACATATGCTTATACATGCTTAATTCTTTCTTTTATGTCAACTTTATTTTATTTAAATTGGTTATATTTTATATTTCTTATTACATTTCATTCACAATATGTTTATTTTCTTGTCTATTCTTATTTTATTTGAATTTTCTTATGGTCTCTTGTTTTCCATGTCACCTCACTCCCCTCATCTATTTGCTTGGTCATGGTTCGCAATTTACCATTTTTATATTCTCTCCTCTTACTATCTACATCTTGATGATAGATCCTGGAGTGTGATCCAAAATGTCGATGACAAATGTTTTTACAAAGTTAAAATCTAGAAGCATTCATTTATGATTGATAAGGATGGTCTATATTGATTCATGGATTGAATGCCTTTTATTTATTGTGTTCAACTCCTTTATTTAATAACAAATTTTATTCTACTAATTCTTTATCATTTAACTAAGCTTCATTAACGTATCTTTCTTACTTATTTAAATGCTCTCAAAGTCGACTTTTCAACTATTGATGATGAGTATTAAGAATAGACAATTTCCAATTGTTGAAGTGTTGAATGAGCCGGGAAAATAGGGCAACAAGAATAGTATGTATAGACTTATTCACAAGGAAGCACGCGGGGAGTTGGTGTGAAATGGATAATGACGGCTCAACTATGTTTAAATTAAAAGAAGGAAAACAATTGTGTTTATGAGGGTGGGCCCACGTTCGGAGGCATGCGTTTAGGCATTAGCTTGGCCTTTCGGTTCAACGACTTGCACTTATTGGTTAGGTTTAGGTTAAAAGTATTTCTCTTAAATCAATCTCTTTAAAATATCATGTGCTGTTGTTTTCAAAATATTATGATTATTATAAATAATAATATTTTGTTATGTAAATGAATATTAAATTTAAGATAAAAGTTTTTGTTAACATACTCAGTAATTGTATTTCATGTAGAATGTCTTTTGTTATTAATTATTATTTTTTCTTATTTTGATAAGTTAATTATTACATTCATTTAATGATTTTCTTATTTATCTGATTAGGGATTGAGAGCATATTTTTTTGAAAAGATCTTTTTAATTTATGTAGAAATATTTAATTATTATATATTTTATTTGTAGTAATGTAATGGTCAACTTTTATTTTTATTATTTTTATTGTGAAAAAAAAGAATTGATAAGATTGCATCTAGACATTTTAGATCACACTTAGTAGGGGAGAGGGGCCCATAGTGGGGATAGAAGTAGTCCTCAGTGGGCCTCATAGCGGAGCATCTTAATATCCAATTGCAAAACACTTTTTATCCATAAAATACACAAACTGACAAATCATGTGATGCCACATTGGCGCACCAATAAAACATGACTTAGAGCACCACTATCAGTCTCACTTTTTTTTTGAGCCTTTTTTAATACCTTAACAAAAAGCATGTTGATGTGGCATCATATTTGATGATGTGACCCTAAAATTAATTTTTTTAAGCAGGTGAGTTGCCAAATAAACTGTTGTACAAAATTGGGACTGATTTGAAATTCCATGTAGGATTTTGAGAAACACGAAATTAGGGTGCTCCACTATGGGCCCCTCTCCCCTAATCTATCAACAAGAAGAGGAGAGTGAAATTACAAGCATAATCTTAAAAAGAGGCAAGGGGAGAGAAATGGATAGGAAGATTGGAGAATGAGAGACATGACATGAGAAAGAGGAGGTAAAGATAGAGAAGGAAAAATGAGTATATCTATGACATACATATATACATACATACATTTATACATATATATAACCATATGCATAAATGCGTGTGTATCCATACTCATACATACACACACACACATATTCAATCATATATAGAAGGGGCGTTAAGTACATATTACAAATATGAGAATACATATGTGGATAGATGGAAGCAAATAAATATAGAAATATGAGTAAATGCTATAAATGTTATTAATATATACAAGTGTAGAAGGATATATATATATGAACAAATGCATATATATTAGGGTATCTATCAATATACATATATTATCATAATGGATGGTATATCTCTACATGCATGGACATAACTTTGTGTATAACTTTGTGTATATATATGTAATTATATAGGTATATATGAATGCATATAAAATATAATAATATGATATATAAATATCAAAGTATATGAGTAGATATATCCATGCAAAAAAATTGAATAAAAAAAAAGAATATGCTACTACTATGTGCACAAATATATAACATTAAAACTATATATGAATAATATGTATATAAGTGTATGCATGAATACACACATGTGCAAAAATATATAGATACGTATAAAAATACATCTATATGAACACACACACACACACACTTATATATTTAACCTATTCCATAAGTGTATTGAGTAGCTCTATAAGAAATATACTTAGATATGTACACCTATGTAAAAGAATATATATAAGAAGACAAATATATGTAAATAAGTGTGAAAATGTGAACAAAACCAATCAATATAAGAGGTCCAATATAAAATAATGAGGAAAAATAATTATATATAGCCAAGGTGAAAGCAAATATATCTATATCAATGAAATCATATTTATATATATGCATGTAACAACATAGGTATATATTATGTATATATATAGGTATATAAATATATAAATAAATTAAAATACATGCCAATTTATACATACACATATATAACCATATGTATATACATGTATACACATAAGAAAGTATATGGATGTATCAATATATATGCCTACATAAAGAAAATGGGGCTAGGATAGAAAAATATCATATTATATATAAAAATGCATTAATGTACAAGATAAGGACTAGAAAATGAGTGTGTAGTAGATAAATGAATATGCATAAAAAATTAAGTGCATGCATGTATGGTTTCCCTCATTCCCTCATTAGCTCGATTTACATCTCCTATGATCACTCAACCTCTAGTGGTTTCTCTTGTTCCTCCCCTTGCCCCTAAGTAAAGCAGAGGAAAATAACCCATTTTGGTTGATCCTTCCTCTTCTTCTACACTTGACGTTGTCACTTGACCTCTAGTAGTTGCTCATATTCCTTCCCTTTCCTTTCAAGAAGGTAGAGGAAAGAAAACCACATTGGTTGATCTTAAACCTCCTCCTTCTACATTTAGAGTGTACATTTGATGTAACTAGATGGTCTAAGTACATAAGTGTCATCATCATACCACTGCTCGTGCCATTTATGGTTTACCCCCACCCTTGTTTTCTAGCCATGCACCTTTTGATCCATCTTACATCCCTCTTTTATCTCTACACCCTCTAATCTACCTAAGAAAATTGATAACTTGAGATCTCAAAGAATCTAGTTGGTCTTGGCCCCCTCTTTTGACCCTTCCCTTCTTCCTAAGATCCTTGATCACCCAACATTCACCACTCCAATTGACCTACATGATATGAGTGTCATATCAAGCACCACCCTCTCTTTCCTTGTTGATCATATCTACACCCACCATCAAATATTTCTTGAGCTCCACTTCTTCAACGTAGGTATTGACATATTTAATCCATCTCCTAAACACAAACTTGAATTTTATCTCTCCAAATTTTTGTCGAACTAAGCCTAACCCCATTTCTCCACCTCTGATCCCCTCTACATCAATTTACCCTAGGTGGAGGACCTTCCTTCATCCTAGCCTATTGACAACTCTACTCACTCTTGTTGCTAACAATAAGCCACAATTGTTGGTTTATTGATTGTTGAATCCTTCTTCAAAGGAGTGCATGTTTGAGTCAATGATAGACATACCAACATTATCATTGATATTTAGATGATCTTTAATAATTCCTCCTATGATAGATATTATGGAGGACATTGTTCCTCCTCCTTTTTGTAATGTCCCCTCCTAGCCTCTGTGTAGTGGACATCACCTTTAGCCAATTCCGAAGTCCTTGTTGGCTAAGTGGTTTAGATAAGGGGACTCAGTTCCAGCTTGGGTATTGGGTTTGTAGTTTGTCAGGAGACTTTCTATTTTTAGTAGGGGTAGTTTGGTGCTCACAGTCTATAGAGAGTCTTCGTGCGATATCCATTTCTCTCTAGTTTGAGCCTTCGAAATGTAACTTGCTATTTTTAGTACTTACTAAAAATAGTAAGCCTATTTGAGAATACTGGACAAGATCAGGCTTGTCACAATAGCATTTTCAGTTGGTAAAGTTGCTTTGGTGAATTATTTAAATATTTGATTAAATCTTTGAAATGTGAGCTTTATTAAAATAACTTTATATTTTTTAATTAAGGGGTCATAAGGGGGACATTAAAAAAAGTGACTTTGGACGCCTAGTGACACAACTTAAGTTGTTTTTAAAAGTTATATCATTTTATAATGCTTAAATAACTTTGGGCGCCCAAGCCAAGGGAGGTGAATATTAAAATTAAAAGAAAATCAAAAAGTTATGAGAAATAGCATTGGTTTTTAGGGTTGAGATATTCGCCCTAATTGGATATCTTTTAAAAGTTCATTTTTGAATTTTATTCATGATGCTTGAGTTTGACGACATAGGGATAGGCTGCTAGTTTGATACCAGGGGATTGTAGAACAGGATTGAGGATGAAAACCCTCAGATTCTAAGACTAGTTTTGACAATGAGAGACTTGCTTAGGCTGGTGTTTGGTGATTTCATAAAGGGATCACAACTGGGTTTAAAGGATAAAGATTTATCAGTACTTTTGAGTGGATTTCAGTTTAGTTTTTGGTGTGAGATTGTTGGTTTTTGGTGTGGTGTGATTTTCTTCAATTTGGGTGTGTTTATTTTTAGTTTTTGGCACTTTGCTTCTGCACCTAAAACCTATATATTTGCTCATAATTCTAAAATGGTGATGGATATCAAAATGGGTACTTAATCATTTGATGACTCTTTCAAGGGTGATTCTTTCAAGTATTGGCTCAAACTTTTTGGTGAAAATTTTGATTTATTAGAGGAGATCGACCTCTCCAGGAGGGACAACCTTGTGGGTGTGAAGAATAGGTTGTTTAAATGTTGGTAATGTCATTTTCTACTTGCCTTTGAAGACTCATTTGCTGGACATTGGACATGATCAAGCAAGGGCATGTTGGTTGTTGTCTTGAAGTTGGGCGTAACTATCCAGGAGCTCACTTAATGTTGTTTTGACACTAATTTCAGGTTTGAAAATACCATAAACTAAGTTTGATATTATAGCTTCCTAAAAGTGTTCTTTTTAGCATATTTCTCTTTATTTTATACTCCTGTTTGTGTACTTCACGAAATATCAAAAGCACATGTAAACCCTATGAAAAAAATTGCAAAACATCTCATAATATCATAGACAACAAGCAACAAACTCAGGAAAAAACAAAAAAAAAACATTGGGGGTTGTTTATTACACTTGTCCATGATATCCTATTGTTATTTCTTCTATCAATGCTATTCCTCTGGAGTCCACATTTCTTAGTGATATTTCTTTCCCCCTTGATCTAGAATGAGACCACAATGACTTATTTGACTAAGGACACCAATAATAACATACGTATTTCATATTTTTAGTTTAACTACTTGATCTATTTTTTTTTATGTTTATGTACTTGTATTCTTGATTGTTTGTTAGTTCCCTCTAAAGGATCCATGCTACCATTGTAGGCACATAGATACAAAAGGAAAAAAAATGTTGTTAAATTTTTATATAGTTATGTAGCTTATATCTATTGGTTATATGATTTAATTTATTAAAATTTTGGGGATGATGCAAAGCATTGAGATGTTTAGGTATCTTCCATGTTGAACCATTTTTTTAATTATTTTTGCTTGATTGCTATACATACTATTCCTCCTTTTTATGCATAGTTATACATTAACGAGAGATGATGATAGTTAATTCCCTATCCCATGATTATTATACCCATATATATTGACTCCAAGCATGTAAATCCCTTTGTGCATTTTTGTGTGATATTGCTTGTTTCTATGTGACATTGTATTTTTTCTCAATGTCATTCCATAAGTATAATTTTAATTGTATCATTCTTGCAACTTCATATTTTGTGTTTATCCTTATGGGAATATTTTTCTCTTTAGTGACTCTACGAATATATGTGTTTATATATGCTTTCTAGAGACCTTGAATCACCTTTCTCCCTTTTTCTACCTTTTTAAATCAATTGCATACTCTTCATCTATGTAATTATTTTAAGAGAGGACATGATTTGCACCTTCACATGTGCATCCAAAATAGTACCTAGGAAAAAAATCAAAACAATCAAGGTGGTAGAAGATCACCTAGGAAAAATAACACTCCTAAAAGATAATACACTCCTTTAGGGGAGTCTTCTAAATTTATGTTGAATAAACTAGCCCAAGCTAAACTTATCACTTTACAAGAAGTAATAAATCAAGAGCCATCTATCAAACCTCCATGGTATAAAGAAAATGAGTATTGTGAGTACCACAGGATCAAAGGATATAAGACTTCTAATTGCTTCAAATTGAAAATATTATCCAAGACCTTATAGATCAAGGTGATGTTGAAATATAAAATACACTTTCAACTAATGATGATCTCAATATGTTCTAAGATCCTATCACTAATCATGGAAAGGGGAACCTTGAAATTAAAATATCAATCCGAAAGGAGCCAATTATGCTTCCATTCCATATGAGTACACCATAGCTTGAGTAGAAGGAATCTCCTTGTAAAAAATATAATCCCTGAGTGCACAGTTGCAATCCTTAGGGGAAAAGTAGTATCCAATGATACCCTTCTTAATCAAGATCAAAGTATCCCTCTCATGCCATCTCATGAGCCCAAACCTAATCAAGATCAAAGTATCATTTCCAATGATCCCTTTTCATATCAAGATCAAGATATTATCCTTCTTCCACTTCATAATCCCCCTCCATCTCAAGGTGTAAGTATCTCTTCCATGTCACCTCATGAACAAGGTATCCTTTTCACTTCCACAACATCTTCCTATTCCCTTCCAAATCAAGATCAAAGAACACCTTCTGTCCATCCAATGATCCTCTCCTATCTCATAATCCAATACCTTTCACTCCATGTAGTGACCCGCTCTCATGTCAAGATCAAAATATCCTTTCACATGTCATGATCCTTGTAGACACTGAAAAATGTTCCAAGCTCGCGAACACCATTTTTCTCATCAATTTTCCTTCTTCCCCCCACATAATTGAATAATTCTAATTATTTAATTATTGTCTATGTCATATTCTCCTATTAACTAAATAATTTTGAATTATTTAATTAATTCATTTTCCCCTTTATTCTTCCTTTAATTAATTAAATAAATTAATATTTATTTAATTATGCCACTAATATCCTTCCTCTTTATAATTAAATAAATGCTTATTTATTGAATTATCCATTGTCATTTTCCTACTATAATTATTTAATTATTCATTAGCCTTTTATTCCACAATTAAATAAATCCTATTTGTTTAATTCCCACCTTTTTCCTCCATTAGTATCTCATCAAACCAAAATTTCATCATTGGCATCATCACAAATCAACGAAAATTTTCAAAAATCATCAAAAATTACTCGATTTATCTCCCGAGGGGGCATACATTCATTATCTTATGAAATCACCATTTAGGGCATCGTTGAAATTTTAACAGCACTGGTAAATTTTTCTTTGAAGTAATTCGTAAACACATCACTTCAAAAAGGGGAAAAATGTATACATCCAAAATTGGTTTGGAGAATGTTAATTAAATACTGGTTATTTAATTAATAAAAATATTTATTTCCTCTACTCTATAAATAAATTGCAAATTTTATTTATATAGTTCACATTTCTTAATTCTTCCAACTTAAACCAATTTCTTCATGATTTAATTAAATAAACAAATTTAACTAATTTGTTTTATTTGATTAATTTCCTCTCATTAAATTTGAATTTTTAATTTGAATTTTGTCACATTTCTCCATATTCTTCTAACCTCCTTCCACATCATCTTCCATCTCTCCATGTGTCACATGAAAATAATTATTCCTAATTTCTAAAATGGGTGTTACCCTCAACAATCTCAACAAAATCTTAGAAACATGGCTTCTCCTTTCCATTTATTATTTTCTACACTTGGCAAGTTTGTTCTATTAAAAAGTACAACTTCCTTATTTCTCTCTAACCTCCTCGCTTCTCACCCTCGATCTCTCTAGATTGAATCTTGATCGTCCATTGCTACCAACTCACCTGATGCCTTGGTGAAATCTATAAATAGAGGCTCATTTACAAATTTTGCATAAGAGAGAATTGCATACAATTACTCTGCAAAAATTATCTTACAATTTGAGAGCTTAGTTTACATTCTAGCTTAGCATTTAGAATAGTTTAGCAAGTAAATTAGAATCATGGATTCTTTGTTAGATGTGTCTTAGTTTACTTACAACATTTAAAATCAATTTCATAACATCTCCATTAGTTTAATTCAACATTGCATCATTTCATTAGCATTTTGTATACAAAAGTTTATCATCCAACGTATCATTTAGTTCATCATCCGGCCAAATCATTAGATCATGTAGGTGTAGACATAGTTTCTACATTCTAGTTTAATGGCTACTCATTTCTTAAGTGTCATCCCAGTAATTCAGTGCATAATTAAGATCTGAGAGCACTAATACAAGATCCTTAGGAATAGAGGAAGATGGAATGTCTTTAAGGATTTTTTTTATCAAATTGTGTTGTTAATTTAGGTTTCCTTAATGTAATACATTGTATCTGTTGTGTGCTATTGATTATTATAATTCACATGTTTTCTTACACATATTTTCTGTTGTAGGTTTGAGCAAATCCAGTGTAGGAAAGACAAGGAACTAGTGTGTGAGAGGTGAGTGCCTTAGTGCATTCATCCCAGAATAATGGGTTACACTTTTTGGCCAAACTTGACATTGAAATCAACATTTTGAGCAAAATCTTCACTTTCTGACACCTATAGTAGGTAAATTGTTAGGAATTTGAAGACGATGCAAACTAGTGATTTGTGATTTTTTTTTTTTAAAATTGAAATTAAATTGTAATTTTTTTCATCTCCTTTGATAACTAGTTTTTAATAATAACCAATGTTTTTAAAAAGTGATGTGTACTTTGAATTGCATAATTTTTTTTCTACAAAGGATAAAATTATGCTTCTTTTTAATTTAGGTTGGTAACATCGATATCTAGTGATTTCATTTTGTTTCATAACGTTTAATTGAATACTTTTCTTTTAATTAAGTTTTGAATTTGGTACAGGAGCACCAGTCCATCTCAATGAATTTGCTCTAGTTGTTTCATGATAGGTTTGAGTCTAATTTGTCTAATTTTTTTGAGTGTTTGAGTCTAAATAAGGTCAATTGGGACCATTTGTATGTAATTGGCAAAATTTGGTGCCTTTTGTGGTCTATATTGTAAAGTTGTAAATCATGTCAAGAAGTTGGCAATGTGGACAAAAGTTGTCAAGGAGGGTAAAATGTCATTTTTCTTGTGTGAGGTCATGTTCTTAGGTTGAATAAGGTCTAAATGGACCATTTATAGTGTTTTAGGTGATTAGGAGAGTCAATTTGTAAGTAATGTAAAAAGTACTAAATGTTGTCAACAAAAATGCAAAGAAAAGTGCAATTTTTGAACTCCAACGATCATGGGGAGTTTGAAAGTTGGTTGAAGGTTGTTGAATTAGTTTTTACTTGGTGGGAAATGTTTAAATAAGTGAAATCCATTGATTTAAATGTTGGGTGGAGGATTGAGAAGGAATAACAATAAGAATTTCCCCTATTTTATCAAATTTTTGTGTTTTCTTGTCATTTCTAGGTCTATACGAATCTGTACTGCTGTATCTTGTTTCAAAATTGGTAGAAAATTTTGGAGGACTGTTGTATCTTTCATTTGAATCCATTTAGGAGGAATTTCATTGGATAAAATGCCTTTTATTGCTAAATTATAGAGTACGATATGAATTTGCAGAGTTAAGGTTTTAAAGTTCTCAATGGCAATCTGACTCATTCCTCCTATTGTAAGCTTTGTGGCTCAGAGGAATGAGTATTGTAGGTTAGATTTAGATGCTAGGGTGAATTTTTTGTGAAGGGAGAAAGGATTAGTGGAGTTTGAGTTGCACCTGAAACATTCTCCGGCACATTCACTGACTGTTCTGATGCAACAATGGGTTTCTTCGGTGCATCCACGCCATTCTGTGGTGCATCAGGGGGTTTCTATAGCACATTCACCATTTTCTATAGTGCATTTACTATTTTTTGTAGCACATTCAATTCTTTCTATAGCGCATCAGTTTACTATAATGGCACATTTGATTTTTCTTTGCAAATTTCTTGAGTTTGAAAACTAATGAATGTTTTTTTGTTGTGCATACTTCATAAACGTTTTTAGAGACTCTACTGAAACTCTTGAATGCTGTCAAAGAAATATTTATTACAAACTACTGATGAATTTGATGCAGGGGTTGGATTGATTTATTTCCTTTTGCTTAATTTAGGAATCTAGAATAATTAGGAAGGAAAGAACACCAAGTTTGATGTGTGTGTTGAATGGTAGGCATATGCTCTCCCCTTAACTGGGTGACCAAAAAGCCAGACCCATTCATGTTTATTTACGAGTGTGAGTTGAGTATATCACGTGTGTTCTCTCTTTGTTCACACAAAACAAAGATTGATCAAACTATGGATGTACTTGCTCAATTTTGTTTATCCATAGAGGGCCTACCTTGTGGAAAAAAGTAATCACCCAAGGGAATGACCCACCCGGTAACACGCTGAACCTGAGCGACTTCCAACCGGTATATAAGTGTGGGTACTTGAGGAAAGGAAAGTATCATGAGGATTGTTCAGACAAGAAGGGTAGCAATGGTCTCTTGCCGCATGGATGATCCCCACGAATGAAATTCCCCTATTAAAACCCTTGTTGTACAAAAGGCCAAAATCCTTTATCTATTTGCTCGTGGAGGAATAGTCATTCTGAAGCCGTCCCATGTTTTTGTGGCTTTCAGTAGAGATGAAAAGTATGCCATGGGAGATTCATGGGTACTGATGCTTGGCTACCCTGAGAGGTGAGTGCCATGGAGGGGAGCTAGTGGGGTCAAGCATCTAATCATCCGCTAAAAGTAGGCACAGCTGGAGTAAAATCCAAGTGGGAATCCATCAAATACAGTCTTACACAACCTTAGGATTGTACATGCTTGATGTGTTTACCAAAGTTTTTTTAAAACAAACTTAAAAAAAAACCTTACACACTGGGAGTGCAAAACTATGATTCAAAAAACATCATTTGAAACAAACCATTCTCTAACTGAAAAACCAAAAAAATCAAATAAAATGGCAACAAACTATTATGTTTCCTTGTTCAGTGCATCCACTGATTATTTTGGCTCATTTACTGCTTTTGCTAGCATTTATACCCTCCGTTACAACACATTTACTAATTTTTCCAACACATTCACCTGCTGTTATAACACATTCCCCACATTTTCCAACGCATCCCTTGCATTCTGTTGCACATGTACCAATTTCTGTAGCAAATACACCTTAAACTTTGGTGCATCTGAGCTATTTTGTAGCGTGTACACTTGATTTTGCAGCACATCCAAGCCTTTCTCTAGTGCATTTGAGCCATGCTATAGCACATCTACCTTTTAGCACATACACTGACTATTATGGTGTATCCACCAAAATTTATAACCAAAGAGTTGAATTTGACTCCTATCTGACATTTTGAAACTAGATTTAGGGATCTTTTCCATAGAGAATTTCTTTCCTCATCCCAACATTGTTGTAAACTTGGAAAAACTAGCATTAACAAGTGAAATCCTTTACCTAAACTTTGATCAAACATCTAAAAAGTGCCCAATCATCATCAAAAATCCAAATTTGATCATCAAGTTGACTTTCCCCATCAGGATTTATCATCCTTCCTCTAGAAACAACACACTTTACATCAAATTTTATTACCTTAGTCCCACCAATAGGATTCATTATTCTATTCAACTTAGGTATTCCTTTGGCACTCCTAAACAATGATCAAAATTTAGAAAACCATCATCACTTGCATGCCCGTTTTAACAAGGTCCCAAAAGCAAAAACTTAAGGATAAGGAATTTGAACCTCAAAATACCATGGGTGAACTAGAAGAAATCCCTTTCACAAAATTCCTCAAAGTGAAACAGAAGAAATAATAGAAGAGGAAATAGAACAAGCCAACCAAGATCCCAAATTTCACAAATTCCTAGAAAGAATCTTTGAAAAGGATGGAGAAAAATGCCTTCTAATGTTAGCAAACCAAGGGGTCAAATTACCAAATGATTTTGATGTCAATAAATTGAAGGGAACTCCAAAGAAAACTGAAATTGAAACATCAAATGCAGATCAAATGGCTACCCTAACACATCAAATAAAGAACCTTCAACAACAAGTGCAAGACATGCAAGGAGGGACTACCAAAAGATACTTGTTGCAAGATATTTGTCCCTACCCCTTTCATAGAAATTTAAACATGATACAATTTCCCCCAAATTGTGACCTCCCAAAATACAATAAATACAATGGAAAATTTGACCCCATAGACCATGTGAGAGAATTTCGAACCATGAGTCTTGAGTTTTCTCATGAAGACACATACTTGATGAGACTTTTTCCTCCTAGCTTGGGACACCATTGTGGAATGGTTTTCAAAACTACAACCAGACATAAAATCCTTTGAAGAACTTTTTAACAAATTTATCACTCAATATTCATATAACATTGCACATGAGATAACCATGAAGGATATTTGTAATACCAATTAGAAACAAGAAGAATCTTTTCTCATATTTCTCCAAAGGTGGAGAAGGTTATTCGCTCGATACACTCATCTCATACCCAAACAAGAAAAGATGGAGATTTTTATTGATAGTGAAATGAGTTATAGGGTACAATTACAATGTCCCCCTAGCTTTGAGAAGATGGTAGAAAACAGTGTCAAAATTGAAGAATCTTTAGTCAAAAGAGGGGTATTCATAATTCAAAATGAAGGATAAAACAATGCTAGCTCTTCCAACCATCACAACAATGAGAAACCCAAATTTTGGACAAGGAACAAGAATGCCAACAATGGTGCTGCCGAAACACATAATGCTAAACCAGTCTTTAATCTATCAGGAACCACAATCAAGACTGACCAAAACATCAATCATAACCATGAAGGATCTTTGTAATACCAAATAGAAACAAGGAGAATCTTTTCTCATATTTCTACAAAGGTGGAGAAGATTATTCGCTTGATACACTCATCCCATACTCGAACAAGAAAAGATGGAGATTTTTATTGATAACCTTAATAGTGAAATGAGTTATAGGCTACAATTACAATGTCCCCCTAGATTTGAGAAGATGGTAGAAAATGGTGTCAAAATTGAAGAAGCTTTAGTCAAAAGAGGGGTATTCAAAATTCACAATGAAGGATCAAACAATGCTAGCTCTTCTAACCATCACAACAATGAGAAACCCAAATTTTGGACAAGGAACAAGAATGCCAATGATGGTGCCGCTGAAACACATAATGCTAAACCAGTCTTTAATTTATCAGGAACCACAACCAAGACTGATCAAAACATCAATCAAGGCACTAATCAAAATGTCAACCAACACAATAATAAAACAACCATAGTCAAAGTAACACCATGTCCAAACCTCCACCTTATCAAACACAATCAAACCATAGAAAATTTATGCCTTTGGGTCAATCATACAAATCTGCATTGAGGGAACTTCTTGAAAATAACCTCATAACACTACCTGAAACTCGAGGATTTGAACCAAAAGTAAAATCATCATGATGGAATGATGCCTATTATTGTGAATTTCATCAGTGCAAAGGCCATCAAACAAATAGTTGCATGCAATTGAAACATAAGATACAAGATTTAATAGATGACAAGGTCATATGAATAGAAGGACCCCAAACAAATGCTAATCACGGAGCATTTAAAAATCCTTTACCGAATTATGAAAAAGGGGAGTCCTCTAAAACACAACGCAAGGAAAAGAATGTAAACTATGTCCATGATACTATCATAAATCATATCTCAGCAGCGGAGAATCAAATGAATACCATTGAAACCAATGATAATCAAGATAGTATTGCAATCTCTAATCCAATCTATGACACTCCAATTGAACAAGAACACGACATCATTATCCTTGAAAATCAAATTAATGACATCAAACCAAATATATCTGTAACTGATACTCAAGTCAATGTCATTAAAATCAATGGAAAACAAGACAACATACCAGTGAATGCAACCACGAGAGCACAGACTAAATATGTCCTAAAAATAAGTTCATCTAAAACACTTGCTGCCTCGTCCAACCAATATAACATAGTGGACTAGTTACAAAAGATCCCTGCACAAATATCGATATTGGAATTGCTTAGGATTTCACCCGCCCACAAAGAGATTTTGGAAAAATCCCTAGTGGACACAACAATACCAACAAATCTGGAAGTTTGTAAATTCGAAGCCATGGTGGGACATTTGACCATGCCACATTGCTTATCCTTCTTAGAAAATGATGACGCATCTATTTCTCATCCCCACAATTCCGCTCTCCATATTGAAGTCCTAATTCATAAACATTGTGTCAAACACATCCTAATAGATGGAGGATTCAACTTGAATATATGTACTTTAAAGCTTGTTCGTGCCTTTGGATTTTCTGAGAATGCAATTGATTCAAAGAAAAAGATTATAATAAAAGCATATGATGATGAAGAAAGATCTTCACAGGGATTTATTGTCTTACCTATTCAAGTAGTACCAATTCAAAAAGATGTAATCTGCCAAGTCTTGGACAAGGATTTGAACTTTAACATACTATTGGGTCACCCATGGATCCATGAAATGCAAGTGGTCCCATCAACATACCACCAATGTCTGAAATTCCCTTGTGGTGGCCAAGAAATCACCATCTTGGCCGATTCAAATAGTCCTCAGTATTGCAACACCCTAAAATCTATGCAAGATATCTTTGTGCCTCATAACAGAGAAGCTTCCACTTCCATCCTGTCCAATGATCAAATCCAATCAAGTTCCTCATCCAAACTGTTGGTCATTTCCTCAAATTAGGAAGGTCAATCTAGTTCCATGTCTAAACAGTTTGAGAAGAAAGAAGAAGTTTCTCCTTCCACATCCTCAAATCATGAAGCCCAATTAAATGCTTCGTTGAAACAATTTGAGAAAAAATTCCAAGTCAAAGATAAAGGTGTGGGTGAATATTTCATTGAATGATCCCTATGTCTTTCACAATTCTCTTCCCCAAAGTCATATGGGCAACCCTCAACATCAACACAACAGACATCACAACCAGTTACTCTCTTTGATGGTTGGTTTGTAAAAGCAAGCACTATGGTTGACGAAGCAAAAGACAAAGATGTTCTAAACTAGATGTATAAGGATGAAGAAGAATCTCAAGCAACAACAACAAATGTGCAAGCAACACAATATGGAAAAGGCTTCACTATCTTGGAAAAGATGGGATATGAGGGAAAAGGCCTTGTAGGAAAAAGAAAGGAAGGAATTGTAGAACCAATTCAACCCATCTTAATCAATCCAAAAGACAAGACTAGGATTGGTTATAAAGAGGAGACAAAAGAAGAGATGACTCAGAAGGTGGTTGAAAGAATCTTGCAGTTACAAGTTAGTGATGGTCATGAAATTGATTCTAATGAATATGAGTGGGATTCACTATCACAAGAGTATTTTCACAACAAGGAAATTGACGTGGTACACAAGTATGCACCCCTACTCGAAGAGGGACAAGGTTCAGGTTCTAGACCACTTGAATTAGGATCGCAACACATTGATGATTCCAATGAATACAATTCGACTTAGAGTGAAACTGATAATTCAGAGGAAAGTTACTTTATAGACCTCAATTTCGCTATTGGGAAAATCGAAGACACCACCATCATGACTCTTACCATCTCCAACCTTAACCAATCTGATGACTTCTTATCCCTAGTACATCCCAAACTCAGATTGGGACCAAACTGAGCCATTTGATATCCCTACCTTTTCAAACGATGATGCTATCATCAATTTCCTCTGTGCCAACAATCCCGAAATAGATTCCACCACTTAACATTATAACGAGGCTTCCAAAAAGGGGAGTATCAAATCTTCCATCTGCAAAATGAATAATATAGGAAATAGATCTGATGGCGAAAACCATTCAATGGCAGTATCAGATCTACAAAAATTAAAAACAAAGAGCACATCCAATGGCGAAAACCTCTCCGAGGCGTCTAAGGATGGAAGATTTGATACTCTCCCAAAGCACTTTCAGGAAAGATCAAAGGTATTGATTGAACCCACACAGTCTGTTAATATTGGTAGTGCAGAGACAGTGAAGACTATACATCTAGCAACATCTTTGATAGACCAAGAAAAACCAAGCTTTCTCAAAATTTTCACAGAAAAAAAAGTCAACTTTGCTTGGTCATATGCTGACATGCCAAGGATTGATCCATAACTCATCATGCATCATATCTCTTTACCACCAAGAGTAAAACTAGTCAAGTAGAAGCTAGGAAAATGCATCCACATATTGCCCTATTGGTAAAAGCAGGGCTAAAGAAGTTGTTAGATGCAGGATTCATCAAACCCATTGACTATGCCGAGTGGATCTCAAATATCATACTAGTCCCAAAGCCTGATAACAACATTCGTATTTGCATGGATTTTTGAGATCTCAATATGGCTTGTCCCAAAGATGATTTTCCTCTACCAAACATAGACATCATAGTGGACTTAACGATAGGACATGGCATGTTGTCACTTATGGACGGTTTTTTTGGTTATAATCAAATCAAGATAGCTCCAAAGGATCAAGATAAGACAACCTTTACATGTCCATGGGGAAAATTTTGTTGGAACATCATGCCATTCGGATTGAAGAATGCAAGAGCTACTTACCAGCGCGCCATGAGAACAATTTTTCATGATATGATGCATACTTTCATGGAAGACTATGTGGATGATCTATTAGCTAAATCATATACCAGAGAAGGAAACTTAGAGATCTTAGACAAAATATTCACTAGACTAGAGAAATTCAATGTACGACTAAATCCAAAGAAATGTGCGTTCGGGGTAACTTCAGCCAAGCTCCTAGGATACATAGTTTCAAAAAAAGGCATTAAGGTAGACTTGAAAAAAGTTAAAGCTATCATGGAAATGCCACCACCCAAAAACATCACTCAGCTATGATCTCTGCAAGGAATATTCCAATCAATCTGAAGATTTATTTCACAACTGCCAGACAAGACCCATCCTTTTACTCACTTGCTACACAAAAATGTTTCTTTCCGATGGGATGAGAAATGTGAAGGAGCCTTCAATCAATTGAAACAATATCTAATGAGTCCACCTGTCTTAGTACCACCAGCAGAAGGAAAACCACTCTTGTTATACATTGCAGCAATTGAGGTATCATTGGGAGCCCTGTTAGCACAAGAGGATTCAACAGGAAAAGAGATCGCAATTTACTACATCAGTAGGATGCTAAATGAATATGAAATCAATCATACATCCATTGAAAAGGCTTGCTTGGTAGTAGTGTTCGCCACCCAACAACTACGACACTACATGCTAACTCATACCATCAAGTTAATTGCCAAAATAGATCCACTAAAATACCTCCTCAACAAAGCTAACCTAACTAGAAGATTGGCCAAGTGGGTTATGATACTAAGTGAATTTGACATCCAATATGTGGATAGGAAAGCAATAAATGGACAAGAAATCGCTGACCAGTTAGTTAAAGCACCTCTACCAGATGATCATCCTTTATACATTGAATTTGCAGATGATGATGTCCTCACCTTGGCTACAAAATAGTGGACATTATACTTTGATGGATCACACACCCAACATGGATCAGGGGCCAAAATCCTATTTGTCACTCCACAAGGACATACTATACCAAAATTATATAGATTGACGTTCCTTTGTACCAATAACATGCCAGAGTATGAAGCATTAATCATTGACATTAAAACAACTATAGAATGGAAAATTCCAGAGTTGCAAGAATATGGAGATTCTCAGTTGGTCATTAACCAAGTCAATGGTGATTATCAAACAAAGGATGACAAACTGATGCTCTACAAAAGAATGATTGATTATTTTAAGAAATACTTTAAGGATATCAAATTTGAACAGATTTCAAGAGTGGACAATAAAGCTGTTGACACCATGGCCACTATTGCTTCCTTATTACAAATTCTAGAGAAGAGAAGCTGTTACGAGTTCTTGGTGGAACAACTATTTTCCCCTACTTATGATGATACTGAATCCCAATTTATATGTCACCTAGTTGACTCTAATACCTCAATCTATGTTGAAATTTATACCTATCTCAAAGATAACACCCTTCCACTCAAACTGTCTAGAAATAAAAAATGAAATTTCATTCCCCGAGCCGCCCGACATACTCTTATTGTGGATGTACTATACTGATGAGGTCTTGACATAAATCTCCTCCGATGTTTGGAATGTGATGAGTCTGAAATGGCTTTGCGGGAAGTTCATGAGGGTGTTTGTGGAACTCATTCAAGCGGTTTAACCTTAGCCAAGAAACTCCTTCGTTTAGGATATTACTAGCCAAACACAGAGAAGGAGTCTTTCCAGTTCGTCAAGAAATGTCAAAAGTGTCAAATTCATGGCAACCTCATTCATGCATTGGCCCAAGAACTTCAACCATTTGCATCCATGTGGCCCTTTTGTTAATGGGGACTAGATCTTGTTGGTAAAATCCATCCATCTTCATCTAATGGACACAAGTTTATCATCACAACTACAAAATACTTCACGAAGTGGATTGAGGCCGTTCCACTAAGCACCACCACAGGAAAGCAAATTTCATCATTCATCCTCAATTACATCATCTGTCGGTACGACATCCCCCAATCTATTGTCACTGACAATGGAAGATTGTTCAAAAATCAAGACATGCAAGAATTGTGTAGAAGTTCAACATCTAGCATCACTTCTCAACACCATACTACCCTCAGGGAAACGGTCAAGTAGAGGCCTCCAACAAAACTATTATGAAGATCTTGAAGAAAAAATTCAATGACACTAGATGCGATTGGCACATCCAATTAAACCCTGCTCTGTGGGTGTACTGCACTAGTATTCACACACCAATAGGAGCCACACCTTATGCTCTTGTATATGGATATGAGGCCATTGTACCCATTCAGGTTGAATTACCATCACTGCAGGTTTCATTGAAGGGCATCATCTCTGATGAGGACTATCGGGTATCTAGATTGCAAGAATTGGAACTATTGGATGAATGATTGCAACATGTAGTGAACCAACTGAAAGCCTACCAACAACAGATGTATAAAATTTACAATCATAAAGTCAAACCCAGAACATTTCAAGTTGGTGACCTAGTATTGAAGGAGAACCCGTGCAACTAGTAGGACAGGGAGAAGAAGGGAAAGTTTGAGCCAAATTGGTTGGTCCCTTTTGTCATTGTGTTAGTCTATGGATTAGGAGCATACCGGTTATCCACACCAGAAGGAGACCTATTTGAAGAGCCCATGAATAGTCTTTATCTCAAGAAATTCTACACATGATTCATTTGCTACATTAGTAAAAAGTCCTGAAAAAATCTAAAAACATCAGAAAAAGTCTTGAAAAAATCTAAAAACATCAGAAAAAGTCCTAAAAAAATCCAAAAAAATTAGAAAATGTCATAAAAAATGGTCACCTTGGTGAAAACCTAACAAACAGGTATCTTGGTGACAACGAAAAAAATAAAAAAAGGAAAAAATACAAAAAATAAAAAAATTCATAAAATCTGAAAAAAGTGCAATAAAAGCAAGTAGTGAAAACCTGGAAACGGGTGCTATTTGTGATGGGCTGACTTCTTCCTCTATTGGAATTTGTGTCGATCACATTGGTTCTTTGCTATCACTATCCACATCCTTCATTTGAGTCTCATGTACATATTCTGCTGTGCCGGTCGTGTCTCACTTTGGCTTGTCAATCATTATACATGTCCATAATAAAATTGGTTTGTTTCCACTGGGGGAAAAATCCTGAACTCACTGGGGGCAATCCATTTTGAGCTTAAAACTGACAAAAAAACAACAGTATGGCAACATGGTAAAAACACAACAATCGAGTGAGCTACAACATTGAACATCAATCAGACTCACCAAAAACAACCATCTAAACCAACAACAACAAGATCAATTGAAATTTTTTTTCATTTGGTGACGATCCTCTGAATCACAGTTTTATCACTTTAACACAAATGTTCAAACTATTTTCATTGCGATTGTTGTTATCATTTCTTGGGAGCAACTCAAGGATGTCATGAACTAGAGAAGCTATGATTGAGAATGATATTTTTCTTTGTCTGCTATTTGTGAGTTAATCATTGATACTATGTGAATCATCGTGGGATGTGCTCTACAAAGTATCATTGATGACATTTCAGATTTGTATAGAAAAATGATTAACTCTTGTTTGTTTACACAAGAAATGCTCAGGTCATCTCGATCCAATTATACCTAGATGCTTGTGTTAACTTGCACTATCAAACATCATGAAAGTAGTACTTAGGTCATCATGGTCTAATTATACCATTTATGTTTGTACTCACTTTCAACATATTAAAAGCTCAATGATGATACCAAGCACAATAAATTAGTTACTGGGATGACAAAATTGCATTGTTAGGTTTGCATATTTAGGCTACATTCATACTAGGTGTTGCAGTGGTATTTATAGATTTCTCCAAGGCTGGTACAATAGTACGAGTGATGTTATTTCTATCATTAACAAATTGAGTATAGTTGACATTACCAAAAAGATCATTCCCATTTTAGTTGCATAAGCATTAGGACATTATTCATACATTCTCATATCATTCCATCATTCATCTAGTCATTAGGTCATATATTTGCATCATGAATTTTTTTTTTTTAAAAAAAAAGCATTATCATATCATTTCAACATTCATTTTCATTAGGTCATATATTTTCATTACGAAAATCCAAAAATAAAACATTGATCATAGCATTTCCATCCATATACATCTAGTTGTGCATTTGCATCACAAAAACATCCATAATGAAACATTTCCATTCATCCATTTCATACATGCATTCATACATTTGCACCAAAAAAAAAAACATAAAGAACCATGCATATCATACATCATAATAGAACAAGATCCATAAGAGCATGTAGAATTATTCATCATTATTTAATCATTCCATTCATCCATTTTTGCATTAACATTATCATCCATTCATCCATTTCATATTTTGCATCAGAAAATTACAAAAAACATAGCATTTAACACATTCCATTCACATAATAAGATTCATCATATAGGGCATATGGATATCATAAAAGCATCATAGAATCATAACACATGTTGTATCCATAACATATCATATCACCATCACATATAAAACATCACATAACTTACATAATAGGAAATTAAATGCATCCATCATGATCAACACATAAGCACATAGGTCAAATCATCATCATCACTGCATATATATCTCAAAATGATGTCAAATGTACAAGGATATCTGAATATGAAGAGATACATCATAAAAAATGGTGGTAACTCATCAAGTCGCAATGTGTACATGTCCAAATCACAATAAAACATCAAACGTTGGAGCTATGTAGTGCTCCCCCCAGATGGTGCTGGCATCCTTGGATTGGTACCTCTCCCTGCACCCAACGAACCCACACTAGGATCTCTCCGATCTCTAGGCAATGGCTGTGTAACACCCACACTAACCGTCTGAGATTGTGACTTGCCAGATCGAGACTGAGAAAAGCTCTCACGCTGCTCTAGAGGGACCAAATCATGATACCGACCTCTATAGAACTCGACCTCCTGAGAAGTGCGGTCTATCTCCCTAAAATAATCTGATGTCCCAGCAAACCATCACAACCTGTTGTAGTCTCTCGGTAATAGCCTCTGCCTGCTTTTCTCGTCGTCTCAATGCATCTCTCTCCACAGTCAATGCAACAACCTGACCTTGCACCTGTCCCTGGCCCTGCACCTTTGTAAGTTGCTATTTGACAACATCCCTCTCAGTCATAAGAGTCTATATCTTCCCATGGGCCTATGCGAGTTGTGCCTATACCTATGTCAGTACCTATGTTTGCGCCTGTAACTGCCCCTGAACCTGCGTGAGTTGGCCCTGAACTTTCTGGACTTGAGCATGTAAGGCCACAATTTGTGACTATTGTTGTTGGGAAGGAAATCATATTTGTACATGCTGTTGTGTTGTCGCCACTAAGGATCACCTCCTATGAGGCACTTTGACATCTAGTGCTAGATGGGCACCCCCTCCTCTACCACCACCTCCTCCATCATCTTCGCCGCCATCCCCACCATCATCATTGCCTCCTCCATCACCCCCACCATCTTCCTCCTCATCTCCATCACCTCTGGCCCTCCTCCGTCTAGGAGGTCTATCCTCATCATCCTCTAATGCTGGCATTGGCTCATTAGGCCTGGAGATCCTCAAAAATGGATGCCCATTAAAGTACTGTGAGTACTCCTCACTCATGTATCCCTTAATGATCTCTAGATGGTAATCCCAAATCATTGGTTGTAGTATCTGATACTCATCAAATGCGGCATCGCAAGATAAGGTGGGCCCCCACTCAATCGCATCCTATTGTCTCTGCGCATACATGGCCAATCCCTATGGTATCCCCTGAACTCTGTCGTACTGTCTGAGCACTCTCATCAACAAGAATCTCTTGATAATGTAGTGTGTTCATCCAATAAGATACCTGGCTGTGATAACATAGGGCATCTCCAAATGATCCTCGGCCCACTGCTCACAATCTACGTATGGCTGCCATGTAATAGAATCTAGGTCATCCAATACGTGTCTCCAATACTCCAATTTTCCTAGCTTATGCTGGATAGCTGGGACTGCATAACCATAGACATAGGGTCTCCCAAATGGCCAAAATTTGTCTGTCTCTAGACATGTCACCACTATATTCTCCCAAGCCCATGTTTGTAATAGAGTCACACCAACAGATAGACTATCTCCTCTAAGGTAAACTACCTGATGCAAATCATGATATAACTATGCGAGCATGAATGAACCTCAGGCAAAACGGGTCCCAAATTTAATCATCTGCTCCAGTATCTGACCCAACTGATGGATAATCCCTTTTCCCTCTTGTCAAGACATAGGAAGCCACTAAAAAATCCCGCAAGCACAGAAGGAAAAGGGGCATACCTCTCAAACATCTCTTGCCAGGGAATCTCATAACCGCTAATATGATTGTCATGGAATATCCGGTGTAAGGAATTTGTACCTCCCTTCTCGGTGTGGTCATATGTAACAATGTCACTCACCACGGGAATCCACAAAATCCTATAGACATCCTTTGGCGTCACAGTCATCTTTTCGGTGGCTAGATGAAAAGTGTTGTGGTCGCTATGCCACCTCTCTGCCAATGCAGCCAACAATCCCCTATTAATCCTAATCCGGGGCATGTGAATCAGTGAAGATAATCTGCATCACTCAATATATCCCTATCAGCCTATGATAGATGTGGAATCATCTCCCAAGTCCATGGGAATCGCTCTGGGGACTAAAGATTATCTAAATCCGTCTCCTATCATTATAACACATCACAATCAACACATCAATCAATCAATCAAATCAACAAAGCAATCAAACATCAACCAATCACTTATCCTATCAGTTCAAGTAATATTTTCATAAAATCTCATGAAAATCTATTTTTGATCCTCGCTTATCATGAGGTCAAAACAACATCATCATTATTGCATCTCACCTATCATGAGATCAATAAATCATCTAATCTATCATCAACAACAAATCATTGGTTGACATGATTAAACATCATAAAATTCAAGGAGCAAAATAAAAAATCTTCAATTCTAACTTAGATGCATCATAACAATGCTTTGTTGCGCCAAAAGGGTAGATGCACCACCAAATTGGCTGGATGCGCTGTTACAGTATGTTAATGCACCATTTGATTCAATGCACTAGAGAATTCCTCAGATGTGCTATAGAATCTCTTTGATGTGCCATTTAATTCAATGCGCCAAAAAATCCCTCATATGCGCTAAAACTATAATTTGATGCCCCTTTTCTAGTGAACGCACCACCTAATACTTTGATGCGCCATTTCAAACCGTCTATTCACCAAAACATGGATGCGCTGTTATAGACTATGAATGCGCTGCTAAAACTAGCCGATGCGCTAAAACTCTGGGCGAATGTGCTAAAAAATCTAACCTATGCACCAAAATAAATTTCGTATGCACCAAAAGAAGAAAAAACTAAAATTCAAAATAAAAAAGGCGGGAAAATGGATTCAAAATTCATAAGGAAAGTTTTTGAAATTCGTACCAGAGGTCCGTATGCCATTGGCCAGTTGTGTCACCGCACCCGCTCGAATCGATGAGTCTCATAGGGGATCACCATATTTGTTCAAATGCTCAAGGTTGCTCTCTCACTCTAATATTTTCAAAATCACAAAATGCAAAAATGAATCCTCATTTCATTTTTACCTCTTAATAAGGGTAATTAATAGTGTGATTTTAGTGGGATATTTTAATTTTTTTAAGGATCGATTAATCAAGGCAGCTCAAATTCTTCCATATCGGGAGATAAATCTCTGGAATCTCATCAAACCAGAATTTCATCATTGACATCATCACAAATCAAAAGTTTATTTTGATGAAAAAACTCCAACACAATCTCAAAATCCAAAAAATTAAAAAGCTTCAGCACTATGGATTGTGGAAATCTCATAGCATTAATTTATTTATATAGTTCGCATTTCTTAATTCTTTCAACTTAAACCACTTTCTTCATGATTTAATTAAATAAGAAAATTTAACTAATTTGTTTTATTTGATTAATTCCCTCTCATTAAATTTAAAATTTTAATTCAAATTTTGTCACATTTCTCCATATTCTTCTAACCTCCTTCCACATCATCTTCCATCTCTCTAAGTGTCACATGAAAATAATTATTCCTAATTTCTAAAATGGGTATTTTCCCTCAACAATCTCAATAAACTCAGAGACACATGGCTTCTCCTTTCCATTTATTCTTTTCTACACTTGGAAAGTTTGTTCTATTAAAGGGGACAACTTCCTTATTTCTCTCTAACCTCCTCGTTTCTCATCATCGATCTCTCCAAATTGAATCTTGATCGTCCATTGCTGCCAACTCACCTGATGCCTTGGTGAAATCTATAAATAGACGCTCATTTACAACTTTTGCATGAGAGAGAATTGCATACAATTACTCTACATAAATCATCTTAGCATTTGAGAGCTTAGTTTACATTCTAGCTTAGGATTTAGAATAGTTTAGCAAGTAAATTAGAATCATGGCTTCTTTGTTAGATGAGTCTTAGTTTACTTACAGTATTTAGAATCAATTTCATAGCATCTCCATTATTTTAATTCAACATTGCAGAATTTTATTAGCATTATGTATACAATAGTTTATCATCCAACATATCATTTAGTTCATCATCCAACCAAATCATCAGATCATGTAGGTGTAGACATAGTTTCTGCATTCTAGTTTAATGGCTACTCATTTCTTAAGTGTCATCCCAATAATTCAGTGCATAATTAAGTTTTAAGAGCACTAATATAAGATCCTTAGGAATAGGAAGATGAAATGTCTTTAAGGAATCATTTTATCAAATTGCATTGTTAATTTAGATTTCCTTAATGTAATACATTGCATCTGTTGTGTTATTGATTATTATAGTTCACATATTTTCTCCCACACAATTTCTATTGTAGGTTTGAGCAGGGCCAGTGTAGGAAAGACAAGGAACTAGTGTGTGAGAGGTGAGTGCCTTAGTGAATTCATCCCACAATAATGGGTTACACTTTTTGGCCAAACTTGACATTGAAATTAACATTTTGAGCAAAATCTTCACTTTCTAACACCTATAGTAGGTAAATTGTTAGGAATTTGAAGCTAATGCAAACTGGTGATTTGTGAGGTTTTTTTTTTTAAATCTTTCTGTAGGTTTTTAATGTGTTGTTTTTAAAAAATTGAAATTAAATTGTAATTTTTTTCATCTCCTTTGATAACTAGTTTTTAATAATAACCAATGTTTTTAAAAAGTGATTTGTACTTTGAATTGCATAATTTTTTTCTACAAAGGATTAAATTTTGCTTCTTTTTAATTTAGGTTGGTAACATCGATATCTAGTGACTTCATTTTGTTTCATAATGTTTAATTGAATACTTTTCTTTTAATTAGGTTTTGAATTTGGTACAGGAGCACCAGTCCATCTCAATGAATTTTCTCTAGTTGTTTCATGATATGTTGTGTCTAGGTGTTTGAGTCTAAATAAGGTCAATTGGGACCATTTTTATGTAATTGGAAAACTTTGGTGCCTTTTATGGTCTATATTGTAAAGTTGTAAATCATGTCAAGAAGTTGTCAATGTGGACAAAAGTTGTCAAGGAGGGTAAAATGTCATTTTTCTTGTGTGAGGTAATGTTATTAGGTTGAATAAGGTCTAAATGGACCATTTCTAGTGTTTTAGGTGATTAGGAGAGTCAATTTACAAGTAATGCAAAAAGTGCTAAATGTTGTCAACAAAAATGCAAAGAAAAGTGCAATTTTTGAACTCCAACGGGCATGGGGAGTTTGAAAGTTGGTTGAAGGTTGTTGATTCAGTTTTTCCTTGGTGGTGAATGTTTAAATAAGTGAAATAAATCAATATAAATGTTGGTTGGAGGATTGTGAAGGAATAACAATAAGAATTTCCTGTATTTTTATCAAATTTTTGTGTTTTCATGTAATTTCTAGGTCTATATAGACCCGTACTGTTGCATCTTGTTTCAAAATTGATAGAAAATTGTGGAGGAATTTTTTTTATCTTTCATTGGAATCCATTTAGAAGGAATTTCATTGGATAAAACACCTTTTATTGCTAAATTATAGAGGACGGTCTGAATTTGCAAAGTTAAGGGTTTGAAGTTCTCAATGGAAATCTAACTCATTCCTCCTATTGTAAACTCTGTGGCTCATAGGAATGAGTCTTGTAGGTTAGGTTTAGATGCTAGGGTGAATTTTTTTTGAAGGGAGAAAGGATTAGTGGAGTTTGAGTTGCTGTCCTTGATGAACTTGAGTGGGAAAGAGCATGAAAATGGTGGTTTTTGACTAGGGTTTGATGAAATCTTTGGGGAAGTGATATTTCTTGAAATTTTTAGCATATGTAGGCATAATGCAAGGTGGTTGAACTGGTTCCAAGGTCTGGTAAGTTTTGTGATATAGTTTTTCAATAAACCCCCATGAGAATAGCTTAAAATAAGGGTTTCTTGAATAGGTGTTTGGGAAGGTGTGTCTCTGCAAATAACTAGTGAAATTGGTGGTTTTGATGGCTGGTGAGTGCTGCTCCATTTTTTTTTTTTGGGTTTTGAGATCTTTCAAAGGTGGTTGCTTTTGAAATTAGGCCTATTTGGCCATGTTGAACAACGTAGTTTGCTTGTTTTGAGAAGCTTAGTACAAACAAGTCTTATGAAGGTTTGATATATGTTGAAGAAGGCTTAAATGGTTGCCTGAAATGGTAGTTTTTTGTAGAGGTTTTTAAGGAATTGTGAGAGTTAAGGTGGAAAAAATAGGTCTACAGACCTATAAGAGTGACTAGGTGAACAATTGAAAATAAGCTTGGATTGAGTTTGTGGGAAGAAAAGTGGCTTGGAATCTCTTGTATTAGAGAGGTGAATTGTTTTCCTCCTTATATTGCTATCAGTTGGTATCAAATCCTAGGAAGTAGGTCTCTTGAGGGTGAAGGTTGGAAATTTTTGTGAAAGGGAAAGGTGTAATTGGAGGAATCAAAATGCCTCTTAAAGGAAGCATTGTTGATAGGAAGATTGATCAACAGGCTAGGGAATTAGAAGCCTTGAAAAAGGAGATGGTTGCATTGAAGTCTAAAGTTGGGGTTGAAATGGAGGAAGGTTATTTTGAAGAGGAAGAGTTGGATCCAGAGGATGTGAGAATGCTAAAGCTTTTGAAGGCTGTGAAAGGTGATATACATGGCAAAATGGACTTGCCTATGTATGGAGGTAAACTAGATAGTGAAGAGCTCTTGGATTGGATAGGAGCCATGGAGAATTACTTTGAAAGTGAAGAGGTAGATGAAGATCACAAGGTGAAGAAGGCTAAGACCAAATTGAAAGGACATGCTTTGCTGTGGTGGAACTTTGTGCAAGATGAAAGGCAGAAAAAAGGGGAAAACAAAGATCACTTCTTGGGAGAGAATGAAGACAAAACTAAAAGGTAAGTTCCTTCCTAATATTTACAATGTCCAATTGCTTAAGAAACTTCAAAATCTTAGGAAAAAGGACTTAGATGTGTAAGCATACACCGAGGAGTTCTATAGGTTAAGTTTAAGGACAAAACATGAGGAGGATGAGGAAGAAAGAGTGGAAAGATATCTTAATGGACTAGGGTATAATATCCAAGATGAAATAAGTCTGATGACACCAAAAATAGTAGAAGAATGTTTTCAAATGGCTATAAGGGAAGAAGAGAAAGTGAAGAGAAGACAAGAAAAGACAACAAGAGGAAGAGGTAGTACTTCTTTTTCTACTCCAAAATAGTCCAATCAAGATCAAGAAGATGCTGGTAAAGGTAAAGAACAAGTGGTTGAATCTAGAGGTGGATGGAGAAGTGGAAGAACAAGTTTTAAGGAAGAGGTTCTAATGTGTTTTCAAGAAGGTGTTATAATTGTGGAGAGTATGGTCATCCATCCTTTAATTTTCCTAAAAATTTTGGTGCTACTTTAAGTAGGGGTGAGAGAAGAGGTGATAAGAGAGTCCAAATTGTGCAAGAAGATGAAGAGGAAAGTGTCAATTCATCAAGTCATGTTGCTACACCTGAAGTTGGTGAAGCTTTGATGCTGTAAAGACAACTCTTTAAGGCCTCCAAGGAGAAGGAACCAATGCAAAGGAGAAATCTATTCAAAACCACATGCAAGAGCAAAGGTAAAGTATGCAAGGTAGTAATAGATTCAGGTTCCACTGATAATATAGTGTCAATAGAAATGGTAGATAAGTTAAGCTTGGTAAAAGTCCCTCATGAAACACCCTACAAGGTGTCATGGTTAAATGATCATCAGTCACTTCTAGTTAATGAGTGGGCTTTAGTTGAGTTTCAAATTGGATGGTACAAGGATAGGGTACTTTGTGATGTTCTACCAATGCAATGTTACCATTTGTTGCTTGGAAGGCCATGGCAATTTGATAAACATTTTGTGTATGATGGAAGGGCCAATACATATTAGATTGAACATGATGGGAACTCATTTACTTTGCTCCAATTGCAAGGAGAAGTCAAGGAGTAGACAAAGGTAGAAAAGGTAATCATGATGGGTAGAAAAGAGTATGTGAAGATTGAGGAAGTCAAGAATAACCAGTTGGCAGCGATGAAAAAGTTGCAAAAGTTAGGACAAAGGTATTGAAGGGTGATGCATAGTTGGGAAGGAAAAATAATGAGAAGACGAAGACTGACCAAGAGAAGGTCAAGGATGGATTGTTAATGATGAAGCAAGATGGGTTGAGGAAAGATGGTAAAATTATGATTGGAATAGTGTTGTGTCCTATAGTAGTTGTAGAAGTGGAGGGGCAGTAAAGTCTTAGCAAGGAAAAGACTCCTAAGGTTGATAACATAGTAGTATATAAGTCTGAAAATGAAAAGTCATATAGGTCTGAAAATGAAAAGGCTTTGAGGATAGTGAATCTAATGTGTAAATTCAAAGGAAAAGATGGAGTGAGACACGTAGAAAGGCAAGGATAGAGTTATGAAGGTAGGCATGCTATATGGATAAGGTAGAGGGCAGTTGGTGTAGGTTCTATATTAGTCATAGATGGAAAAGAGGTCAGAGGATGTGAAACAAAGCAAGGGAAGCCTTATCAAGTTGGCCATGAACTCAAGAATGCTAAGCACAAAGCAAGTTTTCAGAATTTACCAGTGAAGGTATCTTTTGCAGGTCAAAGAAATGAAGCTTTCAAAGGAGGAACAATTGAAGATTAGTTCCCAAGAGACATGGAAACCTTTTTAGGCGGTGTGTATGGTGCAGGAGCACTAGTCCATCTATATGAATTTTCTCTAATTGTTTCATGATAGGTTGAGTCTAGGTGTTTGAGTCTAATTTTTTTGAGTGTTTGAGTCTAAACAAGGTCAATTGAGACCATTTTTATGTAATTGGAAAACTTTGGTGCCTTTTGGGGTCTATATTGTAAAGTTGTAAATCATGTCAAGAAGTTGTCAATGTGGACAAAAGTTGTCAAGGAGGGTAAAATGTCATTTTTCTTGTGTGAGGTAATGTTATTAGGTTGAATGAGGTCTAAATGGACCATTTCTAATGTTTTAGGTGATTAGGAGAGTCAATTTGCAAGTAATGCAAAAATTGCTAAATGTTGTCAACAAAAATGCAAAGAAAAGTGTAATTTTTGAACTCCAACGGTCATGGGGAGTTTGAAAGTTGGTTGAAGGTTGTTGATTCAGTTTTTACTTGGTGGTGAATGTTTAAATAAGTGAAATAAATCGATGTAAATGTTGGTTGGAGGATTGTGAAGGAATAACAATAAGAATTTCCTGTATTTTTATCAAATTTTTGTGTTTTCATGTAATTTCTAGGTCTATACAGACCCGTACTGTTGCATCTTGTTTCAAAATTGATAGAAACTTGTGGAGGACTTTTGTATCTTTCATTGGAATCCATTTAGAAGGGATTTCATTGGATAAAACACCTTTTATTGCTAAATTATAAAGGACGGTCTGAATTTGCAAAGTTAAGGGTTTGAAGTTCTCAATGACAATCTAACTCATTCCTCCTATTGTAAACTCTGTGGCTCATAGGAATGAGTCTTGTAGGTTAGGTTTAGATGCTAGGGTGAATTTTTTTTGAAGGGAGAAAGGATTAGTGGAGTTTGAGTTGCTGTCCTTGATGAACTTGAGTGGGAAAGAGCATGAAAATGGTGGTTTTTGACTAGGGTTTGATGAAATCTTTGGGGAAGTGATATTTCTTGAAATTTTTAGCATATTTAGGCATAATGCAAGGTGGTTGAATTGGTTCCAAGGTCTGGTAAGTTTTGTGATATAGTTTTTCAATAAACCCCCATGAGAATAGCTTAAAATAAGGGTTTCTTGAATAGGTGTTTGGGAAGGTGTGTCTCTGCAAATAACTGGTGAAATTGGTGGTTTTGAAGGCTAGTGAGTGTTGTCCCATTGAGTTTTGGGGTTTGTGAGATCTTTCAAAGGTGGTTGCTTTGGAAATTAGGCCTATTTGGCCATGTTGAACAATGTAGTTTGCTTGCTTTGAGAAGCTTAGTCCAAAGGAGTCTTATGAAGGTTTGATGTATGTGTGAATAAAACATTTCTTGAGCTCCCTTCGGGCTTCCCTCTTTTTGAATTTTTTGCCTGAACATTGCATCAAGAGTCTTTCAGCCTCTTTGTGATAAGCTTTGTTGTCTAGATACGTGTCCAATATGCACTCCCTGAAGGATCCCTTCCCTTCGCATTTCAAAATGGCCCCACAACGATATCACGTGTCCACTGTGCGCACATTTTTAAGCCGCTTCCCTTCGTTTTTGAGTCAAGCTCCATCTACATGCCACGTGGCTTCATCTTCGCATATTCTAGTAGGCCCCGTAGTTGGTACCAAGAATAAGGCAGGCTACACGTGTCTTCTTGGCCTCCTTGGCCCAAGTTTTCAATGGAAAAAGAAAAGGATGAGCATGGGCTGCGTAGTGTCAACATGTGGCTATTCAACGTGTGCTTCTTTTAAACGATAGGTAGAGAAAGCTAGAGACTTTGGCATCCTGCCGCGTGTCATGAATGCTTTGGAAAAATAATGACACTTGCCTAGCACAACTTTGCCAGGACCACTACTATAATTTATAGGGGATGCACTTGAACTTGGCAGGATTAGATGCCTTGACTAGGATCTTTTTTGTTGCAATGACTAGGGGGAATCTTTGATTCTGCATCATTGCTGGGGATTTCAAATCTTTTCTGTTACTGCTAGCTAAGGCGGTGGGAGCGTTCAACTATATATACTTCCTTTTGTTTCGAAGGAAGGGTTCAAATTTTTTGGTAGAAATACATAGATTTTAGAAAAGACACCATACCTTTGTTATTGTTATTTTCAATTATTGCAAAAGACTCTCTGACTGTGCCAATCATTTGGCCTTTCTACCCTTTTATGTATTTGATTAACTTTAGACTGTGCTGTTATTGTTGGAATGATTCATTTGTCGTAGTTCTATAAATTGAATGCAAGTTTGTCGATATTGATCATGTCTCATGACTCTTCTTGTTTTTAAATCTGTGTGCAAAGTTATTTTATGTCAATAAATGAATTGTTTATACTTTGATCTTCAGTTTCTACCTTTATAGGACATTATAGATTATTGATTAGGCCCTTAAATCTATGATTTATCAGGCCTATTATCTATGTTTTGGCGCATCACCTTAGGTTGGATTTTATTTTCATATATCTGCTTCCTTTTCCCATTTTAAACCCCCATTATAGAAGAAGCCGACTTCTTTAAAAATTTGGAGGTCACTTAGTTTAGCACAGTATGTACCCCATAAACTGAGTTTCCCACAAAGGGTTGTTACCTTGCTAAATTTTGGCATCAACAGTTTCTTTTCCTGGCATGCCCAGTGGGACCAAGCTTTAATGAATTTCCACTTCAGTATGGTGTATGAGCCATTGACCTGTTACTGGGTCCCAAACAACAAAAAACCATAGTCTACTAGTACTGCCACTAGGAATAGTGTAGGCTGCAAATCAGTTGGTAACTGTTCCACTTCCTCCACCCATTCCTCTAATCATGCTGCCAGGCGCCAATAGGAATTATGTGGCATGGGATGTTGGAAGTCCCCTCGTAGCACCATTAGCACCCACTGTATGGGCTGCTATCCTGTCCTTGGCTTTGAAAGCTATACCCAAGTTTATGGGAGATGGCTCAAGGACACCCATGGAACATCTGCAAGATGTGGTGGATGTATGCCTGGTGCATGGAATCACCACTCAGAATGTAGTGCTAAGGCTCCTCACAACTTCTTTTTGAGGCAAAGTGTTGGATTGGTACAAGACCTTACCAGCAAACACTATCTGTACCAAGGATGAGCTTGAAGACCCATTCTATGAAAGATTTTCAAACGATGGGGATTGCTCCTCATTGTATTTATCAACTATCTACCATAAAGTGAGCCCCCCAAGAGGCTATGACGGACTTCAATGCCCGATTTCACACAAATTGGTAGAGGATCCAGGTTGCTATCCGCCCGCCTCCTAAGTTGGCATTCATATTCTACCTAAAGTCTATCAACCCCGACATTTCCATGATAATCAAGTCTTTGGGAGGAACCACTCTGCCAGGTGCTTATAGCATTGCTGTCAAAGTGGAGAATAATTTGATAGATGCCAAAAAATTTCTGCCTTGGCCTATCATGCTGATATTTCTAGAAATATCAATGCCTGTCTAGGAAGTTGCATCAACTAGTGCACCCGCATCTCCCCAATCAATGTACACATATTCGACATCACCATAGAGTACCGCCTCTTCCTCTAGCTCTTCTAAGGATGAAATGAGAGATCTCAAGGAATTTTTGCGGACTATGGAAAATGACATAACTACCCTTAAGCACAACTAAGACGCACCTCTGAAGCTTGCCTACCAAAATTATCAAGGCGAAAGGTCCTCCTACTAGAAAAACCAGTTTCAAGGAGGTGCTTGGGAAAATCCACAGGCACAAATAAGTCAAATGGTACCAGTACCTACTTTGCTACAAAGTGCTAGCTTAAGCTCGAGCAGAGAATAGAGCGCAGGTCAAAATAATCTAGCGGATGACACCAACCCTTGGTGCTTCCCTTACAACGACGTGCATATGCCCTGGAACTACCCGGATGGCAACTTACAACAAAAGGTAGTAGAGCAGCTCAACCAAGCTACAACGTCAACCCCCGGAAGCTATGTGTATACCTCTTTGCAAATGGATAATGTGGTGCTCACTGTGCAGATGCAAGGGATGTCACTAGAGAAAGAGGCAAACATCGCTCTCGACCACATGCTCTTCTCATGGATAGAAGAAGAAGAAGAAGTGTTTTTCAATGATACATTCATATCCAAAATGCTGCAAGTACAATCTAACTACAACACTTGCTCAAAGAGGATATTTACCAATGAACTAGTTGCTCTGTAACTAGCCAACCCGCAACCTAAAAGTGCTTCCGACTAGATACTTGGCACTTCCACGGCGCTGCCACAATATCAGTCACGGAAGGAAATTATTATAACAAGAGAAAAAGAATAGAAACCTCCAAGTTTTCCACCTTTCAATGTGGTGGAACAATTGAAGAAATCATCTGCTAATGTGTCCCTATGGGATATTCTAGCCATCCCAGAGCAGAAGAAACTACTATAGAAGGCTATCCAAGAGGAGGTCAGTGCAACGCCAATGGAGCAGTTTCACAAAGCAAAGGCTGTTGATCAACCATCTCCTACTAAAGTTATTACAAACAACAAAATGAAAGCTCCTGTTGAAGTCAGAGACAAGCTGAAGCCCCAACCCTTCTTTTTAACCCTTATTATAGGGAAGAAGTTATTACACAATACTATGATTGATTTTGGTGCTAGCACCATGATTATGCTTAAACAAATAGCTGAGGCTTTAGGAATTAGCTATGAACCCTTAAAAAGGGGAGTGATGTAGCTTGATGGGAATAGAGTCCAAACCGTAGGTGTTATCAAGGCACTCCCTCTAACTTTATTTGCTTTCCCTAGTATCACTGTGCCGCAAGACACTATTATAATAAATGTCCCTCCCATGTTCGGCCTCTGCCTATCTCGAGAATTTACTTCAAAGCTAGGTGGATACTTGTCCCTGGATTGGTTGCATTTGATCATCATAACCAAGCATGGAAAAAAAATTAAGATAGAATCGAAAGCTTTACATTTAGAACATGTAGCCGATGAAGCCATGATCAATTTTGAAGCCACGAATACCTCTATCACCAAACAAGAAATCTATTGCACTGAGTTACTAGAAGATGAAAAGGTGACTGGAGATAGGAATGATCAAGAGGATACTATGCTAAGCAAACATATGGACAATGAACCTTTCGGAAATTACCATGCTACTAGACTAGGCACCTATGTCATCTATGATGAAGATCAAGTGCTCCCAAAGGTTGCCAAAAAATCTGAAGGCGGCCGAGCTCCCAAACTATGGATGTTGTACTTTGACAAAGCAAGGAGCAAGAATGCCGTAGGAGCTGGGATATGTCTAATATCCCCACAAAATGAAAGTACACTAAGGTCTTTCCACTTCTAGTTTACTTGCTCAAACAATGAAGCTGAATACGAAGGATTAGTACAAGGTTTAAGCCTTGCTGAGTGGATGGGAATCAAACAACTAATGGCATTTGGAGATTCTGAACTGGTTGTCAACCAAGTCCAAGGAATTTCCACGGAAAAAAATGTCTGCATGAGATCCTATCGGCACCAGGTTTGTGACCTAGTTGAGGGTTTTGAAGCCTTCAATATCCAGACTGTTCCCCGAGAGCAAAATAGTGATGCAGATCATATGACAGTAGTCGGATCCCAGTTTGATCCTACCTTTGACCTCATTCACAACAAGCATTCTGTATGAGTGATAGTTTGACCAACGATTCCTGATAATGATCAAAGCTAGCAAGTGTTTGAAAGTGATGGGCACATTGCCTCGTTTATCCAATAGTAAGGAGAATTCGCTGATCAACTCCAACCAAAGGTGGCTAAGACCTACGAGGGACAAATCCTTCAACTCAAATCTAATAAGCTTCCAAGGGGATTGGTCACTCTTGAAAATATCTTTGATTGTGATGATGCAAGAAATGACAAGAGGAATTTTGTGGCGAACAAAAGCGACTACACAAATCTTCATTTCATAGATGGAAGAAAACTTAAAATTGGGAAGGACGTCCCACACCATGATAAAGAAAGGCTCATCAATTTGTGTGAAAGATATGAAGGAGTAGTGGCTTGGTCCTATGATAATCTGAAGGTATATGATCCCGAAATCATCCATCACACAATGGAGCTGGTGGAAGGTGCAAAACCAGTCTGACAAAAGCAGTGACTGGTGAACCCAAAGATTGAAGCATTGATGGTGCAAGAGTTAACAAAGCTAATCTAGTCATGGATTGTCTTTTCAATCAAGAATAACACGTGGGTATCCAATCTGGTCCCGGTTTGGAAGAAGAACAAAGACATCCACTTGTATGTAGATTTCTAATACCTAAATAGAGCATCCTTGGAGGATCATTATCCACTACCTTCTATGGAGTCTATCCTGCAAACAGTGGTAGGATTAGAAATGTTTTCCTTGTTGGATGGCTTCTCCGGTTATAATTAGATCCAAGTTAAAGAAGAGGATCAACACAAAACTACGTTCACTACAAAGTGGGAAACATTCGTGTATGCCAAAATGCCTCTTGGCCTATCTAACGCAGGAGCTACCTTCCAACAAGCAATGGATATCGCTTTCAACGAATTAATCAATAAGATTATCCTAATCTATTTGGATGATCTTACTGTGTTCTCTAAATCTAAAGATGATAATTTTGATCACTTAGAAATGGTTTTTCAAAAATTCCAAGAATTTGGGGTTTCCTTGAACCCAAGAAAATGTGTATTTGAAGTGCCGCAAGGCAAACTATTGGGAAATGTGGTGTCCAAAGAAGGAGTCGTAATTGATCCTGAGTGGGTGAAGTCCATCAAGGAGCTTCCCCTTTTGGTTAACAAGAAAGGCGTCCAGTCTTTCCTAGGGAAGGTAAATTTTGTTAGCAAACTTGTTTTTGACTTTGCAGGGATAATTCGAGCAATCACCCTGATGCTGAAAAAGGATCAAGCATTTAAGTGGACAACGGAAGCCAGAGAAGCCTTTGAAAAAGTTAAGGATACTATTTCCTCAACTCATGTACTGGTTAATCCAGACTTATCTATGGACTTCATAATGTATGTATTCAGTAGCAAGTCAAGTATAGCTACTATCTTAACTCAAAAGGACATAGAAGGAAAGGGAGAACATTCGGTAGCATTCTACTCCTGGACCCTGAAAGAATATGAAACAAATTATAATTTTGTTGAAAGGCAGGCATTTGCAATAGTAAAGGGGATTAAAAAGTTCTGCCACTTAATCTCCTGCAATAAAGTGATAGTTTATGTTGCGCATTCCAGTGTGCACAAATACATCATGGAGGGAGAAATCACAAAAAAAGAGCCAATTGGATCACCAAGATCCTCAAGTATGACATTGAGGTCAAGCCCACCAAAATCGTTTGAGGGAGAGGGCTGTGCAAGTACTTGGCACATGACAAAGAAGTGGACGTTGAAGAAGAACAATGAGAACTTATTCTAATGAATGAGTTGGAGTTCGGAAGTTGCTAGCTAGCAGACAAAGTAAGATTTATGCAAATGGGGAAGTATTCGCCAGGATTTTCTCCTAAAAAAAGGAGGTACTATCAACTGTAGAATTATGGATATTTGTTAATTGAAGGGATCCTTTTCAAAAGAAACTTCAACAATGTCCTCCTGCAGTGTGTTAGCTCAGGGAAAGCAAAGAGAATCGTAGACACTTTCCACAGTGGCGCTGCGGGTAGACATTTCTCCACTATGACTACCACACTCAAAATCATGTGCATAGGTTATTTTTGGCCAACACTTTTCAATGACTCATACTCTTTGGTGGAAACTTGCAAAGAATTCCAAATTTTTACAGGAAGAAGAAAGAATTCCATGATGCCTCTCAAACCTATAGTAGCGGACGAGCCATTTGCACAATGGGGCCTGGACTTCATCAGGATGATAAATCCCTCTTCTAGTGTCAGACACAGGTGGATCTTGATGGCTACAGATTACTTCACAAGGTGGATGCAAGCCACATTGCTTAAAAATGCAATGGAGGTGGAGATAGTGGATTTCCTCGAAGGACTAGTGACAAGGTTTGGCCCTCTAAAGACTATCATTTTTTATAATGCCATAAATTTTCTAGGCACAAAGGTATGCCACTTCGCACTAACAAATGGTATATTCTTGAAGACATTGTCAAATTATTACCCTTAGGGTAATGGCCTAGCCAAGTCAACAAATAAGAACCTAATCCGACTCCTCAAAAGGATTGGCTTAGAACACTAGAAATAATGGCATAAAAACCTTTGTGCGACACTCTGGGCAGATCGCATAACTCCCAAGCAGGTCCTTAAGACTTCACCTTATGAGTTGGTGTATGACAAAGAGGAATTGTTGCCTATAGCCATGGAGATTCCAACACTCCAATTGCTGAAGTCCCTCAAAATTAAGCAAAATGGTGCCATGGAGGTTCAAATGGCCGAATTATTAGAAGTACAAGAAAAAAGGGAGAAGTCCCTAATAGCCATGACTAAACGCCAACAGGTGGTTAAGCGATGGTTTGAAAAAAAGGCATCCAACCAAGGCTTAAAGTGCGGGGACTTAATGTTGAAATTCAACAAAAGGGCTGCAAAGTCGAGACAACACGATGAATTTGATAGCCTTTGGGAAGGCCCCTTTAAAATAATCATGTGTAAAGAACATAATGCCTTTGAATTGGAAAATATGGAACATGAGGCGTTAGGAATTCCGGTGAATGAGATTCATCTTAAATTGTTCCATTAAGTTACACGCTTTTATTGGTGTAAATATGTAAATTTTTTCTTTTAGTTTAGTTTTCTTTTGTTTTGTTGGTCGGTCTTTTTAGTTTATTCATGCTTCGGGGTGGAGAATAATCCATCATTGCAAGGAGAAAAGAAAATTAATTCATAGCAAGGTGAACTAATGAAAATAAAACCCACATGCGGAAAAATCATACCCACATGCGGAAAAGAGCAAAAACTTATGATTACAGAATGTCAAGAGGAAAGGAGCCAAAGATTTTTATAAAGCTATATTTCATTATATGTATGCTTTTACAGTCATATGGAAAAATGGCTTGAAGGCCGTATTTTAAAATATATGACTATATCTTGTTTCTGTTTCATATATGCTATACGCAGGCCTTCTTAGGCATATATATAAAAAACTGGGAAATGGGTATTATGTTTTCAAAAGCAGAAAGCATGGAAAGGGTCATTATCAACCAACGGCCTATGCAACAACAATGGACATGTTGATTGCAGTGTCCACTATGTCCTTATCAGTAGGAACACCACCAACAATGGCAACAATGTCAGTAGGAGTGACAACTAGTGGCAGAGGGAACACCAGATTCTTGAAATCAGTGTACCATTCTATGTCATAGAATGGCACTATGTTGTAAAGACGAAAGAGGAAATAGCATGCATGGGTAACTCTTTCATGGTGTTCATTCTATGATTGTAGGTGAAATACGCTTAGGAATGACAACCATGGAATGAACGCTTCTTCCTCAATATAGCACCTAAGGTCTCTTGTTGTAGGTAGGCCTACCCTGTACGCAACATTAGCAACAACCTCACTGAGACCGTTAAGATACTTCTTTGGGAAGATTTCTTTAACTAGCTTCAACACCAAGGGCCTGAGGATGTTAATATCCAATATGGACGTGACAAAGTGCGAGCAGACATCAGTGTTAACCCGATACCTATCCTCGTATTTCAGATAGTCTCGGCCCAAAACCCACTTCATGGCTATTACAGCTAGGGAGTGTTTTTTCTTCATCATTCTTTTCAGAGGTCTAGTGGAAATCTCACCAAGGAAAGCCGTCTGTGACTTATGTGACAATAGCCTAATTGGAGTGTTCATGGTGATGCACTACAACTACCTGGTAACTCTTCCTAAAAGCTACCTAAAAGCCTAGCCTATGAGATACCTCGCCAAATTACCAATTACCCAAACATATTCCTAAAAGCTTACTCAAATGCTAAGTGTAATTTCATTACCATTTAGATACCTATTTATAGAAAAAGCAAGGAAGGTGAGGTAATGGGCTTTCCAAAAATGTGATGATAATCAAGTGCCAACTTGAGAACTGTGCCTAAGCTTGCTCAAATTTCCTGACCAAATTGCACCTGCTAAGTACGGTTCAATGCGTGCCAAGTTAATGAGAGCTAATTAAACTAGCTTAAAATGGTGGTGTTCATTGGTGGTGAGCTGCACAGTTCTAAAGCTGTGGTGTCATTTCTCAGGAGGTTCCCAAAACCCAAGGCAAGATTCATATCTTCATAGGCACTGATCATTTGCTTTGGGCTTAATCATTCCATTCAGGATATTAATTGCCAGTGCATATGAATGTTAAGCTAAGAGCAAATCGCCGGCCCAAGTTCCAAGGAAATCGCGTCGTATCTCACGATCACCAAGGTAATTGTGAATTCTTGTCACTTCAAAATGGAAAGTAATCCATTTTCATATGAGCCAAGGGGTGGGTGGTACATGCTGAATTAAATGTAAAAGGCCACTTTCTTCTACCACTTTGAGAAAAGATAGCTAAGTATCGCATGCAAAATTTTAAATGCTTAAGAGGTTTTTCAAGTACACTAAGCTAAGTAAAGATAATTTTAAAGCGCTGAAGAAAATGTTGTAGAGAATTCAAGCCTAGCAAGGGATTCCATCAAAAGATACAATGGCAGAAAGTTCGCAGCAAGGGATGCAGGGAGAGGTAGCACAACCTTTGCTTAAGGCCATACGGGCATCACATGCTGTTAATGTCTATGAAGGAATTTCATACGCTACGCCTAGTATACCAAACAAGCCAAAATGGGTGAATGCATTAGAACTGGATAAGCCCAAGAATTATAGAAACCAAGTTCAGGTCTAGGAGGAATTGGACAATATTCATGACCCGCAACTCGCAAAGAACCCCAAGTCTTTGAGAGAAGGGGCCTGTGAAAGGATGAAAGCAGCCAAGAAGTAAATATCAATAGCATAAAAGATATGGCTCAATGGACTCCTGCAATACATGGTCCCATTAGTACACTATTTACCTGAGTTGATTGATGTAGCCATTCAACGGTTCAAGCCGAACACCCACAACATTGAAGGCCGAACTCTAAGGGTTAATATCAGCCCGTAGGCTATCTGGAATATGCTATGTATTTCTGACTTGACCACCAGAAGTGAGACAATTGAGGTATTCACTCCTGAGAAAGGAGAAAACACATGGAGGGAAATGAGGAAGGGTCCTTAGTTTTTAATCAAGGAGACCAGTAGGCAGGGATTAACAAGCCAAAAGCTGCCAAGTATCCTGGTGCCGCTCGGTGCATTTGAGAGTAATGACTTGAAAGAGGCCTCTTCAATGCTAGCATTTTTTTGTGGCTTGGACACGGACCAAGAGGTGCACGCTTTTCAATTGGGGCCGGGTTTCCAATTTCGCAAGTAGCATGACTTCTTCTGGTATGATTTTGTAGACTATCTTGTAGGAGAAATGTTGGGGCAAATAAAGAATTACCTAGAGCAATGGAAGTTCAGGTTCCTCTCTTTTCTTGCCCATATGTTTTTACATCAAAACCCTGATTTCTTCAACAAGTATGTGGGTTTATCTATTTTTGATGAAAAGGGAAAAACAAGGTCGGTATTTGCATGGACACCTCTCCTCTCCACAACATTTGACTATTGTGCATTTTCAAATTTCTTTCTAACTCTTATTTTGTAAGATTTACAAGGAGAAATTGGCATGATCCGACTCAGCAAGGATCAAATAGGATATATGCAATTCTTTATTCCCGCATGTGACTGGTTCTTCAGTGTAGATTTCACAACCATCCAGATGTGGGGTTTCATTGAACAACCATTCTGACTCCTGCCCTGTGTCATAGATAGAGTGTTGGCTCTTGAAATGTATCGATAGGCATGCATCATCGATTACAACTTTTGCGGAGGACATCCCAAGAGGAAGGGATGGCTATAGTTACCCATGAATTTCAAAATGATGACCCTGGCAAAGAGGCTAACACACCTATTTTTGCAAGATAAGCTAGCTCATTTATGGTTGGTTTTGATATATGATCAATGGCAGTACAATCTTTTCAATGATTTTCCACATGCACACATGAGGGTTACACTCCCTGACCCTACTAGGAAGAGAGGCGCAACCCGTGGGAGGACAAGGATGAGGTTTTGATTGATTTGGTGCATATTTCCATAGAGGATCATAGGGTATCTATGCCATAAATTCTACTTCGTTATTGGGTAGGCCGATGATAATGTCAAAATGGGGATTGCCATGTACAACCGGTTGTAATATACAGAGAAATGGAGTATAGAAAAAATGAGAGCCTTCTGGATATATCACTAGGAAACAAACCAACTTGAAGCCCCTTATGAAAGTTTGAAAGTTGATGAAGAGTTTGAAAAATGGTGGGATGATGGTCATCCAAGTTCTGACTCAAGTGTTGGAAGAAACAATAACCTAGGAGGTGAATACAAATAATAAGGGGAAGAAGAAGCGGAAGCTGCAACATCTTCCGCTCAACAAAAGAAAAGCTCCGTGGGGCAACCCTCCTACGTAGCTTCAAATGTGCTATTCAATGTGTCGAGGGCCTTGTAGACACTCACTTGGGCCACTAAACCAACAAGAGTTAGAGTAGCAGCCAGTAGAGACTACTAAGGTTGGAGAGACCTCACCTGCAAAGTGGCAATGCACATAAGCCATTGTTGGAGAAAGTTCACAAGAACCTACTACAAGCTAAGTGCTCGTGGCTAGCTAGGAGCCTGAAATGGATGTGGTACCAACAATGAGCCAGGAGCCGCCATTGACTAGCCAACAGGTAACATTCGCTCCTGCTTTTCTTGCTTCTTAGTCTTTGGTATCTTCCACCATCTCCATGGCGCCCACCACCATGAGTGTTGCCCCTTCTCTTCCCACTTTTGATACAACAATTATGGGGGATTTCTCCAAGTCTGCATGAGAAAATCCATTCACCATTACTCCCCTGTAAACCCTTACACCAACTATTGCTGCTCAGTCCTTTCTTGCCTCAATTTTTGAAGGATTACCCTCCGTTGGCACCCATATTGTTGTTGCCCCTGTGGATCCTCTCTTCCTTTCACAATAAATGAAGTCCACAATAACTACCCCCTCGCCACTACAATTCATGAGTCCTCCCACCGGTTCACCAATGGAACCTTGGAAAATGACAAGCCCTTCCGTTGGTTCGCAAGCTGAGCCTTGGCATGTGCCCCATTTCTCCCCATAGACCGTCACTCCAAAAGAAGACATTTCCTGTGCCTATTAAACTTACTTATCCATACACCCTACTTCCAAGTGCTCCTTTCATAGGTGGGTTAGTCCTATCACCAACCTATTTCATTGCACAAAATGATGCTACAAAGGAGGCACGTGCTAGTAGAATTCAAAAGCAAAAGGCGAAGGATGATTGGATCAGGCAGAGCCAATAATACATACTATCTATGATGAGACTCAACAAATGCTAAAATTTGCACCCATGTACCCGACCGTGGAAAAGTAATAAGGGGAGATGCATCTAGAAGATTATGATCTGTATGCCATGGGGCTTGACATGAAGGTAGCTCGTCTACAGGATAAGGTTGAGCTCATGGAAGAAACATAACGAGTGGTTACCTCCGATTTCATTAAAACTGGCCGCAAGCTGAAGAAGATAGATGAGCAGCTGAAATATTTGAAAGAGAGCTAGTTTCTTGGAAAACAAGGAAAAATATCTATCAACAAATGTTACTCGCTTGACAAAGTGGGCGTTGATAGCAAAGACAGAGAGGAATATAATTCAGGAGGAACTTACAAAGGTTCAATTTATTGACCCCACTAAAGTAAACCAGCTACGTGTTAAGAGCCAGGAGTACTAGAGCCAATTAGCTCTGGTGGAACAAAATCTGCAGCTGAGGAGTGGAGAGTTTGAACGGTGGTGAGTTGAACATGAGCAGGGGATGAAGGAAAAAGATGAGATGCTAGATTAGTAATGAGCTTAGTATGAGCAAAATCTGTATGAGAAGGGTGCCAAATTTGACGACCAAAAGGCCCAGTCAGAGGTGCCCAAGCCGAGGAAAACTGGCATAAAGAGATGAGCAGCTCTAGGGAGCAACTAACATCTATGAAGAAAAATATGGAATTGACAGAGGCCATCAAATCAAAGGACACAAAGATCATCGCTCTGAGGAGCTCTCTCCAAGCCTCCTCCGCGAAGCCCGACCTCATTCCATTGGCCCGACATATATATATTTTTTATTGGGAAAAGGTTAAAACCTTCTTCCTGACACTGCAACCAATGCTCCGATTCATCTCAAAAGCAACCAGACTAAGCTAGGAGGTCCTCAGAACAATTGAAGAATTTATGTGGTTCATCTCAAAGACAGTTTTGGAAGCAAAGAGTCTTATCACCAAATTATATTCAGTCTTTGATGAAGACCTAGCCAAGACAACGATTGAAGATCGAAATGTTGCTGCTCAAACAACAAACAGGTTCATCCATTGCCACTCAGCCTTGTAGTGGACTAGGGCGGTTGCAGCTACTTTGAACCAAACAATAGATGGCATGCATGAAAATTTCTCCCAGCTGAGTGGGATGGGTCTATCGTCTCCATTTTTTGAAAATGGGTCAATAGCCACAGCCAAGTAGATTGTAGAAAGAATTGAAGAAAAGGAGCAGGACCCGAACACTTTCCAAAATTTCAGCCATCCTCCTACTGCAACGAACATTGAAGGGGTCATCCATCCTCTTGTGTAGCTGCTATTTCATTATGAAGTAGGAGCGGGTTTGCCTGATATGCTACCCCATAAAGAGATGATTGACCTAGGTGGAGCGCATGAGAATCTACGCAAAATAGAAAAACCATCTGAAGAGGACTGACCACCTCTGTGCGTAGCCCTTTCCAAGCTCTAATTTTGTCGCCAACGGATGGCGCTTTGGTTTGCAAACCATAAATTTTGGGTTCTCTATTCCTCGAGCGAAACACTCTTGATAGTCGCCAAAAGCTGTGAATAGAATATTTCTCGAGCTCCCTTTGGGATTTCCCCCTTTTTGAATTTTCAGCTTGAACATTACATCAAGAGTCTTTCAGCCTCTTTGTGATAAGTGCCACTGCTTGGCCACGTGTCCACTCTGTGTTCCCTGAAGGATCCCTTCCCTTCGCATTTTGAAATGGCCCTACAACGATACCACATGTTCGTTGCGCACACATTTGTAAGCCGCTTCCCTTAATTTTTGAGTCAAGCTCCATCTGCATGCCACGTGGCTTCATCTTCACATATTCTAGCAGGCCTCGTAGTTGGTACCAGGATAAGGTAGGTTACACGTGTCTCCTTGGTGCAAGTTTTCAACGTCAAAAGAAAAGGATGAGCACAGGCTGCGTAGTGTCAACACGTGTCTATTCAGCGCGTGCTTCTTTTAAACGACAGGCGAAGCAAGTTGGAGACTTTGGCATCCTGTCGTGTGTCATGACTGCTTTGGTGAAATAGCGACGCTTTCCTAGCATAAATTTTCTGGACCACTACTATCATTTGCAGGGGGATGCACCTGAACTTGGCAGAACCAGATGCCTTGATTGGGATCTTTTCTGTTGCAACAGCCAGGGGGAATCTTTGATTCTACATCATTATTGGGGATTTTCAAATCTTTTCTGTTACTACTCACCAAGGTGGTGGGAGTGTTCAGCTATATATAATTCAACTGTGCAAAAGACTCTTAGACTGTGCCAATCATTTGACCTCTCTGCCCTTTTATGTATTTGATTAACTTTAGAATTTGTTGTTATTGTTGGAATGATTCATTTGCTGTACTTCTATAAATTGAATGCAAGTTTGCTGATATTGATCATGTCTCATGACTCTTCTTGTCTGTAAATCTGTGTGCAAAGTTATTTTATGTCATTAAATGAATTGTTTATACTTTGATCTTCATTTTCTGCCTTTCTCAGACATTATAGATTGCTGATTGGGCCCTTAAATCTATGATTTATTGTGCCTATTATCTACGTTTTGGTGCATCGCCTTAGGTAAGATTTTATTTTCATATATTTGCTCCCTTTTCCCATTTTAAACCCCCATTATAGAAGAAGCCAACTTCTTTAAAAATATGGAGGTCACTCAGTTTAGCGCAGTATGTCCCCCATAAACTGAGTTTCCCACAAAGGGTTGTTACCTTGCTAAATTTTGGCATCAACAATATGTTGAAGAAGGCTTAAATGGGTGCCTGAAATGGTGGTTTGTTGTAGAGGTTGTTAAGGAATTATGAGAGTTAAGGTGGAAAAAATAGGTCTACAAATCTACAAGAGTGACTAGGTGAACCATTGAAAATAAGCTTGGATTGAGTTTGTGGGAAGAAAAGTAGCTTGGAATCTCTTGCATTAGAGAGGAAAATTGTTTGCCTCCCTGTATTGCTATCAGAATTCAAACCAATTACAATTTAGGCATAGGTGCACTTTCAATCGCATAACTTTTTTTGTATGTATTGAAATTCATTTTTTTTTGTTTGAACAAGGACATCAATACCTAGTACGTACATATTTTTCAATTTTTTTTTCACTAGTTTACTATTTTTCCACAATGGTTTTTCACCAAACTTGATGTTTGATGAAAAACCTATGTTTAGTAAAACTAGAAAGAAAAACAAAAATAAAAACAAAATATATCAAATTTATAGTTATTGGGAAGCTTGTTTCAAGGATTATGGTTTTCCAACTTGGTTCATCTATTTGGCTCCATTTGCACCTCCAAATCGAGCTTTGAAATTCAAAAAATGCATTAATTTTGCAATTAAAGGGGCAAAGTAAAAAAAGAGGGTGTTCATTTGAACCCCCCTTCTAATGAACACCCCCTATATGGCGCAAGTGGGGGTTCATTCAAAGGGGGGGTTCATTAGTGATGCAAGAGCATCCATGACAATTGGTAGCCCTGTGTCAATCAAAAGAGGTTCAATTTTGTTGAGCATTTTTCAAATTTGGAGTGAGTTAATTTTGGTTTGAAATTCATGTTGTATGGTGGAAAATGATTTATCTTTGATTAATTAAAGTTGTCAAATAATTTCCTTTACAGATTGACAAGTTGTCGTAGTGGGTGAGAAAGAAAAAAAAGTAGTTTTTAAATCATTTCATTGTAAAATACTTGAAAAGCTATATGAGGAATTTGGGTTTGAAAATATGGAGTTTTAAACACTCCACCATATCTATAAAAAGTAGGGACTAAGGATGTGGGTGCCTAGGCTTGCTTTTTGTTTTCTTGCTTTTTTGAAAGTCAAAAGAAAAGAAGAAAAAAACTGAAAACTCCTATCTTTAGTGGGGCTATTAGAAATGGATTTTTAATTATTTTAATTGATTTATGAGGGGTTTAATGTGCAGCTACAAGAAGTGGTGTACCATATAATTCCAAATAAATAATATGAAATCAATTCCAAGAAAGGAGGAGTTAATAAGGGAAAAATCAAATTTTCATTGATGAAAGTTTAAAGAGGAATTGGAAGGCACAAAAAAAGAAGGGAATTTCATTCTCTATGAGAGAATTCTTGGATGTTTGTTGTAGGTTGGGACTGATTTACAACAGTTCTTTAAGGTTTTAGATCATCAGGTTGAAGCTACAAGAGTTGTAGGTGGAGTTGAGGTGAAGGAAAGTGAGTAAGTTTGCCGGAGCCCACACAATTGACCATAGATTGTGTTTGAATGTTATTCATTTGTATATTAGATGTTTGTATGGATTTTGTTTTCTGTTCATCAATCCATTAATGAATAAAAATCAATTGTAATCGAATTCTTTAATAGAGCAATACAGTGGTTTCTTGTGCAAATAATTTGTTGAGTTTAATTTGCAATCTCTTTAATCTATTTAAGATTTTGTTGTGAGGATTTTAGAGAGGGATTTGAGAGTATCAATACCCTTGTATATTAGTGGTATTAGAGCAACAAGAACCTGTGTGTGTAAACAAACCGCCGAAGAGATTTAGTTTACACCTGGGTTTGTGTGTTGTGGGTGTTGGAGAAAATGTATGGGAGAGGAGTCCATCATGGTAGAGGTAGAGGTAGAGGTAGAGGAAGAATTTTTTTTTTTCCATGATGATGATTTCAAATATTTGAGAAGACAAGTGGAAACACTTTAATAGGAAATAAGAAGAGGGATTGCACAGAGAAGGGAACTATAGAATGATGAGGAGGAAGAAGAAGCTTTAGAGAATGCTAGCTTGACAAGTGAGTAGAGAGACACAACTGCAACAATTTCCAATGATAAAAAATGGGGAAAAGACAAAATATTTATGTTCCTAACTTTAAAGGAAATTAAAATCTAGAAGAACTCATAGAATGGACAATTGATATGGAGGAGTACTTCAAATTTGAAGAAGTTGAAGACCTAGATAGACTAAGATTTTCCAAGAAAAGATTGAAGGGACATGCTTCAATCTGGTGGAGAGAAATTTAGTTGGAAGAGGAAGAAAAGGGAAGGAGAAAATCACTAGGTGGGACATAATGGTAGAGAAAATGAAAATACAATTCATTCCAGTGGATTATGAGTTGGATTTTCTCAAGAAAATGCAAGGATTGAAGCAAGGAACAAAGACAGTGAAGGTGTACACTGAGGAGTTTCATAGGATTCTTATCTAAAAAGGGCATTCAGAAGCCACCAAAGAGAAGGTTGCAAGGTATATCAATGGTCTAAGAATGAGCATTCAAGAAGAGATGACATTAGTAAGGGTTCTATCCATGGAGGATGCATACTAAGTTGCCTTAAAAATTGAAGAAAGAATGAATAGAAGATTTGAATGTAAACAAAGTGGAAGAGGTCATGGTAGAAAGGCTGGAGGAAGATCCTACAAAAGAGATGATAGCAATCATAAAAATGAAGACCAAGGCAGGAGAAAACAACATAGGAATGAAGATTCTTGTGAACTAAGAGATCAAAATCAAAGAAGTAGAGAAAGATCGGGTAGAGATTTTGGAAGAGGAACCTTTAGAGGGACTTGTTTCAAGTGTGGGGAAGGTCATAGGGAATATGGCTGTCCTAATGAAGAGGAAAGACCAAGAAGAAGAACTAAAAATCAAAATAGAGCAGCAAACATAAATGGAGAAGTTGCACACTCATCACATTCAAAAGAAGTGGAAGGAGGTGATTTTTTTATGACAAGAAGAGTATTGATAAATGAAGACAATGGAATTGCACAAAGGAAAAGATTATTTAAGACCAAATGAAAGTGTGAAGAGAAGGCATGCAATGTTTTCATTAATAGTGGAAGTACAGACAACCTTGTGTTAGAAGAAATGGTAAATAAATTGCAGCTGGAGAGGAAGAAGCACCTGAATCCATACCAAATAGCATGGGTACAAAATGGTAAGAAGCTTTTGATTAGAAAAAACTGTGAGGTAAAATTTAAGATAGGATGCTATTTTGATAAAGTTCTATGTGATTCTTCCAATGGATGATTGCCATATTCTATTGGGAAGACCTTGGAAATATGATAGGAGAGCAATGCACGATGGTCATGCCAACACATACACAATAACCAAGGATGGATTGAAGCATAAGTTGAAGCCTCTAAAAGAAGATTTAGTGTAATTTTGCAGCAATTGAAGAGTGTGTTTGGTTGATGCAGGGAAGTTTTTAGAAGGTATGAAGCATGAGAAAGTTTGTTTTACTTTAATTCCAAAAACTAATAGTGAAAAATGTTGAAGAATTTCCTGTAGAAGTTACAAATTTGTTGCAAGAGTTCAACGATATTGTTTTAGATAATGTGCCAAAAGGAATACCATCGATGAGGAAGATTAGTCACCAAATTGACTTGGTACCAGGGGAAAGTTTTCCAAACTAGGAAACCTACAAAATGTCACCTACAAAGACAATAGACAAGTTGCAGATTTGTTGAGGAAGGGTTTGATCAGACTAAGTTTGATCCCATGTGTAGTACCTGTTGTTTTGTCACCAAAGAAGGGAAGAGAATGGAGAATGTGCATGGATTCAAGAACCATAAACAAGATTACCATAAATTACAGATTTCCATTACCTAGGATGGATGATATCATGAATTGCTTAAGTGGAGTAGAGTACTTCACATAAATTGACTTGAAGAGTGGATACCACCATATCCAAATCAAAGAAGGAGATGAATGGAAGAAAAAATTCAAGACTAAGGAAGGTTTATATGAGTGGTTGGTCATGGGCCATTTGGGCTAACCAATGTACCTAGTACATTTATGAGGTTAATGAATGAGGTGTTGAAAGAGTTCTTGGGCAGATTTGTGATTGTTTATCTAGATGATATTTTAATTTTTAGTAAGACTTTAGAAGAGCATTTGATGCATATTAGAATTGTTTTTGAGAAGCTTAGAGATGAAAAGTTGTTGATTAACCTCAAAAAGTGCAGCTTTGTGAAGAAGGAGTTGGTATATTTGGGCTTTGTTGTATCAGGGGAAGGCATCAAGATGGACCCAAAAAAGGTGAAAGCTATTCTAGAATGGTCAACACCTAGGAGTGTAATGGAGGTGAGATCATTTCATGGATTAGCAAGTTTTTATAGAAATTTCATCAAATGTTTTAGTAGCATATGTTCACCACTAACTGAAACCATGAGGGGTGATAAGAAGGAATTCAAGTGGACTACATGGGCAACAAAGAGTTTTTAGTTTTTGAAGGCTAAAGTGACAAAGCAATCTATTTTAGCACTTCCAAATTTTAGCAAGGTATTCCAGGTGGATTGTGATGCAAGTGGTAATGCTATTGGGGATGTTTTAAACCTATTACTTAATTTAGTGAAAAGTTAAATGATGTTAAGGAAATGTATTCAGTTTATGATCAAGAGTTTTATGTCATTGTTTAAGCACTTAAGAAATGAGACACTATATTTTACTGAAAGAATTTGGTTTGTTTACTAATCATCAAGCACTCAAACACTTGAGTAGTCAAGGGAAGTTGAGTCAAAATCATATGAAATGGGTTTAGTTTTTACAAAGCTATACATTTATTTTGAAACATAGGAGTGGGAAGTCTAACAGAGTTGCAGATGCCTTGAGTAGAAGGCAAGGTTTGTTGATTGAAATGCAGGTTGAAGTTGTGGGTTTTGATGAGCTCGATGAATTGTATGAAGTTGATTCAGATTTTGGAGAAGCATGGAAGGCTTGTAAGGAGCCTATTGCAGAAAATAGAACCAAATGGTTGGATTATTTGATCCAAGATGGTATGTTGTTTAAAGGTAACCAATTGTGTATTCCTAGAAGCTCAATGAGATTGAATTTAATCAAGGAAAAATATTTTGGAGGTCTTGCATGACACTTTGGTTTTGATAAGACCATTGCACTTGTTGGAGAGAGGTATTATTGGCCTTAGTTGCAGTAAGATGTAAGAAAACATGTGCAAGGTTGAAGAGTGTGTCTAGTGGAAAAAGGAGTTAGTCAAAACACTGGTTTATATCAGCCACTACTTGTACTTGAGAGGCCATGGGAGGAGATTAGCATGGATTTTGTTCTTGGTTTTCCAAGGACACCAAATTTAGGGAAAGAACACTAGAAGAAGGAAACACATGGAGTACCTAGTGAAATGGATTGGGAGGCTTGTTGAGGATGCATCTTGGCTATTTGAAGCTGAGGTTATTCATCTTGGATATCCTCTTGAAAAGTGATAAGATCACTTTATTTCTACCGTGGGTGTCTGTTGCAGGGCATCCATAACAGTTAGCAATCCCGTGTCAATCAAAATCCAAGTTCAATTTTGTTGAGAATTTTTCAATTTTGGAGTGAGTTAATTTTGGTTTGAAATTAATTATGTAAGGTGGGAAATGATTTATCTTTGATTAATTATACTTTTCAAATAATTTCCTTTACACATTGATAAGTTGTTGTAGTGGGTGAAAAAGCAAAAAAAAAGTTTTTAAATCATTTAATTTCAAAATACTTGAAAAGCTAAATGAGGCATTGGGATTTGAAAATATGGAGTTTTAAAGACTCCACCATGATCCCTAAAAATTAGGGACTGATGATGTGGGAACTCAGGCTTGCTTTTTGTTTTCTTGCTTTTTTGGGTGTAAAAAAGAAAGAAGAAAAAGCTAAAAACTCCTATCTTTACTAGGGCTATTGGAAATGGATTTTTAATTATTTTAATTGATTTTTGATAGGTTTATTGTGCATCTATAGGAAGTGGTGTACCATATTGGAGAAGGACAAATAAATAATATGAAGTCAATTCCAGGAAAGGAGGAGTTAAGAAGGGAAAAATCAATCTTTCGTTGATGAAAGTTTGAAGAGGAATTGGAAGGCACAGAAAAATTAGGGTGTAGCATTCTTTGTGAGAGCATTCTTGGAAGTTTGTTGTAGGTTGGGACTAATTTTTAAGGTTTTAGATCAACAGGTTGAAGCTACAAGAGTTGTAGGTGGATTTGAGGTGCAGTAAAGTGAATAAGTTTGCCAAAGCTCACATAGTTGAGCATAGATTGTGTTTGAATGTTATTCTTTTGCATATTAGATGTTTGTATGGATTTTATTTGCTGTTCATCAGTACATTGATGACTAAAAATTGTTAAAAAATGGAGGTAATTATGTAGCTTAATACTTTGTAAAACTATGAGATTGTAGATCTAATTAAGTATTCTTTGTTACAATTTCTTTGTGGATGATTATCTGTTTAGATTCATTTTACCATTTGTAGAAGTAGACAAAAGAATACTTAATTAGATCTACAATCTCATAGTTTTACAAAGTATTAAGCTACATAATTACCTCCATTTTTCAACATTTGGTATAAGAGCTAATGGTTGGGTAGAGTTTGGGGCACCTTTCTCTTAAAAGTTTCAAGGTTTTTATGGCTGTAGTGGGAGATTTTACTATTGTGTTATTGCAGATTTGTAAAAGAAGTATGTTACAATGTATTTGGTCTGGTGGCTGTAAGACTTGGTATGGCTTACTCAATCCTTGAAAGGAAAGGACTAGTAAGAGAGTACTTTTGTGAAGCATGGCACAAGATGTGTGGATTCATTCTTTGGACACATGAGAGTTTATTGTAGGTTGTGAGGAAGAATTGTTGAAGGAAAAAGAAGCATCTCAAGCAAGGATTGATAAAAAATTATTGTAATCTTGTTCTAAGGTTAAATAATACAAGCAATTTGATTTTGGTGGTGAATTTTTTCCCCGAAAGGGTTTCTCCACTTATATGTTGTGTCACTTCTATCTTTTGGTCTTATTCTTCTAAAATCTTCTGTCTACTTCTACAATTGGTAATAATGAATCTAAACAGATAATCACATACAAAGAATTTGTAACAAAGAACACTTAATTAGATCTACAATCTCATAGTTTTACAAAGTATTAAGCTACATAATTTCACCTTCATTTTCAACATTTGGTAGCGGTGGTAGTGGTGCATATTTGAAGATGGACAATATAATTCCTACTCTCCTATTAGAGGAGATGAGGAGGAAGTCTAAAATGGAAATCCAAGATGCCTTGTTTGTAAGAGGTAGGCCTGAGAAAAAGGAACCTAAGGGAGACAAGGAAGGGAAGGGTAAGTCTAAAGGACAGAGTAAGGTAAAGTGTTGGAACTATTGGAAACTGAGACATGTGAAGAACGATTGTAAGAACAAGAAAAAGAGTTCTGATTCTTCTACAGAGGAATCCTCAAATGACAGTAATCATGCATTGATCATTTCATGTAAACATGTTAGTGATGACTCTTTGCTTGATGTTAAAGAGTGAACTTCATGAAGATGATGGTAGTCATGATGCCATGTGTAGCTCATACCATGGTTTAGTGGGAGTTGTTGGTAGTGACATGGATGCATCATTGGTAATGTTATCTTCATGTGATTGGGGATATGTTTTTTCTTGGTTTAGAGTGGTTGCTATTGTTGGGAAAATCACTGGTAATCTCAGATAGAAACATTTGAGAACAACAATGCCTTCGGTAATTTTATTTTCAGTAGATTTCCTCAAATACATAGACCACTATGCCACAAAGCGGAAACATGCACATTTCATTTCCCACATTGACCCTTAGAGAGAAACTCATGCAAATCAGTTTCAACAACACCATTAATAGATTCAAATATGTAGAATCAATCGCCATGAAAGATGAAACAAAAGAAATGAACGCACAAATTTACGTGGGGAAAACCCTTTCGGGTAAAAAACCCCACACTTCAAAAGCCTAGATCGCCATTATATTATTCAACAACAAAATATAATTACAATATAATATCAGGTGGGGTGTCAGTCCAAGCCCAGTTGGTTAAGGTGTTCCCTGTAGCAGGGCGCCCACCATGGGTTCGACTCTCCGGTGCTCCCATGGTACCGGTTGGTGTGTCCCGCCAACACTGCTGGTCACGGTAAAAAGTTTACCAGCAGTGGGGGGTTATATGAGGGGCCGTGCTGCACCTGATTCCCCTTGTTAAAAAAAAATAAAAAAATAATAATATCAGGCTCATAACCTTTATAGGAGATTACATCTTGTAATTTTTTGGAGAATATTCGACACCATAACCCCCTCATGACCATCTCTCTTAGCAGGAGACATCTCATGGCTACACAACTACACGACTCGACCATTGGCCTCTCGGCCTCTCTATCGCATAGTCGCTTGGCCTTCACCTTCTGTAAGATCCATCTCTCCCAGGGCGTCACAACCTCTTGACATACACCCAGGTTCTCAACCAGTTCACACCCAACATCTTGAACTCTCTGCTTGTAGCCGACCTCTCAATCTGCATCCAACATCTCTTCCTCCCTTAGTTTATTCAGCGCCCAACTACTCGACCTCAACACAGCCTCTCGGCCTCCGCGCATCATCTTGATCTCCACTTGGTAGCCTTAGCCAATACTCATCCCTTCGGCCTCACACTCAACCTCCATGCCTTTTGGTTATCGCCGCTCATAGTCTCCACCACTCTCTGCTCCAAGCTTCGAGCTTCGAGAGAGTTTCCCCCAGCCTTCGCCGCATTCACTACCGCTGATAGACTGTTCAAATACCGCGCCCCTTAGGGTTTCACCTTGAGCCATACACCATCATCAATGATGGTCATTGGATAGGCAATCAAAAAAATCTCCACCATTGAACTTAGGTTTCTCAAAGAGTCACCGGGTCAACCCTCGAGCACATGGGCCCACATGCCATCTATCCTCCACATCATCACCACCTATCGACCTCCATCATGATCCACCAACCTATCGAGTCCCAAGTGGTCCCCACCATCCACACGGCAACCAACCATACAACTGACGTTACCATCCACGTAGACATGTCCCACCATCCACCGACCATGTCGCCCAATCAAGAGAAACCCAAATTTACAACCTCCAGAAAAAGGTTAGGATTTTCCCAAACACCATGACATGCCGATAAAGGGATCGCTCCATCGCTCAAAACCTGAACTTCCAAGCCTCATGATGGAGGTTACAAAGTTCCTGGAAGCCGCAACATCCTGATAGAAGGATTGCCCTGTCGCCTAAAACTCAAACTTCACAACCTCAACTGGCGGTTAGAAATCTCCCAATCGCCACGACAATGAAGGAGATCGACTAGTCGGGAAAAGAAATTTCCAAACACTGCGACAAGGTTCCAAGGTTAGAAAATTCAGTGACCTAGTGACCAACACACTGTCGCCATGTCGGGGAGTTAAAGAACTTTCTAACTCCGCAACATAAGTTTTTAAGTTAGACAAACCACTGACCCTGCGACCAGCTTGATGTTTCCCGGTTGTAAACTTTTAGAACCCCACAAAAAAACACAAGCCGATGAGGAAGAAAAGATAAGCATTCCAAGAAGCGACCAAGCTAGTAATTTGAGTGACATTCTCAAAATTCTCCCAATTGATGAAGAAATTACTGGCTCCTTCCAACGCAAACACAAGAATCTTCAACAATGTTTTCGTGCTCCAACAAAGACCCTTGCAAATGACATCCAAGATGTTTTCCAACTCAAGAAATAGTTCCAGCCATCCATCATAGGAAAAATAATGAGCCAAGGCGTATATGCACCAGTCTCAAGAACACAAGCATCAGATCCTATAGATGGAAAGGGAACCAAAACTGCCACCACTCCACTGTGCTCACAAGCTATATAGAAGTAACAACCATGAACTTCAAATCCCTCAACTCGAACAAATACATGAAGCCATTCTCCAGAAAACAAGATAGAACATTAGCTAGAACAACAACCAAAAAACTAAATGCTCCCATCCAACTGATCAACCTAATTCTCCATGTATCCATGAGCACCTGCAACCAATCATCTTATGCTAAACTCCAAATGCAACATTGCACCATCATGAAGTTCTTAAGCATATGACCAATGCACTCAATACATAAAGAATCACCAGACCATTGTCAAAGCTCCAATCATCTAAACCAGGAACTTATCATGACATCATGATCTACACATCCCCCTTAGGAGATCCCATGCTCCAGGTAAACATACTATGGTCTCAAGAGAAATGCATCATGCCAAAACTCTAATGCGCAATCAAGAGTATACCATGAGATGAAACAAAACAAACTCTAAACCAACATCACCTATCAAGCACCGCCAACACCTCAACCAAAGTCTCCAAGAGTCCTCCATGGCTCCAAGATGTTACACATCTTCAAATAGTGTCCATGCAAATGCGAAAGAACCCTTCTGCAACAACAAGATCTAAGATCTCCTCCTGGTAATATCTGCAACACTAAAGAAGATCATTCACCACCACGTGATGAACCCACAGTCACTGCTAAATCTCCCACTGAACGGTGACGCTAAGCTATCCAAGCATCATGACCAAACATTTTATAAACTAAAAATCCTCCAATTCCACAACAACAACATGTCCATCTGACAACAATGCCAAGCAGCACCAAGATCTCCAAACCAAGCAAACCAAACCATCACTGTCACAAGCTTACACAAGGTAGTGTATCCAAGCTATCCATGACATCGTGATGCACGTGCTATAGGTCCCCATAACTAAAAATTCAGGCACTCAACACCATCCATCCTCTCATCTCAAAGAACCACACCAATGCACAAGTGACCATAGACAAGGCCAACTAACAAGTCTGCACTGAAAATGAATCAACCTCATGGATATAGATAGTCCACTTCCAAGTTTTCTCACAACAAACATGTAGGTAAAGATAGCCCACAACATTGCACAACTAGTAGATCCATTCAATAGAAACATGCAAACCCATCATCGCACTAGAAATAGCAAAACTGAGATCTCAAAGAGAACAACAGTGTAGGCAACTTGACTCAAACACTAGATCAAGCTCAGATTTGATTCGCCAATCACGTCCACAATGAGAACCATATTCAAGAAACCCATGAGCACCACCACAAGAATGCTGAGTGACAAATCACATACCAACACTCCCATGCAGAGAAGATATCACACCTCCTCAAACCATGCCAAACTGCAACTATATCATCTAGTCACACCCAAAAGCCAGGGTCTAGAAAATAGCTTAACAATAGCTCCACATAACCGCAAGCTTTTCTTGACCGTGTAAAACCTAAAAAACTATAGAGCTATGCAAGTACAAACAATGATTTATTAAATATAGGCCCATTTCAATCCAACTCCAAAACCACCAACATCCACATACATATGAGAGGAAGGCTATTATAGAAGCTTCCAGATCAAACAATGACCAACTCCATAGCTTTCATGCAATCGGGTTACAGAGAAAAATGCCTTCAATACCAGGTCAAAACACCCAGCATAAGCACATCACTCCATGATTGAACAACAACCCAAGCTTCTCCATATCATCAAGGAGCCTCCCATGCAGACACCCAATATGAAAGCTTTGCTACAACAGAACCATAAGCATAAAATCACACCCCTTGCATAAGGGTTATACTACTGCCAACTTACGAGCTTTAGGTCACATCATTTCAATATGACCAACTCAAGTCTCTCCATCTTCACCATCTTTCATGCTGCGTGTTGTCTCATAAACTTAAATAGAAAAGAAAGAACTTCCACTCAACAAAGGATCAAACATTAGCCGATTCCTCCATATTTCCTCAAGCCCAAGACTAAGAAATACTCACAGAAGGAATACCTAGATCAAAAACACACCGGGAAGAAAAACACATCCCTGAAGAAGGATCTGATACCACTTGTTGATATCAACGAGTCCTAGAATCCATTCTTCCTCTAGTCACATTGCTTTGATACCACTTGTTGATATCAGCAAGTCCTAAACTCCATTCTTCCTATAGTCACACTGCTTTGAGACCACTTGTTGGGAAAATTGTGGGTCATCTCAGATAGAAACATCTGAGAAAAATAATGCCTTCGATAATTTTATTTTCATTAGATTGCCTCAAAGACATATACCACTATGCCACAAAGTGGAAACATGCATAGTTCATTTCCCACATTGACCCTTAGAGAGAAACTCATGAAAATTAGTTTCAACAACATAATTAACAGATTCAAAAACGTAGAATCAACAACCATGAAAGATGAAACAAAAGACATGAACACACAGATATACATGGGGAAAACCCTTTCGGGTAAAAAAACCCACACTCCAAAATCCCAGATCACCATTGTATTATTCAACAACAAAATATAGTTACAATACAATATCAGGCTCATAGCCTTTACAAGAGATTACATCTTGTTCCATTCTAGAGAATATTTGGTAGCATAACCCCCTTGTGACCATCTCTCTTAGCGGGAGACATCTTGCAGCTACACAACTACACGACATGACCATCGGCCTCTCGGCCTCTCCGTCACACAGTCGATCGGCCTTCACCTTCTACAAGATCCATCTCTCTCACAATGTCACAACCTCTCGGCATACACCCATGTTCTTAGCCAATTCACACCCAACATCTTGGCCTCTTTGCTTGCATCCAACCTCTCGGCCTGCATCCAACATGTTGGCCTCCCTTGGCTTATTCGGTGCCCAACCACTCGACCTCCACGCAGCCTCTTGGCCTACGCACATCATCTCAGTCTCTGCCTCATAGCCTCAACTAGTACTCAGCCCTTCGGCCTCACATCCAACCTCCACACCTTCTGGTTATTTCTGCTCATAGTCGCCGCCACTCTCTGCTCCAAGCTTCTAGCTCCGAGAGAGTTTCCCTTAGCCTTCGCTGCATCTAGCCTTTTGGTTTGCAACTTGGCTTGACCAGGGTTGACCTATGCTCTATGAGAGCTACCATGATCGATCCACAACTGATGCCTCCCCTCGTGTATTCACTACCATTGACAGACCGTTCAACTATCGTGCCCCTTTAGGGTTTCACCTTGAGCCATACGCCATCATCAATGCTGGTCGTCAGATATGCAGTCAAACAAATATCCACTGTCGAACTTAGGGTTCTCAAAGAGTCACGGAGTCAATTCTCGAGCACATGGGCCCACATGCTATCTATCCTCCACATCATTGCCACCTGTCGACCTCCATCATGATCCACCAACCTATTGAATCCCAAGTGGTCCCCACCATCCACATGACAACTGGCGATACAAATGATGTCACTATCCACGTAGACAGGTCCCACCATCCATCGGCCATGTTGCCCAGTCGGGAGAAACCTAAACTTTAAAACCTCTAGAAGAAGGTTAGGATTTTCCCAAACACCGTGACATGCCAACAAAGGGATCTCTCCATCGCTCAAAACCTGAACTTCCAAACCTCATGATGGAGGTTACAAAGTTCTCAAAATCCGCGACATCCCAATAGAAGGATCACCTTGTCGCCCAAAAATCAAACTTGACAACCTCAACTGATGGTTAGAAATCTCCTGATCACCGTGACAACGAAGGAGATCAACTAGTCGGGAAGTTAAGAAACTTCTAAAATCCGCGACAAGGTTCCAAGGTTAGAACATTCAGTGACCCCGTGACCAACACACTGTCGCCATGTTGGGGAGTTAAAGAACTTTCTAACCCTGTGACATGGGTTCCAAAGTTAGAGAAACCACTGATCTCGTGACTAGCTTGACGTTGCCTGGTTGTAAACTTTCAGAACCCCGTGACAAAACACAGGTCGATGAGGAAGAAAAGATAAGCGCTCCAGGAAGTGACCAAGCCAATAATTTGAGTCACATTCTCAACAACTATTATGTCATGGTTTACTCTTGATACACGTTTAGAGTTTGGCATGGTACTTTTTTTCTTGAGACTAGGATGTTTATGTATGTTATGATGCATGTGATCTCCTTGGAGGAGATGGTTAGATCATGTTGTCATGTTTATGTTCCTGATTCATGATTAGAGCTTTGAGATTGATCTTGTGTAGTTCTCTTATGTATTAGGTACATTAATCATTTGGTTGATTACCTCAAGGTAGTGCTATGTTGCATTTGGAGTTTGACATAGATTGGTTGGTTATAGGTCCTCATGGATACTTGGAGAAATAGGTGAGGCTTGATTTCTCTTATGGTAAGAGATATATGTGGGAATGGTTACTTGTAAGAAAAGATTTTTCAACATTAAAGACCAAGAAGCCTACACCTTGGTTAGACGTGAGTTCAACACACTCAGCAGTTTCACATACCTCCAAAGTGGCAGTTTAGTTACAGAGACTTGGGAAAGGTATTGGTTTTAATTGCAAGTAAGCTAAACTTGAATGCGATAGTCAGAGTGCTATTTGTTTAGCCAAAATCCTATGTATCATGCTTGTACTAAGTATGTTGATGTTCAATATCACTTTGTACGAGAAATGGTTGAGAGTGGGAAGGTATTAATTGAGAAAGTTGACACTTTGATTAATGTTGCAGATTATCTTATGAAACCAGTTCCTACAGATAATTTCTCTTGGTTTTGAGTATTAATCATTTGCTTGGAGCTTCATGATTATGCAGGTTGCATTTGAAGTTGGCATGGATTTATTAGTTGGTGCAGGAAGGCCATTGGGCTTGAGTCCTATACTTGATTTATAATAATGATTCCTTGTTTATAATAACTGCAATGTATAATGTCAAGTGGGAGAATGTTGGGAATAGGATGCCATTTAATTGCAATCCTAAACATTATTTCATGTATCTCCTAAAGTCCTTGGAAAGTGTTCCCCAACACTAGGATTAGAAAGAGACTAAATTCAAATGAAACGAACATGTAAATTGATATTTTTAATTAATTCTAAATGATAGGAACATGTGGGGACGACCAAGAAGAGATCCTACAAAATAGGAGCACATGGAGCACCCACATGGAAGGTGGAACCCACCTTGAGTTAAGTTAACTATTTGGAGAAAGATAACACTTCAATAATGCATGTAAAGATCCTAGAAGTTAGGAATTGATGTTTACATGCATGGAGTTCAGTTCAGTTCAGTTATGGTTTAGTTATCTTCAGTTGCATGTAGTTAGTTTCAGTTGACTTGGAATGCATGACTAATGACTTGAGTTGCATGGAAGATAATAGGTGATACATTCAATTAAGTGGGGATGATCAATCATGCATCCTGTTTGCATGAATTGATGGAGAGATATGTTTCAGTTAACAGAGATTGACTTGGACCTACCTTGGGCGCCCAAGTTGGCATATTGGAGTTAGCACTTTTGCATGAGGAGATATTTTATAAGGCTGAGTTAAGTGGGCTCATTCTTGGGCACCAAATTTGAGGAGAATCTTACAAGATATCTTTGTAATCAATGTTGAGTTAGGACTTCAGTTTTGGACGCCCAAATTGATGAAGGACTTGGCTTGACATTGTTTTTCATGGAAGAACTCTACTTGCAAAGAATAGGCGTAGGTTTTGTGAGATAAGCTTTGTACTTTGTAATTGTAAACTCTTTGGAGTTTACAAGGCTCATTATTGTCTATAAATTGCAGCAAGTTGAAGAGAGTTCTATTAGAGTTTATTGTAGGTTGTGAAGAAGAATTGTTGAAGGCAAAAGAAGCATCTCAAGCGAGGATTGATAAAGAATTATTGTAGTCTCGTTCTAAGGTTAAATAATACAAGCACTATTGATTCTGGTGGTGGAATTTTTTCCCGAAATGGTTTCTCCATGGTATATGTTGTGTCACTTCTATCTTTTGGTCTTATTCTTCTACAATCTTCTATATATTTCTACAAATGGTAAAATGAATCTAAACAGATAATCATCTACAAAGAATTTGAAACAAAGAACACTTAATTAGATCTACAATCTCATAGTGTTACAAAGTATTAAGCTACATAATAACCTCCATTTTCAACAAAAAATAATTGTAATCAGATTTCTTTAATACAACAGTAGCGTGGTTTCTTGTGCAAACAATTTGTTGAGTTTAATTTGCAATCTCTTTATTTTGTTTAAGTCTTTTTTGTGAGGATTTTAGAGAGGTATTTGAGAGTATCAATCCCATTCTACATTAATTAGAAGGGGGGGGGGTTCATTTGAAGGGGTAAGCAATTTTAAATTTTTTGATGGGCATTTCTAATTTTTCTTCATGCAAAAAATTGTAACCCACTATTGTGGGTTTACCTCGTCGACATGTTTGTGGCTACAAAAGAAAGTGAAGAGGATTCCAAGGAAAGTTAGATAAGAGTGGAGCCGAGAAATTCCATTGAAGGCCAATGATGCAAATTGGTTGCAAATTTTTATGTAAATAAATAAAGAAAGCTTCATTGCAATCTAAATGTGTGTATTGCCATGAGTATGTGAGTAGAGAGTCTCTGCTATTTAATTTGGTGTAATTATTATATTGCAATATTTTTTGTGAGTTTTGAGTTGTTGGAAAGAGGATTCCTCTTTCATTTAAATGACATCACATATTCACAAATCTTGACAATGTTCATACCTAAAAATTTCATCCCATTCCCTAAATATCCTTGTTCCCACTTGGGTTCAAACATGTGAATGCAAAATAAATTTGAATTAGTTCCATGTCACTCCTAGATTTAAAAAATTGAAACCTTTATCTCCTTTTTACTTGAATGTTATCAATTGATTAAAGTGAATTCCTACATTTTTCACACCAAGTTGATGTGTTTAAGGACTAGCCATAATTCAAAATGAATATTCTAACATACAACTAGGAGTTATCAAAAGAGCAACTAAAATTATGTTGTAAATGGATAAAACAAGTTATGCTAGCATTATTTCATCATCCTATGATAATATTTCATGCTTGTTTGTTTTTAGCAAGCTTGGTGAGAGTCAACATCAAATTGATCTATCTTTGGGTCTAATTGAGGATTACATAACCCTTACAGTTCATATATTCCTCAAAGATGTTTGTAAAAATCACTAGCCCTTACATACACTTAGAACTATAATATAACATGCATTGTTGTTAGTTTGTTAAAAACATTATTGTGATTAGTTGCTGATTAGTTGGATTCAGTTGTGAATCCTATTACTTAAATATGTAGTTTGATCAATGAATTTAATAAAAATTTTATTTTTTTCCTCTAATTATCTCTACACTTTTATGTGTTGATGATTTGCAGGTCATCATTGAAGATTTTGATGTTATTTTGATACCTTCAATTGGTATTAGAGACAAGGAAGGAGGAGACTTTTATGTTTGCAGAGAAGTCTATTAGAAGACATTGGTGAGGAGAAAATAAGATTTCAATTTTTAAAGTAGTTGTGCTGGTTGCTTTTGATATAAGATTGGTAAATATGAGAGAAGCTAACCTACAAAAGAAAAAAATTGGCAAAGACAGAGGGTTTTGTTTTGTTTATAGATGCAATAGCATTTCATCGGTAGATGTGAGGAGAGAAAACTGCTATGAGAATAAACATGTTCGAACACATGTAGCTAATACTATTGGTGAAATAATTTTAAGGTTGTGGGGGAATAAGAGAATATTTGAGAAGAGTTGTAGAATATTATTGGCTAGAAGGAGAAATTTATCCAATAAGAAGGAAACCTAGTTTTGTTTATTTATTTTCTTTTGTTGTTGAGTTTTTTTTTTGATATTTATCAATTATTAAAATTGAATTTGCAAAGGGAGGTGTGTTCTAAAAATTTGGTAAGAAGAGTCTCAAATTTTTGTGTTAATTTTTTGTAAAAGTAATCTATTACATTTTTTGAGATGGAAAATATTGCAGGTACATCAAGACTATTACTTCCTATTTTTTATGGGACAAGTTTTTCTTATTAGAGTACACGAATACAAAATTTGTTAAAATCTAAGAACGTGTGGTAAACTTTTAGAAGGGTGTACAAAGAACATGAAGACATTAAAGCATTAAATAATCAATAGAAATGAGAACCTAAGAAAAATGAAAAAAAGGACAATGAAGCTTTGCTTCTAATTCAAGGTGCATTAATTCAATCAAAATTTCCTATGATAAGTGGTGTTGTATATTTAAAACATGTGGCATATTCTTGAAAATGCATACCAAGGTACCCATACTATTGAAAAATGAGGTTTTTTTGTTAGAAATTTATGTCTCAATCCCACAGGCTGTAACCTCTATTGGAGCCAAGTTGGTGTGACATCCATGAAGTCTGGCCAACTAGTAGTTTTGAATCTTGTTGAACAGATTAGGTCACTGTGACCTTGCAAAAGTCTTGCCGAATGCTTTTACTTTGGAACCTATCGCTGTGACAAGAAGCAATCATTGTGACATCTTACCACGTGGAGATCTCTAGCCGACATGCCATTCAATCGAGCGTCGGGTAGACTCATAGCGACCGGGGGCTTCAGGATGACTTCAACACTCGGGAAGAAGTCCCAACAACATTGGAAGGTCTCGCTGATGGGGATTCACATTGGAGTCATCGGGATAACCTACGGTTGCTCAGTGAGAAGTCTTACCGATGTGTTTATGTCTTGCCGACCAAGGTTGCTATTGGGAGTCTAGCGGATACAGTCGGGAGTCATCAATGTAACACAAAGGTTTCAGGAAGAACTCTTAGTGATTGATAAATGTCTCGCCGATGTTGTATTTTATTCTCGGTATGACTCCTAGCGACTAGTGTGCTTGGTATGACTTGTGAGATCTCAGAGTAAAGCCTTAGCGAAGGACGTATGTATTGGCGACTGTCAATGGATTTGGGGTGACTTAAGAGATCTCGGTTGAACCTCTTGGCGATAATGATATGTCTTGCCGACTATTGTTTGGTGATCGATTTAACATGTGACTTCGGTATCATCTCCTGGCGAAAGCGATGAGTCTCATCGATTGGTGGATGCTTTTGAAATAACTTGGAGGCTCGATGTGAAGTCCTGGCAAGAGCGATATGTCTTGCCGACAGAATGACTCTTCGGTGTGACTTTGAATACCGGTATGTGGTCTCAACGAAGGGTGATAGTCTTGCCGAAAGGAAAACTGAAGGCATTATGACTTGCGAATAGAGATATAACATCTTGCCCCTGGAAACGACTCTTGCCGATATCGATATGAAGCTATTGGCATCAGGGAGACACGGTCAGTGTCTCATCGACATGCCAACAAAGATTGAAGTCATTTGAATGAGTGAGACTTTCCTATGTGACATCTCGTGGACCAATAGGAGAAGCTGAATCTGAACAATTGGAAGATAGTTCATTGTGGCGGTTCTGTGAGGAATCTCAACAAATAGGGAACAACATGAATACATTCAGGAGTTGCAGAGGTTCAAAGGTTAGTTCGATCAATAGTTGTTGTATCAGTGGATGAATTCTATTATGTGTAGACTGTAACTTGAAGGTTCCTATACAAGATTGTTCATGGTGAATGCTACTATAAACATACATCAGAAAGATAAGTCTGAAACTTGTATGTAACCTTTATTACTGTAATACAAAGTGACTTCTCTTGGTGTGGTGGGTTTTTCTCCTGTAAGGGTTTTCCACGTATATTTGGTGTTCATCTGTGTTTACTTAATTCTTTGTTTCTGCTAGTTGTTTCAAAGTGCATCTTAATTGAACTATAATTGAAAAAATTAAAAGTATATCTACATTCTTCCCTGAGGTTTTGATGTTTAGGAGAGTTGTTTCTGCATCTAGCTTTCTGTACAAGTGGTATCAGAGCCTGGCCAGTTGTGTTATCCTTGTGGGTATGTTGGATTTTTTGTGTCAATTCTGTTCAGTGGGAGTCATGTAGAAGTTTGTCAATTTCTAATTATAGATTGAGATGGCAAGCATGTTAGGAAAGATTGAAATAGAGAAGTTCAATGGCAGCAATTTTGAGTTGTGGAAACTCAAAATGGAGGATCTTTTAGTGGACCGTGATCTGTGGCTTGCTGTGTCTGGAACTAAACCTAGAACCATGAAGCAAGAAGATTGGGACCTTGCATATAGAAAGTCTAAGGGGATGATAAGGCTCTGTTTGGCAGACTTCGTTCTTTTGAATGTGCATGAGGAAAAGACTGCATCCTCCTCATGGAAGAGACTGGCGTCTATTTATCAGGGGAAGTCTTTGGTGAATAAATTGTTCCTGAGGAAGAAGCTGTACTCTTTGAGAATGCAGGAGGGAGGGTTTGTAGCTGATCATTTGAACACATTCAACATGTTGATTACACAATTAACATCTGTTGGTGTAAAGAATGAAGAAGAGGATCACTGTATGCTATTATTGTGTTCTTTGCCAGACTATTGGGATCATCTGGTGATGACTATTGGGAGTACAACATCTAGTTTCAAGATGGAAGATGTTGTTGGTTGTTTTCTATCAAAAGAGATGAGAAGGAAATCTTCTAAGATGGCTAAGGAAGCTCTTGCTGTTAGAGGAAGATCGGAAGAGAAAGGCAAGAAGAAGGACAAGAAGTCCAAATCAAAATTAGAGGGGAGATCAAAGTCTCCTGGAAAGAAGTCCAAGGTGAAGTGCTGGAACTGTGGGCAACTTGGTCATGTCCAAAAGGATTGTAAAGAGGAGGCGAAGAAGAAGAAGTATTCTTCTAATAATGAATCTTCTCATAGTGATGGAGACGCCTTCATTGCAGCCTTGGCTACACAAGCATCAAATGATGTCCAGCTAATTGATTCTATAGAATCTTTCCACATGACATCTCCAGAGACTGGTTCAAAGTATGAAGAATATGATGGTGGAAAGGTGTACTTGGCAAGTAATTCAACTTTAGAGATGGTTGGCCGTGGAAAGTCAGAATCCAATTTCCTGATGGCAAAGTAAAGGGAATAAATAATGTAATGCATATACCAGGTCTAGCTTGAAACTTACTTTTTGTAAGTATGCTGAATGATATTGGAGTACAAGTCACGTTCTCTGGAAATGGCTGCAAGATGACTAGAGGCTCTATGGTGCTGGCTAGAGGTGCTCAAATTGGTACCCACAGCTGGATGCAATTTCAATGTAGTGTCTCTGTAAAGTCATAGAAAGCTACTCGTGGAGGTAAAGGGGAAATATCCCTAATTATGTAAACTCTATGGAAGTAAAACTTCCAGTAGAGAAGACTATGCTCTAGCATCATAGGATAGGCCACATAGGAGAAAAAGGTTTAAAAACCTTGAAGAACAAAAACCTGGTTGAGGGGCTTGAAGATTGTAATCTTGAATTTGAATTCTATGAGCATTGTATATATGGAAACAACACCATGTTTCTTTTTATTCCAGTCCTCATAAATCTTCTGGTTTGCTAGATTATATTCATTCGATGTATTTGGTCTAGTGGATGTTGCTTCTTTGTCTAAATCAAGATACTATGTGTCGTTCATTGATGATTATTCAAGAAGAGCATTTGTTTATTTTTTGAAAAGTAAATTAGAAGTGTTTAGTCAGTTTAAGGAATTTAAAAACCTTGTAGAAAATTAGACTGGAGAAAAATTAAATGTTTAAGGACTGATAGTAGTGAATTTTATTCTGATGATTTCAAGAGGTATTGTAAAGACCATGGAATTAAAAGACATAAGACTACACCTTATACTCCACAATAAAATGGAGTTGCATAAAGGTTCAATAGGACAATGATGGAGAGAGCACGAAGTATGCTGAGTAGTGCTGGCTTGGAGGAGAATTTCTGGGCTGAGGCTGTTGCTACTGCATGTTACTTGATTAATCGTTCTCCAAATTCTGCTCTTGTTGAAAACCTTTGGAAGCGTGGTCAGTAGAAGCCCTCTTTAAGACATATTCATGTTTTTGGCTATGAGGCATATGCTCATGTGCTTATGAGAAAATATCTAGAATTGGAGGACAGGCTGTCAAATGTATTTTATTGGCTATAGTGCTGGTATAAAAGGATACAAGCTTTGGAATCCTAATACGAAGAATTTTGTATATAGTAGAAGTGTAATCTTTCGTGAGTTGAAGCCTTCTACCTTGGATCTCAGTCAGAACAAAATGAAAACAAAAAGGATGTAGTTGAATTCCTCTACGGAAATAAAGAAGAATTGAAAATTCAAAATGTACCTGAAAAAAAAGAGCTTAGTAGAGGATGAAAGAAGAGAAGAAAAGAACCTCACCCTGAGAGGGAGAGTCAATGAAAGAAAAAAACAATAGGTATGGGTTCTCTTTAATAGATTCTACTTGTGCCTATGCTTTAATTTCTAGCACTGATGAGCCTAGGACTATAAAAGAGGCATTTAAAATGTCTGATTCAGACTCTTGGTTGGAAGCCATGAATGAAGAAATGGCATCATTGGAAAAGAATGAAACTTGGAGTTTGGTGCCCTTGCCTAAAGGCAGAAAAGTTGTTGGCTGCAAATGGGTATTAAAAAGAAGATTGGTCTATGGCAGTGTGGAAAAATATAAGGCAAGATTGGTTGCAAAGGGTTATTCCCAGGTAGAGGGAATTGATTATGAAATTTTTTCTCTGTAGCTAAGGTGACATCTATTAGATTTCTTTTTGTCACTTGCAATAGCGTATGACTTAGAGTTGAAAGGATGGATGTGAAGACAAATTTCTTCATGATGATCTTGAAGAAGAAATTTATATGTCTAAAGCGAGCACTTTGTAAAGGTAAAGAAAAAGCTGGTTTGCAAATTAAAGAAGTCTATGGGTTAATGGTCCTGAAAGAATGAAGGTACCGGAAATTTGATACTTTTGTATTCTTTGGGATTTGTGAGATCAAAATATGATCATTGTGTCTATTATAAAGCTGAAAGTGATCAAGTTCTTATTATTGCTCTCTATGTTGATGATATGTTGTTCGTAGGCAATAGTAAGCTAATGATTTAATCTTAAGTCTCAATTATGCCTAAGTTTGAAATGAAGATCTTGGTGCAACAAAGGTGTATTAAAGGGATGGAGATAATTAGGGATAGGGATAGTAGAAAAATTTGGCTCGGTCAGGAGTATATCAAACTATTCTAGAGATTTTTGCATGAATGATTGCAAGTAGTTAGTTGTTCCAGTCTTCAGGGAAGCATCTATTGAAGATTGTCCAAAATCTCCCTCGAGATGGAGGACATGACCAGTGTACCCTATGCCTGAATGGGGTAGGCTCATATGATATGTATGTACGTATTTAGGGCCGGACCAAGGTGGGGTTTTGTCCCAGAATCTGGAAGAATACATTGGGATGCTGTGAAGAGAGTGTTTAGATATTTGAAGGGTACTTCAGATTTTTCTTTGTGTTACCATGGGAAATTGGTTGAATCACATTGGACTCTCAACATTTGTGGATATGTAGTTTCTCATTGGGTAGGGGACATTGAAAGCAGGAGGTCTACTAGTGGATACATTTTCATGATGAATGGTGGTGCAGTGAGTTGGATGAGTAAGCGACAGGCTGTGGTTGCTTTGTCCACTACAGAGGCTGAATATATGGCAGCTACACATGCTTGTAAAGAAGTAGTTTGGTTGAAACGTTTGTGTTCTAACATTGGCTTTGATGCAGAGAAAATAACTATTTTCTGTGATAGTCAGAGTGCAGTTTGACTGGCAAAGAATCCCACTTTCCATGCCAGGACAAAACATATAGATGTACAATATCACTTTGTACAAGATATGGTGGAGGATGGAAAGGTCAGTTTGGAAAAAGTTGATACTCTGGAGAATGTTGTAGATGCATTGACGAAGCCAGTAAGCACAAACAAGTTCAAGTGGTGTGCCAGTTCGATGGGCCTCAAGGCCCATGATTTTCAGTAAGTTTTGTTGTGCTCTAGAGTTGCTTGTGTGATATTCGTCAAGTGGGAGATTGATGGAAATTTATGTCTCAATCCCACAGGCTGTAAACTCTACTGGAGCCAAGTCGGTGTGACATCCATGAAGTCTGGCTGACTAGCAGTTTTGAATCTTGTTGAATAGATCAAGTCGCTGTGACCTTGCAAGAGTCTTGCTGAACACTTTTACTTTGGAACCTATCGCTGTGACAAGAAGCAGTCATTGTGACATCTTATCGGTGGAGATCTCTAGCTGACAGGCCATTCAATCAAGCGTTGAGTAGACTCATAGCGACCGAGGGCTTCGAGGTGACTTCAAAACTCGAGAAGAAGTCCTGGCAACATTGGAAGGTCTCACCAATGGGGATTCATATTGGAGTCATCGGGATAACCTACGGTTGCTTGGTGAGAAGTCTTATCAATGTGTTTATGTATCACCGACCAAGGTTGCTATTGGGAGTCTAGCGGATACTATCGGGAGTCATCGATGTAACACAAAGGTTTTGGGAAGAACTCTTAGCGATTGATAAATGTCTCGCCGATGTTGTAGTTTATTCTTGGTATGACTCCTGGTGACTAGTGTGCTTGGTATGACTTGTGAGATCTCAGAGTAAAGCCTTAGCGAAGGACGTATGTCTTGGCGACTGTTGATGGCTTCGGGGTGACTTAAAAGATCTAGGTGAAACCTCTTGGCGATAATGATATGTCTTGCCGACTATTGTTTGGCGATCAGTATAACATGTGACTTTGGTATCATCTCCTGGAGAAAGCGATGAGTCTCACCGACTGGTGGATGCTTTCAGAATAACTTGGAGGCTTGATGTGAAGTCCCAGAGAGAGCGATATGTCCTGCTAACAAAATGACTCTTCAGTGTGACTTTGAATATCGGTATGTGGTCTCACCGAAGGGCGATAGTTTTTCCAAAAGGAAAATTGAAGGCATTGTGACTTGCGAATAGTGATATAACCTCTTGCCGATGGAAACGAATCTTGTCGATATCAATATGAAGTTGTTGGCATCGGGGAGACACGGTCAGTGTCTCACCAACATTCCAACATAGATTGAAGCGATTTGACTGAGTGAGACTTTCCTATGTGGCATCTCGTGGACCAATAGGAGAAGCCAAATCTGAACAATTGGAAGATAGTTCATTGTGGTGGTTCTGTGAGGAAGCTCGACAGATAGGGAATGACATGAATACATTCAGGAGTTGCAGAGGTTCGAAGGTTAGTTTGATCAATAGTTGTTGTATTAGTTCAAATTGTATCAGTGGATGAATTCTATTATGTGTAGACTGTAACTTGAAGGCTCCTATACAAGATTGTTCATGGTGAATGCTACTGTAAACAAACATCAGAAAGATAAGTCTGAAACTTGAATGTAACCTTTATTACTGTAATACAAAGTGACTTCTCTTGGTGTGGTGTGTTTTTCTCCCATAAGGGTTTTCCCACGTATATATGGTGTTCATCTATGTTTACTTAATTCTCTGTTTCTGCTAGTTGTTTCAAAGTGCATCTTAATTGTACTGTAATTGAAAAAATTAAAAGTATATCTGCATTCTTCCCTGAGGTTTTGACATTTAGGAGATTTTTTTCCGCATCTAGCTTTCCTTATAGTTTTCTTAGCTTAATACTTTGTAAAACTTTAATATTGCTGATCTAAGTAAGCTCTTTCTTTGTTACATATATTCTTTGTGGGTGATTATCTTGATTAATCCATTTTACTGTTGTAAAATGTAGAGAGAAGTTGATAGAAGAACTAGACATGATATTAGAAAGATCACACAAGATATATTGTGGAGAAACCCTATCGGGAAAAAACTCCACCAAGAATTATTCTATTATTCAATCTCTGAATTACAATAGCTCCAATTCTTGCTTGAGAATGCTTCTTCTATCTTTACCAATCTTCTTCACACCTGCAATAACAATTATGAAAACTCTCTTCAACTTGAATGAGATATAGAGACAATATGCAACCTTGTAATCTCCAAATGGTGATAATTACAATGCACAAGCTCAAGCCCTTGAAAAGGTACACCATATTCCTTCATGTTGAGTTATTCAGTGAAGACTAAAGATTACAACATGTGCTTCATGCATTTGGGTGTCCCAAACTAAAGCTACAACTTCTCCTTCACTTCAGTGATAATTCCAAAGCTCTTCCTCAAAGTTGGCGCCCTTAAGTAATCCTACTTAACTGAGCCTTCATAAATATCTTATCATGCATGAGAGGTAAATCCAATAAAGCATCTTGGGTGCCCAAGTTGGCTCCAAGTGATTTATAGTTAACTAAAACATTTACTCAACACCATTCATGCAAGAATGGTCATCCCTTGTTAACTGGAGGTAGTCCCTATTATCTGTCATACAACTAGAGTTATTAGCCATGCATTCCAAGTTAACTGAAGCTAACTACATGCAACTCAAATTAACCAACATGCATGCAACATGCACTTGCATGCAACTGAAGATAACTAAACCATAACTGAACTAAACTGAACTGAACTGAACTTCAAACATACAAACATCAAATCCTAACTCCTAGGATCTTTACATGCATTCAGAAGTGTTAACTGTTACTCTGTATAGTTAATTGAACACAAGGTGAGTTTCACCTTACCATGTGTGCACCCACATGCTCCTATTATTTAGGAATAACTACAAATGTCAATTTCATGATTTATTTCATCCAAATAATTAATCTCATCCTAATCTTAGTGTTGTTCAACACATTCCAAGAATCTAGGAGATACATGAAATAATTAATGTTTAGGATTTGCAATTAAATGGCATCCTATTTCCAACACATACAACTAAATTAAAAACACTAAGGAAGAGTTTTGAAAATGTTAAAATGAGTCCAAATGAATCAATAAATGAATTTCTCACAAAATTTGAAGGGATGATAATTCAAATGAGAATTATGGGAGATGATGTAAGAAATCAACATGTGATTGAGAAAATTTTAATATGCTTTCCTCCAAAATTTGACAATGTTGTTTCAACAATAGAAATTTCAAAAGATCTTACATTCATGGAAATTGATGAATTAAGTGGCATTCTATTAACAACAAAATAATGAATAAAAAGTAGTGAAGAATCTTTAGAATAAGCATTTGCATCTAAGGAAAACATAAGAGGAAAAAATTATATGTTTTCTAAGGGAAATGATTATCATTCCAAAATTGAGCATAGAGGTGTGTCTTGTCACAACTATAGAGGCAATGTCTTTGATCATGGAATAGGTTTTAGTTTTCAAGGAAGAAGTAGCAGTCACAAAGATAGAAGTAGAGGTTGAAGCAAGGATATTGGTAGAGACAAAATACATGTTCAATGTTTTCATTGTAATAAACTTGGACATTATGAGTTTGAATGTTGGCATAAGCAATTTGCTCATAGTATTGTAGAAGATACACAAAATTTGTTTCTTTCTTGTTTGAATACATGTTCTAATAAAGATACTTTATGGTATTGATTATGGACTTCTAATGAAAATATATTTAATTAATTTAGATGAAAAATATAACAGTACTATTGTGTTGTGGGATAATAAATCACATGGACTAAAGGAAAAGGAACCATTGAAGCAACAAATGAAAATGGTAAAATTAAGCATATTTCTAATACACTATTAGTTCTTGCACTAAAAAATAATGTTATCAATTGGTAAAATTATTGAAAAAAATTATCAAGTTATTTTTATAGGAATGAATGTATAATCAAAGATAAGTCAAAAATATGCAATGGTTGCATGCGTATAGACGACAAGTGATCATATGTTTCCCTTTCAATTTTCTTGAAGAAAGTAGGTATTGTGTATGAGTATTATAGAGGTGCATAATAGTCAGTTATGCCATCAAATGTGTTGGCATCTACATTTAGATGGTTTAATTTTACTTAAGAAGAAATATGGTTGAAGTTTGACTATTTATTAAGAATAAATAAGAAACTTGTGAATAATTGTTTTTAGAAAACAACATACAAATGCTTTTCTAATTGGTCTCTCTAGAAGGGAAAGACAATCTTTTGAAGTTATTCATACTAATTTATGTAGTCCTATGAAAACTCTCTAACTAAATAAATCCAAGTACTTTCTCACTTTCATTGATGATTTTTCTTGTATAACTTAAATTTATTGTTTGGTTGATAAATCGAAAGTTTTCGACAAGTTTGTTGAGTTCAAACAATTGTAAGAGAGGGGAACTAACCACGTCAAGGCCCCAGGTCATAGAGAGTTGAGAGCGGAGGGCTGCCCTAACTTGCCTCACTCTAAAGGGATGTTTTGGGAATAGGGATCGAGAATGATGAGGACTATAATGTGCCTCAATCACTCTACAAATCCAAACTTTAGTTTGGGCTAGGCGAGTTGGTTTTTGGAGTTGGTACTATTCCTCAGACAACTCTCTATTCAAGGATAGAAACACAGTTCTAGGATGTCAGTGCAGCGCACTGGCGTCTCTCACATGCATTGGAATCTATACGATTAGATAATAGTGGACACAACACAAAATACCAAAAAAAAAATTGACAGCCTAGCTAGTAATTCTAGACTCTAAAAATAGAATGAGGAAGTGCAGGAAATAAAGACTAAAGTGATAGAGCAAATAAACAAGAACTAGGGTGACAAAGATAATCTCACAAACATGTTCGTTCGCCAACTAGCTCCATGCACACTCTCGCTTGCACACAATCAAGAAGGGGTAAATTTTTGGGGCTGTATAGGGGCTTGCCTCAATTAGACCCCTATTTTGGTGTTTCCACCTCCACAGATACCCAGATGGTAATGATAGAGAAATATATGATAAAGAAGTAAAGAAAGAAGGAATGCAAATAACACTACAAAACAATAAATAGCTACTCAACCAAATCACAAAGGAGAGGAGTGAAACATTACCACCTCCACCAAGAGCTCGCTAGCCAATGGAGGAGATAGAAGGCTTGAACAATCACAACAACCTCGATCGTGATGAAGGGAGGTCTCACAAAACCTCAAGCCCACACTATAATGGTTTGCTTCACACATGCTTTATAGAGTTGACGGAGTCTTGTTGCTACAATGGAGTGTTGAAGTCCTATTGAGAGTGAAGTGAAGGCTGAGAATGCAAAAAGAGATGGGAAAAATATGATTTGAATGAAGAATGGATGAATTTTAAGGAGAAGAAGGAAGAATCTACCATTTTCGGGGTTGATTGGTCGAAGAGGGATGTTACAAATTGACCCCAACTGAAAGTGTAACACTTCTGCCATATTTAGACACATGAATCTATCAGGGACGTAAGTGCACTACATAGACGTTTGCGCACCATACACATCCCTAAAAAATATTCTCTCACTGACACAAAGGACATATGCCAAGTGGAAGGAAGGCAGCTTGATGTGGAATTTCACCTTCCGATTTGGTTTTATAAGGTGAGGATGTGTAAAAGAGGAATTTGCATAAGGGGTGCAAATTATCTCCTATACATTTTTCCCCCACTTTAGCAAGCACAAATACTGATGAGTTCTTCAGTAAAGTAGATCAAAGAGTTAGTAGGGTTAGAAGTGTATACCTGGACCATTGAGGAAGTAGATTGCAATTTGGTGAGCTCAAAAGCATAGGGTAGGCAAAGAACTCCATAGCCCCACATAACTATGAAGTTGTAGAATGAAAGCGTCTTATAGGACCGCAGACCTACAAGGAGGCAACCCCCAAGATCTCTTACATGAAGGAAGCCTCGAGAGAAAGCACCCTATAGGCCCGCAAACCTACAAGGAAGGTGTCCTCCAAGATCTCTCACATGAAGGAATCCTAGAAAAGGTGCCCTACAGGCTCATAAATCTATAGGGAAGGTGTCCTCCAAGATCTCTCACATGAAGGAAACCCAGAAAAAGTGCTCTATAGGCCCGCATAACTATAGGGAAGGTGTCCTCCAAGATCTATCACATGAAGGAAACCCAGAAAAAGTGCTTTACAAACCCACGAACTTGCAAGGGAGAGACCCTCAAGATCTCTCACATGGAGGAAGCTTAGAGGAATCACCTTACAGGCCCATAGACCTGCAAGGAAGGTGTCCAAGATCTCTCACATGGAGGAAACCAAAAGGCATGAGACTCTGCAAAGTGAAAAAGCAGCTTTACAAGTGCACCTACAAAGTGACACGTTTACCCACAAATAGAACATGTCCGAAAGCGACCACGCAGGAAAGCAACCAGATAGTCATGTAGACCATCAATAGATTGGAATTTTTTAGAAGGGGTCCCTTGGGAACCCTGTGTGAAGAAAGGGGTCCACTCAAGGGACACATTGTTTGAAAGTGCGAAAGAGATGTCTTTTCTCAAATCGATTCAACACCAAGGAACCTTTTGAAAGATGTTCACTTCATCAAGGAATTTGAAAGGAAGAAGATGTCCCCTTGTGAGGGGAAGATCAAAGCTGCTTCAACCTCAGAGGAAAGTTCAAGTTATTTCTTTACGAACCCATGATGAAGGAAACACGTTCTGTTAGGGGTCCAAGTTGAAAATTCAATTCTTTGAAAAAGTTTACAAAGATTCTCGAGAAAATATTCATTGGAAACAAATACATTTTTTGAAAATCAAAGTGTGTACCTTGGAATTTTACCCTATTTTAATGTGCAAAATATCTTAAAAGGCAAATGATAAAACAGTAAGAACACTTCAATGATTAGCCTAAAGAGTGATAAAACAAGTAAAATAGATGAAATAAAATGCAAATCGATTATACCTTCCTTGCTGTTGAAGACTCCTTGGTTGGCCCTTGATTTAGATGGATTTGTGTGCTCCTTAGATGGCTTTTGGTGTTACTAGATGCAAGATTAATAATGAAAAATGACTAAATGGATGGATAAATGATAGCAAATGCTTGATAATGCAAATTGGCAGCATAAGGTTGCTCAAAAAAAAAGTGTGGAAAATGTCCTTGAGGAGGGGGTATTTATAGAAGAATTTGAATTCTCTAGAGAATTCAACGGTTGAGATTCATCCAACAAGGTCAAGATGAAGGCTATGGTGGGTTGAGAACTCACAAGCCCTCACATCTTGACATGTGGTTGGTGAAGTGGCTAAGAGGAGATGAGGTGTAAGTGAGGTGGCCAAAAGGTACATGAGGTGGAGGAAGGACAAGTACCTTCCAAGTACCTTGGGGAGTGAGAAGATTTCCTCAAAAAGGAATTTCTTGTCCCCAAGTGAGAGTGAAAGGGACATTTGAGAAATTTTGGAATTCCTCAAAAATCTCCATGGGAAAAGGAGAGGTGGTTGGAGAAATAAATGTGAATTAAAAATTCACATTCTTAGGAGAGTCTAAAGGATAAAAGGTGAGCTCCAAAAAGGTGGGACTTCGTCACATGTGGATGATGTGACAAGTCCAAGGTTCTAGAAGCCTTGGAAGATAGAATGTGAATTAAAAATTCACATAGGGAAGAGGAGAATCTAGGATAAATATATGTGAATTAAAAATTCACATGGGAAAGAGGGTCAATGCTAAAAAGAGATAAATGCAAAGGTTGGCTAAAAAGGTCATGCTAAATATGGCTAATGACTTTGGTTAAGGTTGTGCAAATATTTGATTAGAATAATTAATGGAAGATTAGAGGCAAGTGGCAAATGTAGGAGGATGTGACATTAATCTTTGATTAAGAGGATGCACATCATAATCATGAATTAATTAAATTAATTCAGATTAGAGCAAGATTATGGAGGATATGACAAGGAGAGAGAGAATGAAGATTTTTGAAATTGATTTTAAATCAAAAGGGTCAAAAATGACTAAATTAAATAAATTGGTGTATTTATTTAATTTAGAGAGGAAGAAGGTGAAAAAGCATTTAGTTATTAAATTAAATACTTTACAGATATGAGACAAAAGGTGTAATATTAATTTAATAAATTAATATTTAATGTGATAGACGAAAAGGGAGTAAATTTAATCATATGGGAGTGATTAAATTTAGATGTCTACACAAAGTAATGACATCGTCACATAGGAGAGGGACACCTCAAGCAAAGAAGAGAGAAAGATAAGAACAGAGTGAAAGAGAAATAGACATAAACATAGGGCACATGGGTGATCTAATATTTCAGGGTCAGAGCTGCTAATATATATATATATAAGAGTATAATATTAGTATATAAAATGAATTGTCATCACCCCTTACTATATTAGACCATGTGAAGAATGCACAAGAAGACAAAGTAAAAATAAAAAATTGGGTCAACATGGAAGGGAAGCCTAAATTCCCCCAACACTTTGCATCATACCCAATTTGCCGAAAATCAATCACAAACATGGAAAAATGATGATACAAATAGAAGAAGGTTCATGACACCAAAAACCATGCCTGTATCCAAGCACCAACAAGGGTGACATGGGTCATCTAGGAAAACATAGCATGATCACAGGGGGAACACATCACAACACACACACACATCTAATCTAAAGATAAAGAAGAGCCCCCCTAACACTCATCAACCAATATGTCATCTGCTTCCCACTCTAGATCATTATAGGGGGAAGGAGGATAAGTCTACAATAGTGGAATATTAAGGGGAGGAGCTTTTGACCCTTCCACAACAAGGGCTAAGGAAGAAGGCCTCGCAAGGTCTCCTCCACTCAGCTCTTATGGAGCTATGGTCAACGATTTTGCGAAAATCACTGAGAAGGTCAAAAATTCACCCAGAGAGTTAAACATGTAGTTTGTTGGAGTGCCATGTCATACCTTAACAGAAAAATAGGGCTATGCCTGAGATTCACCGCTAGGCTCATAGAGTGACTTTGGAGCAGTGACAAACTCAGGGGAAGCTGGGGCTAGTTCCATCACTAGGACAAAATAGGCCATTGCAGGTCCATCCTTTAGAGAAGGTGGGCTCCTCTTATGCCCTCCATAGCTGGAAGGACCACTCTCCACCTTCTGCTTCATCAGGGGATGTGAACTCCCCACATATGAGGCAAGAGGTGCAGAGGAGAGGAGGAGGAGAAAACCACAAAAAGTACCACCAAAGTGTTCAACATATCCACAGGTTTTGGGAAAGGTGGGACGTCTAGAAGGGACATCAACAAGGGTGGATCAACCAAAGGAGCGATGAACACCAACACCTTTTTTATAGTCAGGTGCACTCACAATAGGAGCTAAAATTGATATAGAGATTGGTTGAATGGAAGTAGAGGGGAGGAAAGAGGAGGACACATTAGGAGACCCTGAGACAAGGCTGGCCGAATCCTCTTCCTTCCTCTATAAAGTGGCCTACTTAGCCGCAAGAGCCTTTCACCGACGCTTGTGCTCATGCACAAGGTGGTTTTTGTGGCTCTTTGAGCTAGGGGCCATAGGTTGCAAAGGAACATAAGGTTCTTGCTTAGCCATGGGAGTGTCTAGCATAGCTATTTCCAGCAGAGGGACAAACTCCTAAATGGGAGTAGGAGGAGCGGGTTGAGAAGCAATGGGGGGAGTCGGCTCTAGTGCCTTGACAACCAAACTCTTCCCATTTACTACTTTGGGAGTAGAAGTGGTGGGAGGTTGGGGAGGCTAGGACATAGAGGACTCCCCACGGGGACCTTTTCTCTTGCCATACAAGTAGTACCAAGGTCTGGGTGGCTTAGTATGGAGGTACGAGATCTTGATCTTAGGATTACGCCAAGCAGGTATCATCAGAATCAACAAATAAAAGCCAGACATATTCATCCAAAATTCTTCTCTAGAAAGAGGAGGGGGAGAGCCATCCTGAGAATGGGGTAGCTTCTCTTTTCCTTTCCGAGAAGGGGAGGTAGCTAACTGTTGTGCTACCAAGAGGGTCAATTTTGGCTATCACTTGCCCCCGATCTTATACTTCACTTAGTTTTTGTAAATTAGGTCCATTCTTGGAGGGAGCGAACCGATTGGGGTGGGCCAAAAATGATCCAATGAGTAGCCCCCATGGGACACCAACGACTGGTATCTAGTGTCATGTACTACATGCACAACACCTTCATGGGATAACTTCAAAAATTTATGAATGATGGAGGTGATTCCATTCATGGAAGCTAGCCAAGGTATGCCAACTTCATCCTGAATAGATCCGACTTTGGAATAACATCAAAGACTGTGTCTACGGCCTTAGGTTCTACTAGGACAAACAAAGTTATCGAGCCATGCAGTTTTAGAGTAAGGACATCATGTGTACGGATGATGGAATTTGTTTCTTTGTACTCCTTTCTATGCAATGAATTAAACCACAATGTCTCTTCTGTAATAACATTCACTCGACTCGTGGGTTTGACTAAGACCTCTATCACAATGTTTCCATCGAGGTGAGCGGGAATGTAGAGGGGAGAGGACTTGTTTAAGGATAAATCCTACAATGTAAATGTCACATCTAGGGAGCCGAGTGCAGGTTGCATGCTAGGAGTAATCGTGACCATGTTAACATATGCCTCATGCCAAGTGGTAGAATCAGAGGGATCAATAATCATGTTGGCAGAGTGTGATAGAAACAGGTCCGGGTATATCTGCAACTCACTATTCACTTTTGACATGGATTTGTTTGCATTTTGTTTACTCCCATCAAGATGAATAGTACCGTCCTCGATGAGGTCTTGTATCTCACAATGCAAGCGCATACAACATTTGGTATCATGCCATTAACTTGATGGTACTAAAAAAAGATATTTAGATCGTACCAACTAGGGAAAGGTTCCTTGATAGGTTTGGGGTTCTCCAAGGTTATTATCTTATCCTTTAGCAACTTCTACAAGATGGAAGAATAAGATTTTGCTAACTTTGTGAACTTTATGTTCCGTTTGAGGCCGTTATCATTCGTAGTGGCCACTACATTCGCAATAGCCTTGTCTTTTCCAGAGATTGATACAATAGACTTCCCATCTAAATAGGAGCATGGGGAGGATCCCTTGAACTAAACTATCGTCTATTGATACTCTCGTAATGCATCACACAAATGTGCAAAAGAAGGGTTTTTCATAAGGGAAACTTTCTCCTGCCAAGGTCTTTGCAAGTTCCCTATGAAAACTTTCTGCATGTTAGAATCGGGCAGAGGATATGAGATTTGTGAAAAGAGTGCTTGGTATCGCGCTATAAAATCAGTAATATTTTCATTATCCCCTTGTTTGTAGTGGACGAGATCCAAAAAGGTCATCTTTGGTCTGATGTTGGCTTGGAACTATTGGAGTAACTGATTTACAAGTTGATCGAATGAGAAGATAGAATTGTCGGGTAAGGAACAATACCATTTGAGTGTTGTATCCTTAAGAGATTGAGGGAATAATTTTTCCATTAATGCATCACGATGGAAGAAATCAATACACAGGGAATTTTAAAAGGTGGAAACATGTGTTTACGAGTCCCCTTTTCTGCCATACTTTTCAAATTTTGGAATCTCCATTCTTTGGGGGAAGGAAGTGTTTAAAATTGCTACTGATAATGGGCTATGTTAGAAAAAAAAGGCTGCGTAGAGGCTTGGGAGAGACTCGCCAAATGGCTTTGAATCTTACCCATATTCTAAAGAAAAGTATTCAGAATAGGGTCTTGGGATGACAAAGGTCTAGTGGAACCTCCACTAGAACCACCACCAAATCCACCTTCGAAACCACCGGTGTGACCACCGTCAGAACCACTTCTAGAGCCACCACCACTAGCAGAGCCTCTGTTGGAGCCACCTCTACTTCTGAAGCCACCACCATGGCCTCCACCAAAACCACCTCCGCTAGTGCCACTTCCATCGCTGAAGCCACCACCACTACCAAAGCCCCCACCACTCAATTTGCCAAAACCGCCATCACTAGAGGTGACAGGAGGGGTGAAACTAAAACCCAAGGATATTCTATTTGCCTTGATAGTTTTGGATCCCTTGGAGGTAGAAGTGATGCCGATCGATGGGACTGTGTCGGTCATGTACACATATGTGGGAAGCATCACCATTCCTAGCTGTCTCTCATGGTCCTTGAAAGTTGCCTCTTGTATGATGTTAGGATTATTTGGAGGAGCACATGATTCAGTCAGACTAGAGAGACTAGCTAGGAGTTATATGCCTTTTCGGTCTTTTCCCACCATATACTTTATTTCGCTAATAACCCTAGCGGCCCTAGCCATATTTGGGTCCCTTTCTAAGTGATTCTCCAAGTCACTTAGTCCTTTGCTAAGGATGAAGATATATTCTGAAGGAATGTAAATGACCTCATGCTTGTCTACTAATGACAGTTTAAGAGACGTAGGAGGACTCGGGATGTGATCAGTCTCATTGGAGATTCCTACCTCGCCCCTTGACAACTGCTCCTGAGCAACAAGACCAATGACAAATCCAACAAAAAGGCCTATAGAGAAACCAGTAGTGGCCTTTGTCCTTTCCATAAAAAGGTGTCATACACTTCTAACAATGTACCCAGAGGTCGTGGACTAGGTTGTGATGCTCATAAACCTTCACAACACTTAGGGGCGCAATGATCACAAGGTACAAGGGAAAAGCCTCAACACCAAAAAATGAGCAGATGTTGGTTCACGTTAGGTTCACCAAAAATGTAAGGGGGACCGATCACGTCAAGGCCCTAGGTCGCAGAGAGCCGAGAGTGGAGGGCTGCCCTAACTTACCTCACTCTAAAGGGATGTTTTTGGGATAGGGATCGAGAATGATGAGAACTATAATGTGCCTCAATCACTCTACAGATTTGAACTTTAGTTTGGGCTAGGCTAGTTAGTTTTTGGAGTCAATACTGTGCCTCAAACAACTCTTTGTTTGAGGATGACAAAGCAGTTTTGGGACATTAGTGCAATGCGCTGGCATCTATCGGGCGTATTGGAATTCATACGGTTAGAAAATAGTGAAAACAAAAAAAAAAACTAAAAAACAAACTGACAGCATAGCTAGTGATTCTAGATGGTAAAAATAGAATGAGGAAGTGCAAGAATAAAGACTAAAGTGATAAAGCAAGTAAACAAGAACTAGGGTGACAAAGATAATCTAACAAAAGTGTCTGTTCGCTCTTTGGCTCAACAAGTACTCTCACCTGCACACAATCAAGAAGGGGAAAATTTTTGGGGTTGTATAAAGGACCACCTCAGTCAGACCCCCATTTTGGTGTTTCCACCTCCACTGACAACCAGATAACAATGAGAGAGAAATATATGATAAAGAATTAAAGAAAGAAGTGTTGATGGTCAAAATAGAACAACAACATTAAATAGAATATTACTATTCTATTTCTCCTGAAAGAGAAAGATAACACATGGAGATCTAACTCCCAAGGTCCTGGTAATTGGTTCTCAATTATGCTGACTTCACTCAGTGGTTGATATGATTGTAATGTTCAAGGTGCCTTTGCTGGTAACAAAGAACAAGAATGCATAACATCAAGTAGTCTACATTTAGGGGGTTTTAAATAAAAGAAAAAGATAAATCAGAGCTTTAAATCAAAGAAACGTGAATACAATTCTTACACATCCAGACATGCATATTAATAATGAGTGTTTATTCCACCTAACCACAACTATAGCAAGATGCAATCCATAGAATAAACTATGCTACTACATACATCCATAATGCTAATATAGATACCATCAATAATTACTAAACTTGCTTCAAACAAATCACCCACTCATCATCGGAAACACAGATCAAATGAATACAATAAAATGTTAATTCACAGATAATCCAATGATATGATCTTGAATCTAGTTCCTTCTATTAAATTTTATCATGGAGGGCTCCCTTTGGTGATTCTTGGCCTAATTCTTGTGCATCAGAAGGCTGAGTAGATGCCTCCCCTGATGCAGATGCAGAAGCACCCACCTCCGCAGTTGTTTCATCTTCTTGTATCTCTGGAAGATCTTGAGGAACCACTTCCTCTCCTTGTGCACTAGAAGGCATAAACTCTAAAGGCTCCTTAGGCGCCATCCTTCTCTTTTCCCTTTTATATCCTTGGTTGGTACTTGCAACCTTCCTCTTCTTAGATGATGTAGCCTCGACCTGATTAGTCCTTAAACTCACCCATTGAATACCCCTGTCTAGCACTAGTCTTGTAATCTACTTTATGTCGATTGTCTCCTCAACATTCAAATCTATTGGATCAAGATCTTTAGTACCAATCTTGCCTGCATCATACCCGAGATCCAAAACAATCCCAGCATCAGAAAATGTTTCTCAAATGTCTTCCTTTATCCCAAACTCAACCATAAGTGGGATAGGTATCCTTTCATAATTCTTCTTTCTAAGATCATACTCATCTTGCAAGTTCTCCCAAAAATCCTCCAATAGATTAAAATGCTTCTCAAAGACACTCGGAAGCAAAGCCCTCATCTTGTGTTTGGGGTCATAGTATTTCCTGGCCGTGTACAAGACCAACTTCAAATAAACTAATTCATCACAAAAATTCTTAGTTGCTTGAATGTGTGGACAAAAAAAGGCCCCTAGCTTCATTGGAAACTTATGGCACCCAGTCTTATGTTTGTTGCTAAACTGGAAATTCACAGCCAAGGCTTGATAAATAAACTCCATTAAAATGATCCTATCACCACAACATCTAGGTAGAAAATGGGGGTGACCATCAAAGCCTGCTAACCTGAAATAGGTGAATGTGGGGTACTAGATAAACCAATGCCCCCATTCATTCACAAAAGCCATTGCCTCCCTGCTAAGCCTATACCTTGCATCCCCATTAAGCTTGTTAATAATGACATAAAGAAAGGCATCATTAACCCTTCTATAATGTTGCTCTGATGCCTGCAAGGTGAGCTGGTTATAATACTCCCACACTTTCTTCTGTCCTTGGGCTTCCCCCAATATACCTACTGTTTGAAGTCCAGGAAAAATCCCCACATAGGCAGCTGCATAAACTACATAGGAGGTCATAAAGAAACAATTGGTTTCTCTCACTTTTATCATTTGATTGTGAATGTTGTCCAATACTATCATTGACTAGTCAAATTGTTGCCTCCCATCAAAAATAGTTTGAATGAAAGGAAACATCCATTCTTTGAATAGTGAAGCATCCCTTTTACCAAACACCCTAGAAAGGAACATGATTATATCTGCAATTTATTTACTGAAGTCTGCCCTCTTAGGCTAGTCTGGAAGCTTGGTCAAAGACTTCTTCTCCACCCTCATCCAAGTCTTATTCATGTGAAACCTATTCCTCTCCTTATTATTAGTGTAAAGCTTCAAAGCTTCCGCCTCATTCAATTGCTTAGGATTCTTGGGATTAGGTATATGAAATAGGAATTTGATCATTGGAGGCGTGAAGTCAATAATGACATTACCCTTTACATCCACACACTACCTAGTAGTAGGGTTATATGCTCCAACTACTGCAAGAATCAACTCCAGACATTGGAGAGATAGAGGGAAGAGTGCAACATGTGCCATCCCGGATTGAACAATCCTTTCTGTCCTTCCTGTGACCTCCTCCTTAGTGAATGTCTCCTCATGCAATTCTCCAGAGTTAAAAGGACCCAAATTGGTGTCAGTAATATCAATCCAGTTAGAATCAATTTTTCTAGCCGTGAGGACAACCTCCCTATGCTTACATCTCAAGGTATACGAGAGCTATTCCACTTTGATCTTCTTTGACCTAACTCCTTGCTATGAAGTTTCACCTGGTTGGCTCCTCTGAGAGGCCTCATCTGATGCTCCCGACATTTCTTAATACTTGCAACAATTCCCTATATTAGATGAAAAAGCATCTAAGTTAGTCAATCATATAATCCCTCCTCCATCGTCCTGAAATAGTATTTACTTGATCAAACTATGCCTTTATCGGAGGCAGAACCGTAGAAGCATTAGGCATAGACAATGTTTCTTATCATGTGGCGGGGCCAAGATTGGAACTAGACAAGGAATAAAACAGTGTCAGAAGTGGGACCAGAACAAGAACCAGAACTGAAATAGGGTCAAAAGTCAGACAGGAACATGACCAAAACCGAAACAGGGTTGGAAGTGAGACCAGAATGGGAATCAGACCAGAAACAAATGTTAGCTACCAATTTCAACTTTCCCTCTAGATCCGGTTCCGACCAAGAGTAAAGATAAGTAACATAATAATAATGAACGAGAGCAGAATAATTCTAGCAAAGGGAGAGTATTTCAAACAAGGTATGGTCATATGGACCCTAAACCCTAGGTCACATGGGTCCCAAAGGAAACTAGAAATAGCATAATTTTATGCCTCCTATAGCTCCTCTGTACAAAATTCATTAAAACCATGGAAAAGGTTATATTGCAAAAACCTAATTCACTCGATACATCATTTCCAAAAACTAGGGAAAAATGAGAAACCCGTACGAACAACCCAAAAACTGACGTGAGAAAACTAGAACAGGGTCTCAAAATGAAATACATTACCCAAGCAAGGAAACTCCTTTAAAATCGAAACCCTAGTCAAAACCAAAGCACAAAAAAATGGACATGTCACAAAAGCGACAGCAGAACAAACAACAAAACATAAATGAAAAATGGAAAGACAAACCCAACAGAACGGAAAAGAAAGAACCAAGGAAACAAAACAAGAAAGAAAAGCACAAACACCAACAAAGGAAACAAAAACAAAAGAAAAAAAGAAAAAAAACCTCTCCCATGAATGCGCGAAAAACAACACACTCGAAAGAAGAACATGAGATAGAAAGACAACAAAAGCTACCTTAAAACGCTCCTTAGGATTGACCAGAAATTCGCCCCCGCGATCAAATCAATTCTCTCGAGACTTTCTTGGCCGTGGATTGCTGAAAAAAATTGCATAATAATAACAATGAGGCAGTTTAAGCATAATTAAACATTTTAATCAATAATTCATGCATGCAAACATGCTGCATTTAATGCCACTTATGTGGAAGTTTGAGGACGGAGCCAACGACGTGAACAAATAGTTAAGTCAAGGCTACGAAACATCAAAAGGTATGGCAGACGTGGAGCCGGTTGGGAACAAGATAAAGAAACTACACAAAGTTCCCTATTTCATTTCCAACCCCGGATCCGGCACCGACAAAAGGACCAACCGAAAACAACAAACGAAGATGGGGGCGGAGACAAAATCGAAATGAAACTTCACAAAGTTTGAAGTTCGATTCCAAGTCCGGATCTGGTCCCGACCAAAAAGAAAATAACAACATAAGAACAAGGGAAGTGGGACTAGAGCAAACACTGGACCCATCCCAAACAACAAAGAGCGAGGAAGAAAAAGAGTGGAGACGGAGCTAGGACGAGAACAAAAAGTGGAAACTTGAAACTTCCCATGTGAGTTCCAATCTCGGTTCCAATCCCATGTGAGAAAATAAACAAAACATAGGGAAACAACCAACAAACAGGAGGACGGACCAACCCAAGTGTTAGTAAAAAATAGCCAACAAAAAAAAGGAGAAACAAAAGAGAAGGCGGAGTCTGAGTCATAACTATATCCAAACTAGGAACCTTGAAATAGTTCCATGTTTAGATTTGGTTCCGGACCCATCTCTGATAGAACAAAAGATAGACTTAGGAGCAAAACAAAAAAACTCCTAAGACCCAACCAAACAACCAAAGGCGACCAAAACAAAAGAAAAGGGGGACCCGTTTTGTTCCAAAATAAAATAAAATGGGGTGGTTATGCAAGGCATAACAAATGGCGACTCGACTGGGAAAAATGGTTTACCCATTTTTAAGATATTGAAGAATTTAGTCACCCCAAAAGTTATAATTTATGAGACATGTTAACTTAAGTGTGATCAGAATATTTAAGTAAAGTTGAGCTGAAATCTCAAATGTAGGACCAACATAAACTACTGCTTGAATCTGAGTGTGTGCATGCTTATGGTGCATCCTTCTTTATTTGAGCTTTCTCCACACCTAAAAAACTATATCTACGATCTAAAGCTACATGGGTTGAGTCCTTTAACTGTCATGCAATGGAATCCTGGGTATTGCTCTGCTGCCAGTCAGGCGTCAATATCCCTGACGGAGATACCTCTAGTTCTCTCAAAGCATTGCTCTACTGCTAGTCAGACATCTATAGCCCTGATAGAGATACTTGAATTACCCATCTAGTATTGAGTTTTCCTTTTATCTTAGTGATTCTCTTTTTCTTATTTCTTTTACAAGCATTACTTGTGAAAATTATTTTCAAAAACCTCCTCAATACAAAGAATTTAATAGTTTGATATGTGGGTTGAGAACTACATTGGATCCCATGACAGTTTTGGGGAAACATATTTTTCACTTGAATCGAAGATATAATCACCCTGAGATGAATAGGCACTTTATAGTCAGATGTTTTATCTATTTTGTGACAGATTTCAATGATAGTTCAGGAGGTTATCTACAATATACCTTACTCCTAATAGCCTTTAGACTCATGCTAAAATGACCATAAGGCTGTTGGTATGTGG
>VDFB02353493.1:257730774-257777987 GCA_007258455.2 Sequoia sempervirens
AATGGAACCAAACTCCAGGTGTCATTCTTTTCTAATGATGCCATTTTTTCATTCATGGCTTCCAACCAAGAGTTTGAATCAGACATTTTAAATGCCTCTTTCATAGTCCTAGGTTCATCAGTGCTAGAAATTAAAGCATAGGCACAAGTAGATTCTATTAAAGAAAACCCATACCTATCAGGTTACTTTCTTTCATGAGTTGACCTCTTCATAGGCTGAGGCTAAGGTGGTTCTTCATCTTCTTCAAAAATTTTAGAGCTACTTGAGCTTTCTCGCAAGATAGGTACATTTGATTTTTCAATTCCTCTTTATCTGGTGTTGGAGGAATTTCTGCTACATCCTTTTCATTTTCTGATTTCTTCTCTGACTGTGGATCCAATGTAGAAGGCTTCAACTCACAAAAGATAAACACTTCTGATGTACAAAACCTTCTCAATCTCAGGATTCCAAAGCTTGTATCCTTTTATGCCAGCGCTATAGCCAATAAAAATACACTTTATAGCTTTGTTTTCCAACTTAGATCTTTTTTCAAATCACACATATGCATATGCCTCACAGCCAAAGACACAAATATCTCTCAGAGAGGGCTTCTTTCCATACCATGCTTCCAAAGGCATCTTCTCAACAAGAGCAGAGTTAGGAGAGCGATTTACCAAGTAACATGTTGTAGAGACTACTTCAGCCCAGAACTTCTCCTCCAAACCTGCACTGCTCAGCATACTTCGTGCTCTTTCCATTACTATCTTGTTGAACCTTTCAGCAACTCCATTTTGTTGTGGAGTGTAAGGTGTAGTCTTATGTCTTTTAATCCCATGATCTATACAGTACCTTTTGAATTCATCTAAACAAAACTCACCACCATTGTTAGTCCTTAAACATTTTATTTTCCTACCAGTTTGATTTTCAACAAGGTTTTTAAATTCTTTAAATCGACTGAACACTTTTGATATACTTCTCAGAAAATATACAAATGCTCTTCTTAAATAATCATCAATAAACGACACATAGTATCTTGATTTAGATAAAGAAGAAACATTCACTAGACCAAACACATCAGAATGTATATAATCAAGCAAACTAGAAGATTTGTGAGGACTGGAATAAAATGAAACACGGTGTTGTTTACCATATATGCAATGTTCACAAAATTTGAACTCAAGGTTACAATCTTCAAGCCCTTCTACCAGGTTTTTATTTTTCAACATTTTTAAACCTTTCTCACCAATGTCGCCTAGCCTATGATGCCAGAGCATTGTCTTTTTTGCTGGAAGTTTAACCTCCATGGAGTTTACACCATCAGGAACTTTTTCATTCTTTTCCCCATCAGTAGCTTTTAGTGACTTTGTAAAGACACTATTGCATTGAATAGCTTGTGCATCCAGCTTGTACAAGGTACCAATTTGAGCACCCCTAGCCAGCACCATAGAGCCTCTAGTCATCTTGCATCCATTTCCAGAGAACGTGACATGCACTCCAATATCATTTAGCTTACTTACAAAAAGTAGATTTCAAACCAGACCTAGTATATGTATCACATCATTGATTCCCTTCACTCTTCCATCAGGGAATTGAATTATGACTCTTCAATGGCCAACAATTTCCAAAGATGAATCACTTGCCAAATACACCTTTCCACTATCATAGTTTTCATACTTTGTGAACCAGTCTCTATGAGATGTCATGTGGAAAGATGCTCCAAAATCAGTCAGCCATACATCATCTGATGCCCGTGTAGCCAAGGCTGCAATGAAGGCATTTGCATCACTCTAAGAAGAATCATTTTCAGAAGAGGTCTTCTTCTTCTTCTTTTTCTCCTCTTTGCAATCCCTTCGGACATGACCAGGTTGGCCACAATTCCAGCATTTCACCTTGGACTTCTTTCCAGGAGACTTTGATCTCCCTTCTGATTTTGATCTAGATTTCTTGTCCTTCTTCTTGCCTTTCTCCTTCAATCTGCCTCTAACAGCCAGAGCCTCCTTTTCCATCTCAGAAGATTTTCTTCTCTTCTCTTCTGACAACAAAGAAGCAACATCTTCCATCTTGAAAGTGGATGTTGTACTCCCAATAGCCATCACCAGATCATCCCAAGAATTTGGCAAAGAACATAGCAGTAACATGCAACGATCTTCATCTTCAATCTTCACACCAACAGATGTTAACTGAGCAATCAGCATATTGAATGCATTCAATGATCAACAACAGATCCTCCCTCCTACATTCTCAAAGAGTACAACTTCTTCCTCAAGAACATTTTGTTCACCAAGGACTTGCCTTGATAAATAGATGCCAGTCTTTTCCACAAGGAAGAAGCAGTCTTTTCTTCATGCATGTTCAAAAGAATAGAGTCTGCCAAACAAAGCCTTATCAGCCCCTTAGACTTTCTATTTGCAAGATCCCAATCTTCTTGCTTCATTCCTTGAGGCATCGTTCCAGACACAGCAAGCCATAGATCACAATCCACTAACAGATCTTCCATTTTGAGTTTCCACAACTCAAAATTGCTACCATTGAATTTCTCTATTTCCATCTTTCCAGATGTGCTCACCATCTTAATTTGTAATTAAACTATCAGACCTCTACCAAACTCCCACTGAAAAAGAATTGACACAAAAAACCCAACCCTCTCACAAGGATAACACAACTGGCCAGGCTCTGATACCACTTGTAAGGAAAATCAGAGGTGCAGAAGCAACTTTCCTAACATCAAAACCACAGGCAAGAATGCATACAGTACTTTTAATTTTGAAATTACAATCTAAATAAGACACACATGAAAGATTTATAGAAACAGAGAAGATACTCAAAGACAATGAACAATAGATTTATGTGGGAAACCCTTTCAGGAAAAAACCCACCACACCAAGTTGAATCTCTTTGTATTACAATAACAACAAATTACATACAACTCTCTGGTATTAGTTCACTATAGCTTCATTCACTGTTCATCCAGTTATAGAAAAGCTCTCAATAATTCGATCATTTCAAACTCAGAAAAATGATTTTTTTTAAATCTTATCACATTCTAATTTTGTTTTTTGTTCATCCTTATCCGCCATTGCCCCATCATAGAAAGTTTCCTCTTGAGCGTTGTTTTTTCCCTGCATGCAATTCAGCTCCAGCATCATAACTGTTGCAAAAAACTAACTGCAATCCATTTGAAATTCGCTTCCTCTAATTGGTCCACGAGGCTCCACATAGGATGATAAATTTGGTCAAAGGCATTCAAACTTTGTTGGCATATCGGTGAGACACAAACAGTGTCTCCCTGATGCCACAAAGTCTTCACTATCGATATCATCATAGGTTCCAACAAATGGCAAGACGATATAGTGAACACCATGAGTTATACCGAATCCATCGGCATCCACTGCATTCCTATCAGCAAGAGTTTTTCCATCAGCAAGACGTTTTACCGAGCTTCACAAGTTACATCGATTTCAACTTTTCCATCGGCAAGACTTTTCATTTGCCAAGAGGTATCGCCGAGTCTCCTCAAGTTTCACCGAAGCACCTAACAGTCGGCAAGACATTCATCTTTTGCCAAGACTTCACTCCGAGCAAACATGTCTTACCGAGGCAGCAAGACATTTAGCTCTCACCAAGACCTCCTACCGAGTCTTCATGTTGTTCGAAAGCATCCACCAGTTGGCGAGACTCATCGCTTTCATCAGGACTTCATATCGAGTGCCCCAATCAATAGTCGGCAAGACTTTTGTCTTTTGCCGAGACCTCACATCGAGCACCCATGTCTTACTGAGTTGGCAAGACATTTAACCTTTACCAAGAGGTTTCACCGAGATCTCTTATGTTACTCCGGAGCCATACAACTATCAGCGAGGCTCTCCATTGGTCACCAAGACTTCATACCAAAGTCTTTGAGTCACCACGAAGACCCCAAGTTTATCCCTATCAGTGAGACCTTCCATTGTCACTGGGACTTCTCCCCGAGACCCTTGTGTTACCTCAATAGCCATATGCTATCAGTGAGACATTCTCCAATCGTTGGGACTTCTCCCCGAGACCCTTGCATTTCCCTGACGCCTGATAAGAGCATTTTTTTGGCCAAAGGTCTCCACACAACAAAAGGTCACACCGAACAAAAAAGGTCACAGTGATAGATTTGTCGGCAAGACATCAACTCTATCTCGGTGACATGAAAATTTCAAGAGAATTTATAACAGCTAGTCATCCATACATGATTAATGTCACAGCGAATTTTCCCTTCAGGAGTTCCATGTCAGTATGGATTGAGGCACACATTCCAACAAATAATGATGTGGATCTAGTTGGGTAGGAGGATCGACAGGAGGTACCAATGTAGGGTACTAATGGTATTGTGGAGAGAAATATGTAGGTGGGGGATTGGGATAAGATTGTGGTGGAGGATTAGAATATTTTTGTGGTGGATGGTTAGGATAGGATTGTGGGGGATGATTTGTAGGAGTTGGAACATGAGATGAAGATGGGGTAGTAATGTAAGTTGTCTGGTAGACTAGTTGAACCAATATAAGAGGAACATGATATGGTGTCTATGTGGGAGGATTAGTTATGGGATTCATCATATTCCCTAGAGGTTGGGGATAGATTGATACTTGCAATGTGAGGTTTTGGATTTTGTGAGGATTAGAACCCTAGAGCTATGCAGATGATGCAAGATCAAGTCCATGAGCATGTCTAAGGCCCAATTCGAATCCTATTATAGGAATCCAAAGGGGAGAAAAAAAACATGATCACTACATCATTCCCAAACTCTTATATTTTTCAAGAGTTTTTCAAAGGAGCTTGAGGGGTTGATGGTTGAATTGTACCTAGATATTGTGTCATGTCAAAGCCTGATGCCTAATACCCTACATGGTTAGTTTAGTAAGGATGGATTTGGAACATTCGTTGATAAGGTGATTAGTCATGTGAAAATTTGTGGCATTACTATAATGCTCCTCAAGGCTAGGAGTGATTTTTGGTTATGAAACCATTTCCTCTTCAATAGACACAAGGTTTTTGGGATAATGTGGATTTGAAGGTCCCCTTGCATGGTGGTTGGTTATGGATTTTCACTACTAGGCACGTGAACAAAATAAGGCAATTGGTGATACTATTGTTGTTGTTCCATGAGCTTCTTAAGCTATGATCATGTAGTGATAGGCATGAAATATATGGTGATGATTAGATTAGAGTATGATGATGATGATCCGTCAATAAGTAAGCTTATGTTTTGGGGGCCTCTAATTAACGATTTAAAAGGGGTTGCGTTGACTCAGATTTGGCAGGGATATAGATACCGTGAAGTACCACGGTGTTATACTGGTGGGGACAACGTGAGTTGGATTTCTCGATTGCAAAAGGTGGTTGCTTTATCCACCACAGAGGCAGAGTATGTTGCTGCAATAGAGGAAACAAAGGAGATGATATGGCTGCAAATTTTTATGGATGAGTTGGGAAAACAACATGATGAAAATTACTTATTTACAGACAGTCAAAGTGCTATACATCTTGCAAAGAATTCTGCCTTGCATTCTAAAACAAAACACATACAATTGAGATATCATTTTATTTGGTCGGTGTTGGAAGATGGACAGGTCAAGCTGGACAAGATACATACAAATGTCAATCTAGCGGATATATTTACGAAGGCGGTGCCAAGGGAGAAGCTGAGCTCCTCTTCAACTTCGGTTGGCCTTCAAGGTTGAATTCAAATATAACAAAGCAGTAGGGTCCAAGGTCCTTATTTCCAGTGGGAGCTGTAAGTGTAGCAGTGTTGTCCAGGATCAGTCTCCAAGTGGGAGGTTGTGATGGTGTGGAGCCTGATCAGTCTCCAAGTGGGAGATTGTTGGTATGTGGTGATTGATCACGCTATACTATATAGCTTATGGTATATTGTACACCTTGGCCCCCCGTCCTCATCGGGGTCCAGGCCTCGGGCGGGGGTTCAGGGGCGCAGCCCCCGAGAATTTTTTTTTTGCCATTTTTTTCGCGTTGTTAGCGGAAAAAGAAAAATCTTCGAAAAAGAAAGAAAACTGACTTTGTAAAACCCTAATTCTGGAAGCTTCTAAAAAGCTTGTTAAAATGGGTTGGGATGGGGTTACAGTATAAGGAAAAACGTGATTATTCGCGAGATTGTAATAGGTTTTGCACTGGATAATAAAAGTATTGGATGGCTGCAATTTGGTGGATGTAGCCCAGACTAGGTGAACCACGTTAAATTCTCTGTGTTATGATTTATTTTGTGTATGTTTTAGTTTCTCTGTTTATTATTTAAATCTGCATTTAATTGTTAGATATCTGCCATCTCTAACCCTAACAAAGGCATGAGCTTTAGAACAAAATATTTTGACGTATATGCCCAAAAATGCCTAAACCAATTTCTCTCCTAGTGCCCACAACATTCTTTGAATAACAACCCCAATGTTTTAAGATGGAAAGAAAAGAGAATCCCCAAAGAAGAAGACAAAAACAAACACAAAACAACAAAGGAAACAAAAAGAAAGAAAGAAACAACAAACAAACAACAAAAAATGAAGCAAAGAACCAATAATTACACAAAATACATATGTACAACCAATTCAGAAACTCAAACCTTTATGATCCGAAGTAATGCTTGAGAAACTGCCCATTGACTAGAAATGGAATAGGTTCTCCCATCAAGGTGCTCAAACAAAAAGCGTTCTCACCCAAGATCTTGGCTACTTGATACATACCTAGCCAGAGTCTGTCAAATTTCTGGTGATCACCCTTTTTCTCCTTAGCCTTGTCCCACAACAACACCATATTTGAGATTTTGAATGCCTTAATCTTAGCTCTTTTACCAAACAAATGTTTGACAATAGCCTGATGCTTGAAAAACTGCTGTAGAGCAGCATCTCTCTATTCTTCCATGTTTAAAAGGTTATTTAGTCTTACCTCAATCCGGTCATCTCTTGTATAAAAATCCCGCATGAACTTAAGAACAGGTATTTGTAAGTGTATGGGGAAAATTGAATCTTGGCCATAGACCAATTTAAAAGGGGAACTTCCTAGAGCAACCTTAATACGGGTTCGATCTGCCCATAAGGAAAATCTTAACTGGGTATGCTAGTCTCTAGGATTACTTTCAAGTAACTTCTTTATCACTTCTAACAGATTCTTGTTAGTAGATTTTGCTACACCATTTCCCTGAGGATAATAGTTAGAGGAATATTTCAAGATAATTTTATGTTCGTAAGCCCATTGTATAAATTCAACAGATGAAAAGGCAGGGACCTTGTCACATACTAGGGTGAACGACACTCCAAACCTGGTAACAATGTTTTCAGTGAGAAATTTGATAACCACATCAGTGGTGCTATTCTTGCATGGTTGAGCCTCAGTCCAATGGGTGCAATAGTCTATAGCAGTTAGGATGAATTTGTGTCCTGCAAAAGAATTATGATTAATTACCCCAACAAAATCTAGTGCCCATTGGGAAAGTGGTTTTACCTCATATACTGGTTGCAAAGGCATTGCTGGATTACACTCCTTTGATGCAGAAGTCTGACATGTATGACATGTCCTGATGTGTTGATGTGCATCCCTGAACACATGGGGCCAATAAAATCCTGACCTGAGGATTTGATGGGCCAAAGAACCTGTTGATCTGTGTCCTATTCCATGCCTACCATGGAATTTAGCCATGGCATGCTTAGCTTCTTGCTGATCCAAAAATTGCAGGTACACCCCCTCATAATTTCTTCTGTATAGAGCCCCTCCTTTGAGCATGTAATGAGCACTCTTCATCCTTAGTGCCCTTCTCTGGGTAGCATTCATCCCTTCTGGGCATCTGTTATTGAGAAGGAAGAAGATCAAGTCAGTATACCATGTGTCCTTGGTAAATGAGTGCATAGTATATTGCTTACATGTAATATTCTTGTCAACATCTGCCATGGTCTTTGATAAACCTTGTCCTTGGACAACTTTCATTGGATGGATCTATAAATCATACTCTTGCATGATAGCCATCCATTTTCCTCTTCTTTCTCCTAATTTTCTTTGCATAAGGAGAGACTTAATTGCTGGATCAGGCACTATAGCAATAACTTGGCTTCTCAAAATGTAATTCCTAAACTTTTTTATTGCTCGTACCAATGTAAAGGCCTATTTTTCCAAGGGTGGGTACCTGACTTCTACATTCTTGAATGGCGAGCTCATGGAGGCAATTGGTCTTTCATCTCCTTCACCTCTACGTTGTGTGAGGACTGATGCACATGAATGATCAGATGCAAATGAATAAATATAAAAGGGCTTTAGGTAATCTGGGCTGGTCAAGACCAGTGCCTCAGATATTGATGGCTTAATCTGCGAAAATGCAGATTTAGCCTCATTGCTCCATTCAATTTTAGCATCTTTCTTCATCATCTCGTTGAGGGGTTTGACAATTTTTGCAAACCCTGTTATGAAATTCCTTACGAAATTAATCCTCCCAAAGAAGGACCTCATCTCCTTTTTACTGCCTGGCATCGTCAATTTCAAAATAGCCTCAACTCTATTGGGATCTATGGATATTCCCTTTTCTGATATCACATGCCCTAGAAGTTTCCCTTCAGAAACTCGAAAGACACACTTCTTGGAATTTAGAGATACTCCATAGCTGATACATCTCTTAAGGACCTTTGCTAAATCAACAACATGATACTTTCTTTTCTTGGAAAATATTGTCAAGTCATCCACATATATAATAATACACTTACCTATCAAATCTTTAAAAGCCACATCCATTGCATGCTGAAAGGTAGCTCCAGCATTAATGAGGCCAAACAACATGTGTCTATAGGCAAATGTTCCCTATTTTGTAGTAAAGGAAGTCTTCATCCTGTCCTCATGACTGACAAGCACTTGGTTATACCCAGAATAATCATCTAAGAACGACATCATCTGGGATACATTAACAGTTTGTAATACCTCATCAAGAGAAGGAAGTGGATAGTTATCCTTCTCTGAGGCTTTGTTCAGATTCCTGAAATCAACACACAACCTGATCTCCCCACTTTTCTTACGTACTAGCACTAGATTGGCAACCCACGTGGAATGCCTTACTGGGAAGATGATTCTTTCTGATAAAAGCTTTTTCACTTCCTTCAGTATTAAAGGCTCAATCAAAGCGTTGACTAGGCGCTACTTTTGAAAAAAGGGCTTGGATTCTGGCTTCAATGGTATTGTGTGTGTGATCACAGAGGTGTCAAAAGTCTTCAAATATTCATAACTCCAGGCAATTGCTGCAATATCTTCTTTTAACACCTTAATTATCTCATTTCTGATCTCCTTAGGGCAGATCTTTCCTATAAGGACATTTCTTTCGGGGCCCAAATCAGCCAGATTAATAGATTCATACTTCCCTCCTTCACTTTGTGTGGGCACTCTCTCCCGAGCCCGAGGATCAGAATCAAATATCCTTTCTAAGGCTACCATCCCCTTGGGGATGCTGTTACTCTTTAAGTTCATTACTCCTTCCGTATTACAACCTTCAGGGCCCCATTCTCCCTGATCTCTATCTGATTCATCTATGATCTGCCCTTCAAAGACATCTAAACTCTCCAAGAAGGCGAGTATGTGTTGGTCGTCCTCGAAAACCTAAAAATTTCAAACATTATTAGGGACTGCTAGGATTGAAACTAGCTCAACTAAAAATCTTTTCAATTTGGAGTCCTGCATAGGCTCCAAAGTACTAGCAGTAATTGCCAAAGCATCTGCAATCTAATTTTGTTCCCTAGGAATCAAAGTAATTCCGAAAGCGTCAAAGTCCTCGATCAGATTCCAAACCCTATTTCTGTAAGCAACCATTCTTTTATTATGGAAAGTATATTGGCTACGAATCTATTTGATAATGACTTCAGAGTCCCCCATCACCATAAGAGAAGTGACCTTCTTCTGATGAGCAAACATTAAGCCCCTAGCAAGTGCTTCGTACTCTACCACATTGTTTGTGCAACCAAACTGTAGCCTATAGGAAGCAAAGTAAGTCTTCCCATTTGGATTGGTTAATTCCACCCCTGCTTCACTTCTTGATTTGGACTTAGAGCCATCAAATTTCAGAATCCATAATTCATTTGGGGCTGGGATCTCTTTCTTTTTTTGGCCTATAGTCTTTTTCTTGGTAGAAGTATATGGCGGCTCAGACTAGTGCTGATCATTAGCACTTGAAAGTAACTGGGGCACAATTCATTAGAAGATTCTCCTGAATTGAAAATTTGTTCAGAAAGGGATTCCTGAACCTCCCCTTGAGCTAGGTCATGATTTAGTACCTTTGTCACCAATGCCCTAGGCATTGGAAGTGTTTCTGGGGTAAGTGTAATTGGAAAAGACTGAGATTCCTTAGTCTCTAGTGATAATTCATAACACAAAACCTGAGTTTGCTCGAGTTGAGAAGATGATTCCCTCTGAGCAGAGCCAGCTCTTGTAAGGATGGTTGCATCCTTTGCTTGAAATGGAAATTCATTAGTAGAGGCTTGAGGTTGACATTCACAAGTTTCTTCTAGCTTGGAGACATGTTTTAAAATATCTACACAGGGTTGGCAAGTTAACTCAGAATGATTATGGTAATGTACCCTACACCAGTTAGGAAGTAGGAGACTCCACATATCGACCTCCTCTCCCAGTACTAGCCTATCCTATTGTAATTTCCTTGTTAGGAATTGTTGATTAACAGTAATTATTGGGTCATTTTGCTGTGAAAGGGTGAGTCATGAGAATGAAGTACTGAAAAGGTCATGATTTCCTCCTGCTTGTAAACTCCTATTTGATTTTCGAAATAGGCTACCTCATTAGTGGAATCATATTCAATGATCATGTGTTTGAGCCTGGGCTCACTTTCAATTCTGATCTGGCTTGCTATTCCCTTCCAGGGCAGTCACATGTGTGAGAAATCCAAAGAAAAATATCCACCTAGACTTTTCATCAGGTCTTTGCTCAAGAGCATACCATAGGTTTCTGGGATATCTGTGACTTGGATATCCACATAAGTTTGGATCCTTGGATCAGATCCAATCTGCACATGGATATTTTTAAGCTCTCCTACCACATTAAATTCTATTTTATCTATCTGGATAACCTTTTTATTCGTTTGAAGTGGGCTCAGACCCAACTTCCTACAAATGGAAAATGGCATGACATTCCCCGATGCCACAGAATCCAACAGACAGTTATGTAAATTCTCTCCAAGGATTCTCAAACTTAGCAAGAAAGGTGGAGTACCAGTCCTACCTTTGTAGAGAGCTGCATTCATCTCATTAGTAGGAGTCACCTTTTCTCTTCCTTTCGACCTAGCTGCTTCCCCCAATGCTTTCAACAAGATTTCCTTTTGAGCCAGACACCATTTCAAAATATCAAAGAAAGACATTGAAGTCTTCTACCTTTGCATCTCTCTAATGAAATCAGATTTTGAATCATTCCTAACCTAATATTTAGGAATTGAAGATGAATTACCTTCATTCTGAGAATCTGATGGCCCCTTTGGTGGTGGTGGATTATTATTAGCATTCTGATTTGGCGGGACCATGTTATTAGGAGGGGCAGAGGTCATGAATGGCCCTCTGTTATGATTTCTAAGGAAATGGCCCCCTTGGTTTGGAAGGCTTAGGAATCATACACATCTTCTACTGCTTCATTGTCTTCCTGGTTGGGAAATGGAAGTTCTTCCTCAAAGATATCATATGCCATGGCAGTATCCATTGATCCACCAGATTTGTTGGATGCACCCTGGAATGGAGCATCAACTTGGGATATCTTAATCATTTTTTCCATCTCTGGGAAATTTACCTCAGAATGGACCACAGTATCTTGTAGTCTACACCAATTAGTCATAAGGTTGAGGTCTGCCATAATTGTGGGAAACTCCTCCGTTATTGGGTCCAGTATTCCATGGCCTATTGTTGTTAGGCCTTTGATTGTATCCTCTATTCTGATTTTGATATTTTTGATTAGAAGAGTTTTGGTTTTGGAAATTCCTATTGGTGTTTTGGTTGGTATTATAATTCTGACTAGGATTTTGGTTAGGATAACCACCCTGATTAGAATATCCTCCCTGATTCTGAAACCTTGGTTCTGGTTCTTAGGGGGATTTTGTTTGAGTTGAGCCATGTTGTTAGACATTTGAGACAATTTATTTTTTAGAGTCTCCATCTTGTTGGTTAGTTGGAGAGTCTTTTCACTTTCTACATTCTTCACAGCAAAAGATTGATTAACTGAACTTGATCCTCCAACTTGATTTTGGTAATTTTGATTTTGCTGGGAGGAATCCTGGGGACCATTATTAAAAAATGGAAAAGGAGGTGAACCTTGGAATTCAAACATGGGTCCATATTGGGAATAGGACATCCCTGGGACCATATTGAATAGAGGGGGTGGATTGGACATTTGGTATCCTATAGGAGGGAAAACTCCTCCTAGACTCCCGAATTGCAGACTGATCTTCTGTTGCAATTGAATGGCGAGATGATATACCTTAGCCAAAGAGTAAATTTCATTAGCATGATATGTCCTTTTCAAGAACAAGCCAATCAAAGGGTCCACAACCCTTAAGTATGCCAAGATGGCGATATTCTTAGCCACTAGGTAAGGATCCTGCAACCTTCGGTACATTCTTTGGAACCTAGTGTTGAATAGAGGCAGCGGTTCATGGTGTTCTTTTCTTATAGTGGAAAACTGGTGGTAAAGGATAACAGGGTCTACATAAACCCTGAATTGATTGATAAAGGCATTCTCTAAATCCGTCCAACTTAGAACCAAACCTTGGGGTAAGTTCAGGTACCAATTGTATGCCATGTCTCCCAACGAATAGGGGAACAATCTGCACACAATGTCTTGATGAGCCACCTGAGCATGGGTACATGCATCTTTAAATGCCTGTATGTGTTCCTCGACACTTCTTGAATCTCCATGCATGTACTTAGGACATAACCTCTATGGGTTCTTTGGGAGATTGTGTATACCTCCAGGGATAGTCCCTAATGGTGAAGGGTTATTAATAAAGTAAGCCACAGGTCTTGGCGGTGATACAGGTTGAGTAGATTGTGGAATGGGTGAAAGTGGCCGGTGAGGTGGTGTAGGTGGATTTGGTGGAAACCCAGGTGGGGTGAGCGGTGGTGATAAAGGTTGGATCAAGACTCTATGAGCATGGGGCCTATGCTCGACAGGGTTTTGGAGTTCAACAAGTGCTTTAGGATTTTGAGAAGATCTAAGAACTCTCTCATACCTATCTAGTGAAAATGACCCAATGCGAGCCAACTTGTTCTTTAGGCCCTCCTTTTAGCACCAGATCTGTTGATGGTCAAAATAGCACAACAACATTAAACAAAATATTACTATTCTATTTCTCCTGAAAGAGAAAGATAACACATGGAGATCTAACTCCCAAGGTCCTGGTAATTGGTTCTCAATTATGCTATCTTCGCTCAGTGGTTGATATGACTGTAATGTTCAAGGGGCCTTTGCTGGTAACAAAGAACAAGAATGCATAACATCAAGTAGTCTACGTTCATGGGGTTTTAAATAAAAGAAAAAGATAAATTAGAGATTTAAATCAAAGAAACGTGAATAAAATTCTTACACATCCAGAAATGCATATTAATATTGAGTGTTTATTCCACCTAACCACAACTATAGCAAGATGCAATCCATAGAATAAACTATGCTACTGCATACATCCATAATGCTAATCCAGATACCATCAATAATCACTAAACTTACTTCAAACAAATCACCCACTCATCATCGAAAACATAGATCAAATGAATACAATAACAATTTAATTCACAGATAATCCAAGGATATGATCTTGAATCCAGTTCCTTCTATTAACTTTCATCAAATAAGGAACAATTAAGTACAACAAAATCACTGGCGTATGGATTGATCATGTACCATTAACCTTATCAAAATGGATCCAAACTTTGAAAATCATGACATGAAAACGTATGAAAACTGTAAAACAATCAAGCCTTTTTACTGAATTTTTAGAGTATCTTTCTAAAACATTGAAATCCTAGATCTAGTTTCTATCTTCTATCATCAGGTGGCTGATCTTTCTTCAATTAGCCAACCTTTACAAAGTATATTCTAATAGTACATATAGGGTGCCACATGCAAAAATTTCTCAATTATCAATCAAGATCCACAATTCATGGAGTCAGAACTAAACACAGAAGTGGACTAAAGAACCCATGTTTCAAGGATGATCACTTTGTTGTAAAAAAAAGGAAATATGATACTCCAAGAAGAAAATGAAACCCACGGATCAGACTCAGAGTAGAACTTATGTCAAAATCCACAAAAAGGGGAGAAGAGTAGATAGAGCATGTTGAAAAGAGTCAGTCACTTTTGCATTGAATGCTCAAGAATGTACTTGTCAAAACTAGAGAACATCTATTGAAGAGTACTCAAATCCGGGCCATCCAACTAGTCACCTTCAAATTTGATTCTTTCAAATTCTGTAGAAACCAAATTTTGCATCTCCTTTAACTTGATTAGCTCCTTTCTAGTAGTTCTTACCTCCTCCCGGATATCCATAAACTGATCTAACAATAAACTCTCCCCATCATCTCCCTCTTGCATGATTTCTTCAAACCTACCCCTCCATCTCTCCCTTAGTTTATCCAATGACAAGCCTTCTTTGTTTGAAGAATCCAAGTTGATTACAATGGCCACAATTGCCTCTAATTCAAACATCTGTTGATTCAAGTCTTTACTCATTTCTTGGATTTCTTCTTGATGCCCATGCATAGCTCTTGAATTATATCTTATGATGCTCATAGTTTTCTCCACAAAATCTTCATTGCCCTGCTCAAGAATTGAATATTTCAGCAAAGTAGACTTGGGCATTTTGCTAATATCCTCAAGCCTTTTAACATGTTCCTTGTATTCATTATCCTGCTTATCTAGATCCTTAGCCTGCTGGTCTAGATCTTCTACCAACTCAAGAGCAGCCTTATGAATCTTAGAACCCTCAACAAGAACATCATCAACCTCCTAGTTGAGCTTATCCAACCATTTATCCATCATTCTTACCTTGCTCTTCATTTGGACCAAATCATTTGCTTCCTTTTTGGTTAACAAAACTAGGGATTCAGGAAGAGCAGGTTGTTGGGAAATGGGACATGAGACATCCTTTAAAAACCTATGAAGCTGATCCAATTGAGTCTTAAGCTCATCCTTCCTTTGTTTATCCTTGATCATCCGGGTTTTGGTTGAAGAAGCCACAATATCAATTAAACTCATCTGTTGGTTTCTCGTAGGCTTTCCCAAATTTATTGCCTCCAATTGATAATCAGTGATTTGCATATCATCACGGCTCTTCTCCATTACAGGTATGGTGCATTCAGCGATGATCTCCCCAGCATCAGTGAGCCTAGTGGAGTGAAGAACCCAATCCTTCTTTTTAGGTTTCTCTTTCCCAATTTCTTTCATCATTTCTTCCCAATTCAATGGCTGTGGTTGGACAACTTGTTTCCTTTCCAAGTCCAGTTTTAGCCAAGTAGGAACAATATGAGTAGTGGCTTCCTGGGCTGAAGAAGAAGCAACAGTAGTGGAAGACAAATGTTGTAACAACGTAGGCCCCGGTTGAGAATCAACCTCCTGCACATTTTGTTGATCACTTTGCTCCTTTTCCTTTGCTAACCTTTCTGCTTCCTCTTTATCCTTTCACTCTTGCAACCTTTTAGCCTTTAGCTCCTGCTTTAAGCATTCCTCTTCTATTTTCTTCTTTTCTAACATTTCATCTTGTTGCTTCTTCAATTCTTCAACATAGTCCCATGCTCAACAATCTCAACAACCTCCTTATTCCTTTTCAAATGTTCTTGCTCTTCCTTTTGCCTATAAGCCTCTTCTTGTGCTTTGAGCTTAGCTTCAATAGCTTCTTTTTCTCTTCTTTGCTGGGAATTTTCTTCTTCAAGGTCGTGAATTTTCTGTTGCATTATCAAATTATCCCTCTCCTCTTGAATCTTGAGCTCCTGCTCCTTTTTTTGTTGCTGTTGAGCCAATTCATCAGCCTTGACCTTATCTTCCAAATCCTTCTGCTTAACTCCCAACTCAGATTATGCCTTGGCCTCCTCCTCTTGTTGCTTAGCTGATGCCTCAACTTATGCCTTAGCATCAACTTCTCTTTTTGCATCTTCAAATAGTTCCCATTGATCTTCCTCAGTCAATATATGTTCAGTGCCTGCATCATCTGTCACATCCAAAGATGTTGATACATGATGCTCTTTATCAGAGGAAGTCTTTTCTGAATTTGTTTCTATATTATGTACCTCAATTTCATCTTGCATTCGCTTTAAGACCTTTGCTTCATCATGGAGGGATCCCTTTGGTGATTCTTGGCCTAATTCTTGTGCATCAGAAGGCTGAGTAGATGCCTCCCCTACTGTAGATGCAGAAGCACCCACCTCCGTAGTTTTTTCATCTTCCTGTACCTTTGGAAGATCTTGAGGAACCACTTCCTCTCCTTGTGCACTAGAAGGCATAAACTCTAAAGGCTCCTTAGGCGCCATCCTTCTCTTTTCACTTTTATATCCTTGGGTGGTACCTGCAGCCTTCCTCTTCTTAGATGATGTAGCCTCGTCTTGATTAGTCCTTAAACTCACCCATTGAATACCCCTGTCCAGCACCAGTCTTGCAATCTGCTTTATGTCGATTGTCTCCTCAACATTCCAATCTATTGGATCAAGATCTTTAATACCAATCTTGCTTGCATCATACCCGTGATCCAAAAAAATCCCATCATCAGATAATGTTTCTCAAATGTCTTCCTTTATCCCAAAATCAACCATAAGTGGGATAGGTATCCTTTAATAATTTTTCTTTCTAAGATCATACTTATCTTGCAAGTCCTCCCAAAAATCCTTCAATAGATTAAAATGCTTCTCAAAGACAATCGGAAGCAAATCCCTCATCTTGTGTTTGGGGTCATAGTATTTCCTGGCCGTGTACAAGCCCAACTTCAAATAAACTAGTTCATCACAAACAATCTTAGCTGCCTGAATGTGTGGACAATAAAAGGCCCCCAGCTTCATTGGAAACTTATGGCACCCAGTCTTATGTTTGTTGCTAAACTGGAAATTCACAGCCAAGGCTTGATAAATAAACTCCATTAAAATGATCCTATCACCACAACATCTAGGTAGAAAATGGGGGTGACCATCAAAGCCTGCTAACCTGAAATAGGTGAATGTGGGGTACTGGATAAACCAATGCCCCATTCATTCACAAAAGCCATTGCCTCCCCGCTAAGCCTATACCTTGCATCCCCATTAAGCTTGTTAATAATGACATAAAGAAAGGCATCATTAACCCTTCTATAATGTTGCTCTGATGCCTAAAAAGTGAGCTAGTTATAATACTCCCACACTTTCTTCTGTCCTTGGGCTTCCCCCAATATACCTATTGTTTGAAGTCCAGGAAAAATCACCACACAGGAAGCTGCATAAACTACATAGGAGGTCATACAGAAACACTTGGTTTCTCTCACTTTTATCATCTGATTGTGAATGCTAACCAATACTATCATTGAACAATCAAATTGTTGCCTCCCATCAAAAATAGTTTGAATGAAAGGAAACATCCATTCTTTGAATAGTGAAGCATTCCTTTTACCAAACACCCTAGAAAGGAACATGGTTATATCTACAATTTATTTATTGAAGTCTGCTCTCTTAGGTTGGTCTGGAAGCTTGGTTAGAGACTTCTTCTCCACCCTCATCCAAGTCTTATTCATGTGAAACCTATTCCTCTCCTTATTATCACTGTAAAGCTTCAAAGCTTCCACCTCATTCGATTGCTTAGGATTCTTGGGATTAGGTATATGAAATAGGAATTTGATCATTGGAGGCATGAAGTCAATAATGACATTACGCTTTACATCCACACACTACCTAGTAGCAGGGTTATATGCTCCAGCTGCTACAAGAATCAACTCCGGACATTGGAGAGATAGGGGGACGAGTGAAACATGTGCCAGCCTAGATTGAACAATCCTTTCTGTCCTTCCTATGACCTCCTCCTTAGTGAATGTCTCCTTATGCAATTCTTCATAGTTAAGAGGACCCAAATTGGTGTTAGTAATATTAGTCCAGTCAGAATCAATTTTGCTAGCCACGAGGACAACCTCCCTATGCTTACATCTCAAGGTATACAGGAGCTATTCCACTTTGATCTTCTTCGGCCTAACTCCTTACCATGAAGTTTCACCTGGCTGGCTCCTCTAAGAGGCCTCATTTGATGCTCTCGACATTTCTTAATACTTGCAGCAATTCCTTATATTAGATGAACAAAGCATCTAAGTTAGTCAATCATATAATCCCTCCTCCATCCTCATAAAATAATATTTACTTGATCAAACTATGCCTTTATCGAAGGGGGAACCGTAGAAACATTAGGCATAGACAATGTTTCTTATCATGTGGCGGGGCCGGGATCAAAACTAGACAAGGAGTAAAAGAGTTTCAGAAGTGGGACCGAAACGAGAACTGGAACCGAAACAGGGTCAGAAGCAGGATGAGAATAGGACTAGAACCGAAATAGGGTCGGAAGCAGGACCAAAATGGGAATCAGACCAGAAACAAATGTTAGCTACCAATTTCAACTTCCACTCTAGATTTGGTTCCGACCAAGATTAAAGATAAGTAACATAATAATAATGAACAGGAGCGGAATAATTCTAGGAAATGGAAAGTATTTCAAACAAGGTATGGTCATATGGACCCTAAACCCTAGGTCACATGAGCCCCAAAAGAAACTAGAAATAGCATAGTTTTATCCCTCCTATAGCTCCTCCATACAAAATTCATTAAAACCATGGAAAAGGTTATATTGCAAAACCCTAATTTGCTCGATACGTCATTTCCAAAAACTAGGGCACAACGAGAAACCTGTATGAACAACCCAAAAACTGACGTAAGAAAACTAGAACAAGGTCTCAAAATGAAATACATTACCTAAGCAAGGAAACCCCTTCAAAATCGAAACCCTAGTCAAAACTAGAGCACGTCAAAATGGACCTGTCATGAAAGCGATAGGAGAAAAAACAACAAAATAGAAACGACAAACGGAAAGACAAACCCAACAAAATGGAAAAGAAAGAACCAAGCAAACAAAACAAGAAAGAAAAGCACAAGCACCAACAAAGGAAACATTAAAGAAAGAAAAAAAGAACAAAAACCCCTCCCACGAATGCGCCAAAACAACACTCGAAAGAAGAACAGGAGAAAGAAAGACAACAAAACCTACCTCAAAACGCTCCTTAGGATTGACCAGAAATTTGCCAAGATTCACTGCGCAATTTTCCCCTGCGATCAAATCAATTCTCTCGAGACTTTCCTGGCCGTGGTTTGCTTAAACAATTTGCATAATAATAACAATGAGGCAGTTTAAGCATAATAAAACCTTTTAATCAATAATTCGCGCGTGCAAACAAGGTGCATTTAATGCCATAAATGTGGTAGTTCGAGGATGGAGCCAACGACACAAACAAACAGTTACGTCAAGTCTACAAAACATGAAAAGGTAAGGCAGACATGGAGCCAGGTTGGGAACAAGATAAAGAAACTACACAAAGTTCTCTATTTCATTTCCAACCTCGGATCCGGCCCCGACAAAAGGACAAACCAAAAACAACAAACGAAGACGGGGGTGGAGACAAAACCGAAATGGAACTTCACAAAGTTTGAAGTTCGATTCCAGGTTCGGATCTGGTCCCGACCAAAAAGCAAAGAACAACACAAGAACAAGGGAAGCGGGACTGGAGCGAACACCGGATCCAGCCTAAACAACAAAGAGCGAGGAAGAAAAAGAGCGGAGACAGAGCTGGGATGGGAACAAAAAATGGAAACAACCCAAGTGTTAGTAAAAAACAACCAACAAAACAAAGGAAAAAAAAGAGAAGGCGGAGTCGGAGTCAGAACTATATTTGAATTGGAAACCTTGAAATAGTTCCATGTTTAGATTTGGTTCCGGACCCGCCTCCAACAGAACAAAAGACAAACTTAGGAGCAAAACAAAAGAACTCCTAAGACCCAACCAAACAACCAAAGGTGACCAAAACAAAATAAAACGTGACACATTTTGTTCCAAAATAAAATAAAAAAGGGTGGTTATGCAAGGCATAACAAGAAGGAATGAAAATAACACTACAAAACAACAAATAGCTACTCAACCAAATCACAAAGGAGAGGAGCGAAATGTTATTGCCTCCACCAAGAGCTCACTAACCAATTGAGGAGAAAGAAGGCTTGAACAATCACCACAACCTCGACCGTGATGAAGGGAGGTGTCATAAAACCTCAAACCCATGCTACAATGGCTTGCTTCACACTTTCTTTACAGAGTTGACAGAGTGTTGAAGTGTTGTTGAGAGTGAATTGAAGGATGAGAATGCTTGAGAATGAAAAAAGAGGTGGGAAAAATATGAGTTGAATGAAGAATGGATGAATTTGAAGGAGAAGAAGGAAGAATCTTCCATTTTTAGGGTCGGTTGGTCGAAGAGGGACGTTACAAATTGACCCTATTCGAAAGTGTAACGCCTCTGCCAACTTCAGATGTAGGAATCTGTCAGTGATGTATGCATTCCACGTGGACATCTACACGTTGGGCGTGCGTCCCCAAAAAATATTCTCTCATCAACTTAAAGGATAGATGCCAAGTGGAAGGAATACAACTTGCTAATGTGGAATTTTGCCTTCAAATTTGGTTTTTTAAGGTGAGGATGTGTAAAAGGGGAATTTGCGTAAGGGGTGAAAATTCACTCCTATACAACAATTAGCTAAAAACCAAAGTGTTCAATTCATTAAGGTCATCATATCAAATAATGGGGGAGAGTATAGGAAAAATATATATTTTTATTTTTGTAGAGAATATGGGATTCAAAGAGAGTTTACCACTTCCTACACTCCACAACAAGGAGTTGATAGAAGGAAAAATAGGACTATTGTTGAAATGGTTAGAAATATGATGAAAGAAAAGAACCTAGATAATTTTTTTTGGGAAAAGGAAGTCACTACTACAATTTATTTGTTGAATATGAGTCCCACAAAAGTAGTTCATGGAATGACTCTTAAACAAGCTTGGTTTTCACACCATGTATTGCTCATATAAATGTGATTGGCTGTGTTTCTTATTTTCATATTCCTAAGGAAAAAATTCTCAAATGTATTTTTGTTGGTTATGGTTATGAAAACAAAGCTTATAGAGTATATGATCCTATCAATAAGGAATTCATCATAAGTAGAGATGTCATATTTGATGAAAGAGCACTATAGAATTCTGATGAAAAGGCTAAGAACATTAGGATTGATTTGAAGAAATCTAACCTTCCTATGAATGATGTAGGAAAAGAGGACTCTCATCTACTTATGTCTGATGAATCAAAAGTCATTGATAATGTAAAACCTTCATCCTCAAATGTGGAAACTTGGAGATTTAAAAAAATTATCAAAGAAGAATTGAGAAAAATCATCCCCATCAATTATGTTGGATACTAATTTTGATAAGATGACTACAAGGTCCCATAAACAAGTTAACTATGATCTCATGACTTATGTTATGAAAAATGATGCACTCTAGAATATTTTACAGAAGCTAGTGTAGATGAAGAGTGGGTTGTAGCCATGAAGAATGAAATAACACTTGGGAGTTGGTAAAATTTCCCTGTGGTAAGGATGTTGTTGGTACAAAGGGCATATATAAAACTAGAAACAAATCCGATGGGACTTTCGATAAATGTAAGGTTGGAATAACTGTAAAAGGGTACTCTCAACCTAAAGGTATTGATTATACCCAAAATTTTTCTTCTTTAGCTAGTATAGATAAGTTGTTAGATTAGTCTTGTATTTAACTACTCAAAATGGATGGAATGTTTATCAAATAGATGTTAAAAGTGTATGTTTGAATGGTTATATTGATGAGGAATTTTATGTTTCTCAACCTCAAGGTTTTCAAGTCCCTTCCAAAGAACATTTTTTTTACATGTTGAAGAAGGATTTTTATGTTCTAAAATATGCACCTAGAGCATGATACTCCAAAATTGATTCTTACCTCTAGAAAAAGATTCTTAAAGAGTTTGCTTGATTATAATATCTACATTAGACATTCTAGTGATGATATTTTAATTGTTCTATATGTGGATGATTTGATATACACTAGGAATAATTCCTCTTTGTTTCCTAAATTTAAAGCAAATATGGTTTTAGAATCTGAAATGACTGATTTAGGTAAGATGTATTACTTTACTGGTCTTGAAGTTTGACAACATACAAATGGTATATTTTTGTATCAACAAAAGTATGTTTCAAATCTTTTTTAGAAGTTTCATATGAAGGATTACAATCACATGGACACACCTATGGAAGTTGGTGTTAAGTTTTCCAAGTTTGATGATTCTCCTTTTATGAGTCCCACTCTCTATAGACAATTAGTTGGAAGTTTTCTCTATTTGACCATTACTATATTAGATATTATATATGCAGTGAGCTTGTTCTCTAGGTTCATGTACAAATCTAAGGAGACACATTGGGGTTTTGATAAAAAGGATTCTTAGGTATCTTAGAGGGGCAATTTATATTATGGTATTTATTTTTAGCATTCCAAGGAGTGTAAGTTGGTTGGACATACAAGTACACTCTATAGATGATTGAAAGTCTACTTTTGGTTATACATTTAGGATTGATCTATGTTCATTTCTTGGACATCTAAGAAGCAACCCATTGTAATTCTTTCTATTGTCGATGTTGAATACAAAGTTGCCACTTCTTCAGCTTGTTAGGAAGTTTGGTTAAGGAAGATGTTATAGGATCTACAAAAACTCCAAGATGGTCCCATAGTGTTGTATTGTGATAATCAAACTACTATTCAAATGAGTAAAAATCTCATGTTCCATGGCAAGACTAAGCACATTGACATCTAACACCACTAAATTCATGAGTTGGTTCAACAAGGCATGGTTGAACTTGTATATTATCCCATTGTGATACAAATTGCTAATATTTTCACAAAACCCCTTGCTTGTGATTGATTTCAAACACTTCAAAGTTCACTTGGTGTTCTCCCCAATGTTCATTATTCTTGTTTTCTTACAATGTTCATGTTATGGGGGAGGATGCAATATATAAATATTGTTGTTAGTTTTTTAAAAGACAATTTTGAGATTAGTTATTGATTAATTACTTGATTAGTTTGATTCAATTGTGAATACTATTGCATAAATATGTAGTTTGAATAAATGAACTTAATCAAGGAATATTATTTGTGTTCTCCAATTATCTTTACACTTTTATGTGTTGATGATGTGCAAATCATCATTGAAGAGTATGATGTTATTTTTATACCTTCAAGAACATGTACAAGGAGACAAACAAGTTTCAAACTTCAAGAATTTATTTGATCAAGTTTGAGTTACATGCTCATAGCTGCACATAAGGATTAATTTTGAATTCCTAGGGATTACTTTTTCTCTTATGGGGATCATTTTTGCACTCATAGAAGCGAACCAATATATTATATAGTTAAATTTACATGTCAATGATAGATTGCAAAATTATAATACCTTGGCAAATGGATCCCCAACATTTGGGTAGAGACATCTAGATCAAAATCAAAACCAAATATCCATACCTTTAAGTTTATTCAATTTCTACATTTATTATGACATTTCATTTTCCATAATTTCAATTATCAGTCCTAATTTATTATCTAAATTAATTTTGTATCTAATACTTTATCCATTTAATTAAACTAAATGTTAACTTAAGTAGTGTATTTTTTCTTATCACTATAAGAAAATAATTACTATAAATGTATGTCGATATTTACAATTATTTATTTTTAAAAATGAAAATTAATATTGATTTATGTAGATATTAATCCATTAAAAAAAAAAAGATGTAGCAAAGCTTTAAGAATATTATTAGATGAAAAGAAAACCAAAATATGCTTATCAATAACTATTTCACTAGTAATCTTTCAATCTTTTGATTAAGGGTAAATAAAAGATTTTGAAAAGAGTCCAATCCATTTTACAAAGAACAAAACAAACAACTATTTTCATTATTAATGTTTTGATTAAATATAAACAAAAATGTTTTTAAAAGAGTCCAATCTTTTAACAAAGAATAAAACAAAACATAACAAACAAGCCCAACAATAGTAGTTCATAAGCTTAAAGAGAACAAATTTCCACAATTCATGAAGATTATTGCTTGAAGTCTTTGGATTCGATTGTGTCACTATTTTTTGCATCAAATAGGGGAGATGGCCCAATAGTGGTGCGGGCACCAATAGTTGTCATAGTACACGTACATTCAAAACCCAATATTTTAAAAGTATGGAACTAGTAATTGTAAGAGAGGACCTAATAGTTGAACAAAATATGCCCATTACATTCAAAAAGCAACAAATCATATGATGCCACATTGACACACTAAAAAACATGACTTAATGCCCCACTATTGGTCTAACTTTTTTTGGGGGTCTATTATGACCCCTCAACAAAAAGCATGTTGATGAAACCTTTTTTCTTGGTCTATGCGGGTGAAACGAAATATTTGAATTGTCCACATCCCTAGCCACTTGGGGATATAATTTTTTAATGTCAATGTTGCATGTTTATTGCTATGTTGACCCACAAAGTTAGGGTGCACCACTATTGGGCCCTCTACCCTAATGACACAATCGAATCCAAAACTTCAAGCAATAAGTTCATAAGCTATTTAAAAAATAAGAATCCAAAAGAAATTACAAGAACCAACTTTTTATAAGACAAGTAACAACCATCAAGACACTTTGAATTGCATGGAGTAGGAAGTAGAAGTACAAGTAGTTCTTCATTTGGACATTAAGCATGCTTGCTACTATGAAGTTCTGCTACACCCATCTTATACTTCAATTTACTTTGACTTTGTTTAAAATTCTAAGATTTGTAGATGTGATCTTAATGGCTTGGAGCTGCTTCTTATTTGAGGTTATGGAAAATCAACTGAAGCGCTGACACATGCACAGAGCCATCAAATCACTGATTGAAGGTACTACAATCTCTTCTAATCTCCCCCTTTTTCCCTGTTTTCACTTTCACTCTTCCAAGATTTGTAATGGCAGTGATAAAAGCAGATTCAAAGGAGCTTGAGTTAGATGCAAAACTATTAACTGTACTTGTTGAACGAGAATCAGTGAAAAGAACTTCATCTGATGTAAACAGCCCTGTCCCTGATTGTAGATTTTGGTAGTAAACATTATCAAATATCTTTGGAGTTACTGGATCCATGTTTATGGCAACAGTAGGATCCACATTCTTGGGACACGCTTGTTGCAGCTGGGTAGCATATGAAGCATTAAGAGTAGGATCTATTGGATTACTGTATATTCTGTTTGCAAATTGGTTGCAGTGAGAAAATCCCACTGTATGAGCACCTGCAAAAATAAAATCAAATTCTTCTATCCCTATTTAATAAGGAAAATAAATATCAGACCAAAGTAATGTAAGGTGGAGATTGCAATACAGTAGTAGTGTTCACAGCATTTGAGAGACTGTAATTAACCAGTAGTAGTAGTACATACTTTAAATAAAAAATAAGACTTATATTTAATATTGATTTATATATAATGTGAGGTTTTAGGAAATTCACCGTCCAGCAATTCACTGTCGATAATTTACTGCCGTGACATATTCATCGCGTATACAATTCACCTCCATCAATTCATCATCATTGTATATTCAGCATGTATACATTTTTCAATATTTAAGTGGCCAAGAGCACCCAAAAAAGAAAAAGTACAGAGATTTTGTTGAATGCATAAAAAAGGTATACACGGTGAATATACCACAACAATGAATTGCTGGTGGTGAATTGTACATGTGATGAATATATCACGATGATGAATTGCTAACGGTGAATTGTTGATGATGAATTGCTGACGATAAATTTACCTGAAACAATGATGTAATAGAAAAATAGATAAACTACAACTCTTGGAAGTAGTAGTACTAGGTTCAAAATCTGAATTTTTTTTATCATATCTTAAAAAGTATGTGCTGGTTCTGGTTATATAGCCTCTAGAATATATTAAGATTGCTTTGTTTATAGATTTTGATAAGTTATAAACTTATATATCCTAATTTGATTGTATGATGATACAATACTCAAATAAAGTTTTGCTAAAAACTATATCATTGAACGAGTAACAATGATAGGCTTCACATATTAATTTGATTATATAAGGTTCAAATAAAATTTTAAGAAGTTATAATTACCTGAAAGAGCAATCATGTCAACTTGAGACAGCCCGTTTGAAGCAAACATGGTATTCAGCTGGTCAAGATTGAAATCTGCCTTTGGCAGATTGCCAGCCACTCTGGAAGCCATAGAAACAAATCCATCTCTGCGACCCACTTCTACACTATAAGAAGGACCCCCAGTCTACAAAAATGGATTAAAAAGGGACAGTATTGAATCAGGAAAAAAGTTCAAATTACTTGTCTTTGTATATTTATAAAAATATACACCCCTGTTTTAAAAATTTATCTCCACCTTTATTCAAGGTTCTTACCAGCCCAATAACATCTCTGGTGGCCAAAGCAAGGATGTCAGCACAGGACACTAAGTTTGGACAAATTGCCTCCACAGCCTGCTTAGCCTTAACCACAGTATCAAATCCATCCCCAGCCAAAGATAAGTTATCTGAAGCATCTTTCTCTGCTGTATTGTTCCCACTGGATGCAATCAGAACTGAGCCATCACATCCCTGTTCATAAGGGGCTAAACATTTAGATTGACGTCTTCGCAATGATATAATCATACTGAATTCAGCTCAAGAGAAGTACAGAGGGAGGTAAGACACCAAATCCTTTTGGAAGGTAATGAAATAAAAAGTCAAACCAAAGTTGGTTTGAGAGAAGTAAAATGAGGTAGGACAGCTGAAAACAAGCAATAAAAAAATATAGTTTTTTCAAAAGATGGAGGAAGTGGTTAGCCTAGTGGCTTTTTTAACATGTATAGCTCCAGACAGTGTGGAGGCATTCAAAATCGGACCTTGGTGATTCATTTTGCAAGAATAGCAGTTCAAAGAGAAGATTAAGAATGAAGACAGCTAAATCATTTGAAAAAACATTTTGATCAGTTCAAATTCAAACCTTTTGATGCATCTCTAATTGTAAGCTTTCGTTTCAACTCATCCTAACATATTAATCTATAAAATTTCTTTTTTGAACTAACAGCTTTTCATAAAAAAAAAACTCTTGAATTTTTTTTCCTATATAAACTACCTTTGAATCTAAATTAGTGTTCAACAGAAGCTTAAAGTGTCTGCATACAGACCAGCTTTACCAAACACAACAATGAGTTTTTACCTCAACAAAACAGTCATGAAAGAATAGCCTGATAGTGGCAGAGGCAGTAACAAATGTCTGATTAAATTTTTTCTCAACTGCTTGTTTAACTGTAGATTCCAAATTGGGGCATGTTGAAGCATAAAAATTCTCAGAGAGATCGGCTCTGCCATTGCCAAAACAGAGCCCTACAAGCACATATAAAAGAATAAGCAGTCTCCTCCACATTATAATCAATCGGAAGTTATAGGCTAAAGAATCCTACAGCTTTATTTTCATACATTCACACCGGGTCTTATACCTGTTAAGAGATTGAGTGGCCCATCTGCTGCTCATTATTGTATTGTGAAAGGAATCTTTTATAAAGGAGTATCTCAATGCTTCGGCAAGCACAGCAACTATGGAAGACCTGGTCGTGGGTGCGACTTTTAATGCACAATATAATATTCCAAAACCAAATAAAAACGTCATGTGGTGACATCAATATTTGGCCAGGCATCAATATTTTTTGAAAATTTTGTGGTAAAAAGTGCACATTTCATTTATCAGATGTTATTAATGTATGATTTTTCTATTAGAATTCTATTACTGCATGATGTTATATATTTATTAATTCTAATTTTTTTTAAATTTTTTTTTATGATAAATCATTGAATATTATTATTTTAATTTTTCTAAATTAAATTATAATTTTGATTTATATTATGAATAAAAATATGGGTACGATCTTATCATCTAATTTAAAAATTAAATTTTTCATTTTAAAGGAAAAAAATTATAAAATATAATCATTAATCATTGGTGCCAGGGTTAGAAGTGATAAGAAACTAAGACAACTTCAACACTTCCTATTCTAATCTATGATAGGAGAAGTGTATAGAAATTAAACAATTTTCAAGAAAGAAAAGATATAAGGTAATTTGTTACACTACAATATAGTTTGGGCAAACCCATCTAGAAAAAAACTCAACTAAGTTATATCTCAAATCAATTGTATTCCCAATAATACCAACAATTACAATATAACTCTAGGCTCAAGCCTTCAAAAGATAATATTAATACCAAATCTAGAGAGTTTCTAGTAGCATAATAATACCTACAAATTCACTATATGAAAATTTCATCTCAAACAACAAATAAATAGAAAATATGAGAAGAAAACAACAACTAGTCTCACAAATCATGAGCCTACACATAATAGGTATGATGCCCCAACCCCCATGGTTCAAATTCCAACACCATATTCCAAGATACATCTTCTATTATTTTTAATAGATTCTCTTACACTTTTCATAGCTTTTCATAACATGTCATAGTCATCTTGCCAAATTAGGTGCTCTATTTTGGCTTTATTCCTCTATTCAAAGATGTCTTATGGCGTGTATCATAATATACATCATTTAAGTTGGTCACTATTCCAATTCAACAATGTAACCTCCTCCTTGCATGCTCTTAAGCATATTATAGATGGTCTTACATCTCTTATATTATCATAGATGTTCTTACACATCTTATAATACATGAGAAATGACTCTCTTAGACACATTATAAAAAAAAACACATGACATAATGATCAAGCCACTTTGGGACACCCTTTTCTATGAGGGCTCACAAATAATTAATAAAAAACTAATAAATAATCCATTAGAATTGCAAGATGTATGATGCACATATTCCAACATGCTCTCACTTCTCAGATGGGTAAGTGCACAAAGATGAGGGGCCAAAAGGGGTCTTAAGTGGCCACTTTTTTTTTTCTTTTGAAATTAGGAAATACTGACCTTGGATGTGGAATTGAGGATAGTTACACTCAACATTTTAAGATGCAACAAAAATAAGGACTGTAGAGCTCCAACTGTACTTTCTAAACTACTATTTTTTTTTTTGAAAATGGTAAAGATTAAGGGGTTTAAACAAGTCATCCACACAAATTGGTCCTGTTTTTTCAAAAAATATAACATAGTGTCTATTGTGGATACGTCAAAAGGTTAATTTTTTTAGTCTTTTTATAATTGCTTCAGTGAGAAATTACTTAAGATTATGTATTGTAGTCCCAAATTTTTCTAATAATTTTTTAATGATTATATAATTTTTGTTGGATGTTGCTAATATGTGGTTGTCATTGATGTCAACACTATTGGCATTACTGTCTTTAAGGCTGTATATGTCGAGGATATTGAGAAAATTGTAATGGAATAAGTTGCAGGTTGTCAGTGATGCAGTGAAGTTCAGTCTATTGGTTAGCTCAGTATGTTGATGATTAGAGGTTGTGGATTAAAGGGTTTGTTTTCAAGTATATCTATTTTATCCACATTAAGTTTCAAAGATCCACATGAAGATTTGATCGAGTTATGAGCAGTTGAGTTTTGACAATTTTTTCTGTTGCTTCAGATGGTATTCCTGAATGAAGATGATGTGATTTTAATAAGTTCAGTTGTTGTGGATGCTTCTCTAGTGATTCATGATATTTGTGGATGTTTCTAGATCATGATCTATCTGTGTTGCATGTCTGCATTGATCGTTGTGCTCGCGATTGGTGATTTTCTCTTGCGTGTTCATGTTTTTCACATTCATGGCTGAAAAGGTGATGGTAGCGTGTTGTGGATCTTCATGGAATAATTTTTGAAGGTGTTTCATGTTCGAGGATTTTGTTTTGGGTCTTCACTATGTTGTGGCAGACATTGGTCGATTCACATTGAAAATTATTTATTGTTTTGGGCCAACAGTTTGCATATGTTTTATTATTTTGTTGAAGCTGACATGTAGCGATGTAATCTATTGTTGCAGATACATATAAGCGATTGTTTATTCCATTTGAAGGCATGCATGTGTATGAGATGCACGAATAATGTCCTAATCTTTCGAAGGTAGAAGTAGAGTGTGAAGAAGAGTGAGCAGAGTGTGAAGAAGTATTCATGTGCTTAACTGGAATTGTAATCAGGCATTAGTAGATGCTATTTTCTCAGTTCAAAATCCTACGGATGTAATCCGAATGTTTCTATAAGATAGTGTGTCATCCTTTGGGTAGTAAGCCTTGTTGTATTTGAGCAGTGAGCTCTAGGCAGTGTGCCTGAATGCATGTGCATTCCCCATTTATTCTTCTTTATACTTTTAACATGGTATAATCTTGTGGACTAACCTCCACCATGGTTTTTCCCGTAACAGGGTTTCCACATTTAAAATCTTGGTGTTATGTGTGTTTCTGATGTGTTGATGATTTACGCTTTCATGGTTACTAATAAGATCTAAGAATAAGGTTAATAAGTTTAATAAGTTTAAATTTCTATGACAACTGATTCACCACCCCTCTTAGTTGTTTTCCCTTGTGTTGCCAACGATTGGTATCAGAGCGGGTTCCTTGGAAGAAGTTTAATAGCTTGAGGTGATCTGGGATGGTGACATATAAGAAAGATAGTCTGAGATTTGATGGAACAAATTATTCTCTGTGGAAGACTCGAATGGAGTGTCATTTGAGATGCATTGGTGAACCCTACTAGAACATTACAAGGAATATGTATGTTATCCCATAGAATGTTCCTTCTATTGCCGTTGAGATTAAGGATGCTGAATATAATATTAGGGCTAAGGAAGCATTATTGAGTGCTCTGACTGATTCTAAGATGACAAATGTTATGGATTTGAAGAATGCTTATGAGATCTGGAAAAAGTTGGAAAATTTGTATGAAGGTGATGCTAATGTGAAGATTGCTAAGTTGTAAAGTTTGAAAGGGAAATATGAAATGTTGAGAATGGGTGATGATGAGAATATTACTTCTTTCATGAAAAGAGTGAATGAACTTGTGTGTAGTATCAGATGTGCTGGTGGACAATTGGAAGAATAAGAGATTGTTGCTAAAGTGCTCATATCCTTTCCTGCTGCATACAAAGTCAAAGCTACTGCTATTGAGGAGCTCTGGACTGTAACTAATGTAACCAAAGATATGTTGATTAGTAAGCTTACTGCTTTTGAGTTGAGTGAATTTGGTGATGCTCTTCCTAAGACAAAATCTGCATTCAAGGCTACTACTTCTAGAAGGGATAAACAAAGATATGATCCAAGAGAAAGTTCTTCTAGAAAGATATTCAAGTATTAGGAGGAAATGAGAGAGATTGAAGAAGAAGAGAGAAAACTAGATTAGCTTGAAGCACTTATTGTCAAGAGCGAAGCCAGAGGAGAAGGTAAGTATAAAGGGAAGTTGCTTATTAAATGTTTTTCTTGCAATAAGATAGGTCATTTTGCATCAAGGTTTCCGGAAAGAGTTCCTAAGTCAAGACCTAACAAGCCTATATTTCAAAGGAAGTGTTGTTATGTTGCTGATGAAGGTGTGATAGATGATGAATCTGATAAAGGGAATGTAAGTGAGGACAAATGGGTATTTATTGCTATCAAGGAAAATAATTTTGTGTCTACTGAATCTGCGAGTTGTACAAATGTGGAGAAATCCCTAGCTGCTCGAGTTGAAGAGAAAGATGAATGGGTGATTGACAGTGGATGCTCTCATCACATGATAGGTGATAAAATTAAGTTTGCGAGCTTGGAAAAGTATGATGGTGTTGTTGTAAGATTTGGTGATGACAAAGTAGGTGTAATCCGTGGTAGAGGATGCATTTCTCTTGATGGTAAGTATAATACTAATGATGTCCTATATGTGGAAGGCTTGAAGCATAATCTTTTAAGTGTTGGAAAGGTGGTTGACAAGGGATACAATCTTCAATTCAAGGATGGAAAGTGTAGAATATTGGGAAGTTTGAGAAATGTGATTGCATTAGGTACAAAAATGAAAGGTAATATCTTTCACTTGAGTGTTGCTAGTAAAAGTTGTCTTATTTCTCAAGTTGATGAAAGTTGGTTGTGGCATAGGAGAATGTGTCATGTAAACTTTGATAATATTATCAAGATAAGTTCTACTCAAGTAGTGAGAGATCTTCCTAAGTTGATAAAACCTACTAATGCTATATGCAAGGAATGTCAGTTAGGGAAGCAAACTAAGTTTCATTTCAGAGCAAACAACATTATTCAAATGAAGTGTTGGAGCTGGTGCATACTGACTTGTGTGGTCCTTCTAGAATCAAAAGTTTACAAGGATACAAGTATTTCATGTTACTTATTGATGATTATTCTAGAATGATGTGGGTTACTTTCTTAAGGGAAAAATTTGAAGCTCTGGAGAAGTTCAATATTTTTAAGGCTATGGTTGAGATAGAGACAAGTCTGAAGATTAAATGTCTGAGATCAGATAGAGGTGGTGAATTCACTTCTGGCGAGTTTAATTCTTTTTGTGAAGAGCATGGGATAAAGAGACAATTATCTGCCCCATGGACCCCTCAGCAAAATGGAGTTGTGGAAAGGAAGAACAAGACAATTGAAGAAGTTTCTAGAACTATGATGCTGGAAGGAAATGTTCCTCATATCTACTGGAGAGAAGCTATGAGTACTGCTGTTTACACACTCAACTCGGTACAAGTCAAAGGTGATACTGGTAAGACCCCTAATGAGCTATGGTATGGTCATAAACCTACTGTTAGATATTTCAAAATATTTGGGAGTAAATGCTATACCAAAAGAGATGAAGATATAGGAAAGTTTGATGCTAGGAGTGATGAAGGAATCTTTCTTGGTTATTCTACTAAAAGCAAGGCCTACCAGTGTTACAATAAGAGATTGAGGAAAATGGTTGAAAGTGAAAATGTCAAGGTTGATGAAGACATAGTTAGACCATCCAGAACCCGCGGATATGATTTAGATGATCAGAATGAAAGTTCAAATAAATGAAAGAAAGTTCATACTTCAAATCAAGTTCAGATCATTCCAATGAATCAAGAAAATCAAGAGGAAGAAACTAGTGAAAGTGCAAAAGAGAGATCACAAGAGCCTGAATTTCAAGAACATCCTAATACTCCAAGGTATTTGAGACTAAATCATTCAAAAGATCAGATCATAGGTGATAAGAACAAAGGTGTTTAGACTAGGAGAAAAAATGCAGAAGAATACTGTTTGATTTCAAAGACTGAGCCTAATAGTGTGAATGAAGCATGCAAAGATGAACATTGGGTGGAAGCAATGAAAGAAGAACTACAACAGATTGAGAAGAATGATACATGGATTCTTGTTCCTAGACCTAAGGACAAAAATGTAATTAGAACTAAATGGGTCTTTAGAAACAAATTGAATGAGCAAGGTGAAGTTGTTAGAAACAAATCAAGACTGGTGTGTAAAGGATATTCTCAGATGGAAGGAATTGACTTTGAAGAAAATTTTGCCCCTGTTGCTAGGATTGAAGCTGTGAGATTGTTTCTTGCTTATGTTGCTTACAAAAACTACAAGGTTTATCAGATGGATGTCAAATCAACATTTCTAAATGGTGAATTGGAAGAAGAGGTGTATGTTGAGAAACCTGATGGATTTAAATTGATTGATCAGGGAGATATGGTTTGTAGATTGAAGAAAGCACTGTATGGACTTAAGAAAGCCCCAAGAACATGGTATGCCAAATTGGACAAGTATTTGTTGAAGCTTGGATTGAATAAAGGTACTGCTGATAGTAATCTGTATTTCAAGATTGATCATGATAAAGATTTGATTGTTGAAGTCTTTGTTGATAATATCATTTTTGGAGGAGATGATAGTTTGTGCATGAAGTTTGCTGATGAGATGCAGAGTGAGTTTGAGATGTCTATGATTGGAGAGATGAAATTCTTTTTGGGATTGCAAATTAATTAGTTAGAAAAAGGGATCTTTATATCTCAGTCCAAGTATGTGAAAGAATTGCTAAAGAAGTTTGGTATGGAAGATTCAAAGCCAATTGGTACACCTATGGTGACCAGATGTAAGTTGAGACAAGATGATGATTCCCTGAAAGAAAATCACACTAGATACAGATTGATGATTGGTGGATTGCTCTATTTGACTCAAACTAGACCTGATATCATGAATGTTGTATGCATTGTTGCAAGATTTCAAGCTAATCCTAAGGAATATCATGTGACTGCTGTGAAGAGGATTTTTAGATACTTGAAGGGGACAGTTGATTTTGGCCTGTGGTATCCTAGAGATGATGACCTTAGTTTGAGTTCCTTTACTGATGCTGATTGGGCAGGAGATGTGAATGAAAAAATGAGTACCAGTGGTGGTGCATTTTTCTTGGGAAATAAGCTGATTTCATGGTTAAGTAAGAAGTAGAATTCCATTTCTTTATCTACTGCAGAGGCATAATACATTGTTGCTGCTAACAATTGTACTCAAATATTGTGGATGAAGCAGATGTTGAAAGATATCAGAGTTGTGTATGATGAACCTATTGCTATATTATGTGATAATTCAAGTGCAATTAACATTTCTAAGAATCTGGTGTTGCATTCAAAGACCAAGCATATATCTATCAAGTTTCACTTTTTGAGAGAGAAGGTGAGTGAAAAGGAAGTCAGATTGGAGTATGTGCCTACTAAGGAAAAAATTGCAGATATCTTTACCAAGCCGTTGCCTAAGGATACTTTTGAGTATCTCATAGGGAAGCTAGGGGTGATTTCTCCTCCTAATCAAAACAAAGATGCATTGACTTGCATCAGTCCGTGCATTTCACAATCATATCTTGATCCGAATTGATGTTGTGGTGGCTGCTATTCAGGGGAAGTAGTTAGATGTTCAGATATGTGGTTCAGAGCTTGTGTGTATCTTTGTCATTGATTTCAAAGGGGGAGAAGAGTCATGTGAAAAAATTTGTGGGGAGAAGAGTCATGTGAAAGAGTTGAGGAGAAAAGAGTCAAAATCTAAGTGGGAGAAAGTGCTAAGAGATAGTTGCGTTGATGGTGTTTTTCACATCATGTGTTGCCATCAATGCCAAAGGGGGAGATTGTTGGATGTTGCTGATATGTGGTTTTCATTGATGTCAACACTATTGGCATTAATGTCTTTAAGGCTGTATATGTCGAGGATATTGAGAAAATTGTAATGGAATAAGTTGCAGGTTGTCAGTGATGTAGTGAAGTTCAATTTGTTGGTTAGCTCAGTATGTTGATGATCAGAGGTTGTGGATTAAAGGGTTTGTTGTCGAGTATATCTAGTTTATCCATGTTAAGTTTCAAAGATCTGCATGAAGATTTGATCAAGTTATGAGAAGTTGTGTATTGATAGTTTTTCTGTTGCTTCAGATGGTGTTCCTAAATGAAGATGATGTGATTTTAGTAAGTTCAGTTGTTGTGGATACTTCTCTAGTGATTCATGATGTTTTTGGATGTTTCTAGATTGTGCTCTTTCTGTGTTGCACATTCACCTTGATCGTTGTGCTCGCGATTGATGATTTTCTTTTGCGTGTTCATGTTTTTCATGTTCATGGTTGAAAAGGTGATGTTAGCGTGTTGTGGATCTTCATGGAATAATTTTTGAAGGTGTTTTGTGTTTGAGGATTTTGTTTTGGGTATTCACTATGTTGTGGCCAAAATTGGTCAATTCACATTGAAAATTATTTATTATTTTGGGCCGACAGTTTGCATATGTTTTATTATTTTGTTGAAGCCGACATGTAGTGATGTAATCTCTTGTTGTGGATATATATAAGTGATTGTTTATTCCATTTGAAGGTATGTGTGTGTATGAGGTGTGCGAATAATTTCCTAACCATACGAAGACAGAAGCAGAGTGTGAATAAGAGTGATCAGAGTGTGAAGAAGTTTTCATGTGCTTAACCGAAACTGTAATCAGGCATTAGCAGATGCTATTTTCTTAGTTCAAAATCCTGCGGATGTAACCCGAATGTTTCTATAAGATAGTGTGTCTTCCTTTGGGTAGTAAGCCTTGTTGTATTTGAGCAGTGAGCTCTAGGAAGTGTTCTTGAATGCATGTGCATTCCCCATTTATTCTTCTTTATACTTTTAACATGGTATAATCTTGTGGACTGACCTCCACCGTGGTTTTCCCTGTAATAGGGTTTCCACGTAAAAAATATTGGTGTTATGCGTGTTTTTGATGTGTTGATGATTTATGCTTTCATGGTTACTAATCAAATCTAAGAATAAGGCTAATAAGTTTAAATTTCTATGACAACTGATTCACCCCCCCTCTTAGTTGTATGCCCTTGTGTTGCCAACAATATTTTACTAATTTTCAAAGTGGACACATCCTGAAAAATAGAAATTTGATTGTGCAAACCCTATAGTTTTATAAAACTAATTGAATTTTTTTTTTTTTGAATATGTGTAGAATAGAGTCTAGTTTATAAAAATGTAATTTATTTGAAATTTTAATGAATACTTAAAAAATAAGTAAACAATACCAAACATTAGTTTTTGACAAAAAATGGATACACCAACAAAATAAATTAAAGATGAAAGCCTTAACATAGTCAAAATGTGAAAAAAATTACATCCTTAAATAGCTAAGAGGGAGCTTAACATTACCTAGGTGTTTGTTTTACTCAACCTTGAAACACGTGCAAACTTGATGGTTAGCACAAACGAGATTATGTGAAATTTTGTAGAATATGCAAAAACACATTTTTGGGCTTTGGAAAGGTAGTTCAAGCCTTTGGGTTGGAATTCCCAAGCAAATCCAAGCCAAAGGCTTAGGGATTCCCAAAGCAAGATAAAATGTGAGCATGTTATAATGCGCTTGTGTTATGTCATAGCTTTGACATAACACGAGAACATTATAACGTGCTCACATTATGTCTTGCTTTAATTTATTTTTGTGTAAGTTTGTATGTATGCTTGTATGTATGAATGTTTGTGTGCTTGAATGTATATATATGAATGTATGTATGAATGTATTCTTGTATGTATGTATGTATGTATGTATGTATGCTTTAATTTATTTTTGTGTAAGTTTGTATGTATGCTTGTATGTATGAATGTTTGTGTGCTTGAATGTATATATATGTATGTATGTATGAATGTATGCTTGTATGTATGTATGTATGTATGTATTTATGTATGTATGTATGTATGTATGTATGTATGTGTGTATGTTTGTATGTGTGCTTGTATGTATGTATGCATGTATGTTTGTATGCTTGAATGTATGTATACACATGCTTGTATGTATTGTTGTATATATGTACATATGTATGAATGCATGTATGTTTTTTTGTATTTATTGTGGCATCCATTTACTTAGAGCATGTATTCACCATTAGGAGGGGTCCCAAAGTGGCTTTAAAAAATGTGTCAAATCAATAAACCAAAATGGTCAAATTGGCTCTAGAGTATAGGGTTTAGGGTATTAGATTGAGGCTTTAGGGTATAGGGATGATGGTTGAGGGTGTAGGGTTTAAGGTATAGGGTTGAGGGTTGAGGGATAGTGTTCATGTTTGAGGGTATAGGGTTAATTGTATAGGCTATACAGATTAGGGTTTAGGATATTTGGTATAGGATTGAGGGTTTATAGTTTAGGGGAAATTAGGACTGTACAAGGTTGAATTAGGGTTTACAATTGAGGGATAATGTTCAGGGTTGAGTGTATAAGATTATGTGTTTAGGGTATATAGATTAGGGTAAATACAATATTGGGTATAGGGTTTAGGGTATGAGTTTTTGGTATAAAGCATAAGGTTAAGGGTTTAGAGTATAGGGTTTAGGGTTTAAGTATAGGGTTGATGGTTGAGGGACAATGTTGAAGGTTTAGGGTATAAGGGTGAGGGTATAGGGTAAAGGGTATAGGGTTGAGGGTTGAGGGATGAGGGATTAGGGCTTAAGTATATGGTTGAGGGTACAAGGTATAGGGTTGAGGGTTGAGGGTTTACAATTGGGAGATAATGTTCAACCCATTGAGTATATAAGATTGTCTATAGGGTATAGGGATAAAGGTTTAGGATATAAGGTTTAGGGTTTAGGGTATGGGTTGAGGGAAAAAGGCATAGGGTTAAGGGTTGAGATTATATGGTTTAGGTTTTAAGTATAGGATTAAGGGTCAATGTTCAAGGTTTAGGCTATAAGGTTGAGGGTATAGGGTATAGGGATGAGGGTTGAGGGTGTAGGGTTTAGGGTTTAAGGTATAGGGGGTTAGGGTTTAAGGTATAGGGTTGAGGGTTGAGGGATTATGGCTTAAGTATAGGGTTGAGGGTGTAGAGGAGGGGATTGACCGCTCAGGACCCTAGGTCACAAGAAGGGTCTAAAATGATCAGCTACCCTGATCTACCTCACACTAATGATTGTTCAAGGTGGGTTTGATGTTTTAGGAGGGTGGAAAGGAAGGGAAATTGATCTTCCACTAACCTTCTATGAACCCAAGAGGTTTAGGGAACTAGTGAGTGAATTCTCAAGTCAAAACTGTGACCTAGGAAACTCTCTACCAGAGGACCCCAGCTCAAAGACATACGACAACATGGCGCGCTAAAATCTCGGTCAGATGCTAATGTCTATACAAACATAAAGTACATAGGGAAGCTAAGACTATCATGGAATCAACTAACTACCTAATAAAATAGTAATGACAAAAAAATAGGAAATAACTAAACTACTAAAAGCAACAAGAAGAATACTTTAACTTAGGAAATAAAAGTTGATGAGAATAAAGGTGGTAGAAATGCAACTCATGAGCCGTCTAGCCTCTCGCAAGCTCCACACAAATGTGATCACCTACACACAACCAAATGGGGAAAAATGTTGGGGCTATTTTGGGGCTTACCATAGTCAAACCCTTGTTTCGGTGTTCCCACCTCCATAGACAACCAGAATAGCAATGAGAGAAAGAAAGTATGATAAAGGACGTATTGAAAGCAAGTACTACCAAGCAATGGTAACAACTGCTACAAAATCAAATGAAAATGCCAAGTAAAGTGGATATCACCTCCCAAAATAAGGTGCCCTCAAGCACGTGAAGGGAGATGCGAGCTCATAAGCTTGAAAGTGCCATCATTGTCGCAATAATGTGAGAAGAAAAATTGGTAGAGTAATGTCTTGGAGCTTCAACAATGGATAATTCTATGAAAGTGAAGTGTGTAGCAACAAGTGTGATTGAGAAACATGTCTAGAAGTGTGTAGAAGCCTGAAGGAATGAAGAATGAGATGTTTTTAGCATGGATAGAAGCCCAAAAAAGCTGTTCGAGGTCGTTCAAGGGTGTAGGGCATTATTCTTCAGTGCCAATGGACAAGTGTAATGCCTCTGGGTGATCCCACAATAGTGGTTTACACTTTTTAGCCAAACTTGGCATTGAACTATTGTTTTTAACTAAATCTTCACTTTCAGGCACCTATGGCTACTAAACCATGGGGAATTTGATGATGATGCAAACTAGTGATTTGTGACATTTTTTCTATAGATTCTAAAGATATTTTTAATTTTTTTTTGGAATAAGATTGCATTTCTTTTTCTATCTCATTCGAAAACTAGTTTTTAACAGTAAACACCATTTTTAAAGAGCAATGTTCACCGTACACAACATAACTTATTTTCTATGAAGGATAAAATTCTATTTTTTTAAAATTCTAGATTTAAAATTATGATATCTAGAGTGTTCATTTTGTTTCATACTGTTTTATTGAATATTTTTTCTTAATTAAGTTTTGAAGTCAAATAAATTACAATTTAGACATAGGCAGACCGTATACAACATAACATTTTTTGTATGTAACAAAATTCAATTTTTTTTGGGTTGGATCAAGGATATCAATACCTAGCACAAACATATTTTTCAGAATTTTTTTGGTAATCTACTATTTTTCCACAAGTACATAATAGCGAGCTTGATTTTCAGTGAAAAACTTACATTCACAAGATATAAAAATAAATATAATAATCAAATTAAAAATATTTAAAATTATCCTTTTTGGGAAGCTTATAATAAGGACTACATACTTACAAAAATAAATTTTGAATAAATTCATTTGATCCCCCAAATGGCAAATCAAAAGTGGTTTTTTATCAACATTTTAATTGGTGTAAAAGAGACTCTGTTACAGGTATGGTTTAAAACTAGCGGGGTTCTATCCAAGGGGGTTTAATATAAGGTGGTTTGATCAAACCTTTTTCAATTGGAACCATTTAAATGGAGCTTTTCAAGGCTTAAATCATTATATTTTCTAAAAATATGTGATTTCAGGAAAAATCAGGATGTCTCAAAAAGTATAAACCACTATTGTGGGATCACCCCTATGCAGATTCTATAGGCAGGAATCCTGTCAAGACAACAACACACCGCACAAACCTTCGCATGTCATGCTAGCATCCTCGATAAAAATTCCCCCACCGACACTACAAACAACCACCAAGTGGGTGGAAGTGGAATGGATGAAGTGGAAAAGCATCGTTAGGTTTAATTTTTTTAAGGCAAGGGGTGTAAATGGAGAATTTGCAAGGGGTGCAGATTCAATCCATTACAGAGGGTTTACAGTTGAGGGACAATGTTCAGCCCGTTAAGTGTATAAGATTAAGTGTGTAGGGCATAGGGATTATGGTATAGGATATTGGGTATATGGTATAGGGTTGATGGATTGGGGGTATAAGGGATAGGGTGAAGGGTTGAGAGTGTATGCTTTATAGTTTAAGTATAGTGTTGAGGGACAATGCTCAAGGTTTAGGGTATAAGGTTGAGGATATAGGGTATAGGATAGAGGGTTGAGGGTTTATAGTTGAGGGATAATGTTCAACCCATTGAGTGTATAAGATTAAGTGTCTAAGGTATAAGATTAGGGTTTAGGGTATATGGTATGGATTGAGGTTATAAGGCATAGGGTGAAGGGTTGAGAGTGTATGGTTTAGAGTTTAAGTAAAGGGTTCAAGGTTTAAGGTATAGGGTAGAGGGTTGAGGGGATTAGCGCTTTAGTATAGGGTTAAGCGTACATGGTCAAGGGTTGAGGGTCTACAATTGAGGGATAATATTCAAGGTTGAGTGTCTAAGGTATAGGTTTAAGGGTTGAGGGTGAAGGGTTTAGAGTTTAAGGTATAAGGTATAAGGGTGAGGTTATAGGGTGTATGGATGAGGGTTGAGGTTGTAGGGTTCAAGTTTTAAGGTATAGGGTTAAGGGTTGAGGGATTATGGCTTAAGTATAGGGTTGAGGGTACATGGTTGAGGGTTGAGGGCTTAGGTATTAGGGCTTAAGTATAGAGTATAAGGTAGAGGGTTGAGGGTTTGCAGTTGAGGGATTAAGTATTGGGTTTAGGTATAGGGTTGAGGGACAATATTGAGTATGAGGTATAGGGTATGGATTGAGGGTATAAGGCATAAGGTGAAGGGTTGAGATTGTATGGTTAAGTATATAGGGTATATGCATTAGGGTTTAAGATATTAGGTATAGGTTTTAGGGTATGGATTGAGGGTATAAGGCATAGGGTGAAGGGTTGAGGTTGTAGGTTGTAGGGTGTAGGGTTTAGGGTTTAAGGTATAGGGTATAGGGATGAGGGTTGAGGTTGTAGGGTTTATGGTTTAAGGTAAAGGGTTGAGGGATTGAGGGTATAAGGTATAGGGTGAAGGACTGAGAGTGTACGGTTAAGTTTATAGGTTATAGGGATTAGGCTTTAAGATATTGGGTATAGGGTTTAGGGTATGGATTGAGGGTATAAGGCATAGGGTGAAGGATTGAGGTTTTAGGGTGTAGGGTTTAGGGTTCAAGGTATAGGGTATAGGGGTGAGGGTTGAGGTTGTAGGTTTTAGGTTTTAAGTTATAGGGTTGAGGGATTGAGGTTATAAGGCATAGGGTGAAGGGTTGAGAGTGCATGGTTAAGTGTATAGGGTATAGGGATTAGGGTTTAAGATATTGGGTATAGGGTTTAGGGTATGGATTGAGGGTATAAGGAATAGGGTGAAGGGTTGAGGTTGTAGTGTGTAGGTTTTAGGGTTTAAGGGATAGGGTTGAGGTATTAGGGTTGAGGGTATAGGTTATAGGGTATAGGGTATAGGGTTTATAGTTGAGGGATAATGTTCAAGGTTGAGTGTCTAAGGTATAAGGTTAAGGGTTGAGGGTGTGGGGTTTATGGTTTAAGGTATATTGTTGAGGGTTGAGGGATTAGGGCTTAAGTATAGGGTTGAGGGTATAGGGTATAGGATAGAGGGTTGAGGGTGTATAGTTGAGGGTTTAGGGACAATATTCAAGGTTTAGGGCATAAGGGTGAGGGTATATGGTATAGGGATGAGGGTTGAGGTTGTAGGGTTTAGGGTTTAGGGTTTAAGGTAAAGAGTTGAGGGATTGAGGGTATAAGGCATAGGGTGAAGGGTTGAGAGTGTATGGTTAAGTGTATAGGGTATAGGGATTAGGGTTTAATCTATTGGGTATAGGGTTTATGGTATAGATTGAGGGTATAAGGCATAGGGTGAAGGGTTGAAGTTGTAGGGTTTAGGGTTTAGGGTATAGGGTATAGGGATTAGGGTTGAGGTTATAGGGTTTAAGGTTTAAGGTACAGGGTTGAGGGATTGAGGGTATAAGGCATAGGGTGAAGGGTTGAGAGTGTATGGTTAAGTGTATAGGGTATAAGGATTAGGGATTTTAAGATATTGGGTATAGCGTTTAGGGTATGGATTGAGGGTATAAGGTATAAGGTGAAGGTTTGAGGTTGTATGGTGTAAGGTTTAGGGTTTAAGGCTTAGATTCTAATTCACTTAATCACGATTATTGTTGACATCAAGCATAAGCATGTAAATAGATGGTTTGATTTTTCCTCTTTCATAGATGATGGAATTCAAATGGTATTCTATGTTATGTTATATTTTGTTGTACCTAGGAGGGGATACTTGGGAATTTTCCCTTCAACTCACTCATGTTATACCAGATGAAAACCCCATGCCAATGCAATGAATAACTTGAATTTGGGATGCTCACAACTAGGTAGTAGATTATTGTATATTTAAATGGCATTTTGTTTAGGAAATGCTAGTTCCATTAGGTCATGAAATAAAATTACTATTTGATAATGTCACTATATTTTTGAGGCACAAGGATCTTAATCCTAATGTATGTTGTGATCAAAATTGGGGTGATTGGCTCTTCCATAAGGACAATATAGTCATTAGAATTTATGGAGTTGAGGTCAAACCACATGCACTTTTATTTTGGGCACCTAATAGGGCGACCTTCCTTGAGGTTGTGCAGTAGTTAAATGAGGCAAACAAGGTCAATATAAGGTAGCACACGGAGGGTTATTTCCTCTCATCTACATTGAAATTATCAGACTTTAAAATCATTTCAAGAGAGGGATTAGAAATATTGGGTTCTAAATTGATGGAATATAAAATAATCTAACTAAAAAGGTAAGGGAGTTTGATCTTGAACACTTTATTGATAAAATAAAAATGGAAATGGCAAGGAAAACTATGAGCATTCGTTTGATGAGACAAATAAATTCATTATAATCTATTCAATCAAGGGAGAGATTGATAGAAAAAGAGATAAACGGGTGATGATTCACCTTGGAGAAAGGAAAATGGTGATCCTTGATGCTAAATACAAAGGTGAATTTATTGATATCAAGGATCCAATTCTCAAGTTGCAAAAAATGTTGGATAATGTATAAATCTTGGTAATGATGCCCTTGAGGATTTTTATAAAACTTTATATTAAGGATGATGCCAAGAAAATATAAAATCAAGATGAGAAAGAAGTGGAACAACTTGTCCACCAACCCCTAAATCCACCTACTATAGAAATTAGTGATAATGTTCCTCATGGAAAAGTATTACAACAAGGAGTTCAACCTACTCTACTATAGAGGTAGTTAGGGAGAATGAGGTAGAATGTTAGGATATTCATCAATGTATTGCTTCACTATAGAGATATATCATTATTAATATTCCTTTAGAAAGCACACTATTGAATTTAGAGGAAGGAGGGATAACTGTACAAGACGTAAGAGTCCTAGCTTGTGAAATATTCCTTTATGATGATGAATTTATTAGGTCCACTAAGTTTAGGATATTTCTCATAATGAAAAAACCTGATATACTTAGGAAAATGATTATGAATAAGAATTAGAAGAATGAAAAAGGTGGTGATAAAGATGCTTCTCAAAGTGTCCTAAAGGATATTGATATGAAAAATATGTATGCTTTATATACCTATATGTTACATAGATAACTCAAATTTGGGTCATCTATGTACCCATAGGTATTTTACTATGGATGTAAATTATATTTGATAGCTTGGTTTGGTATTGTAGACACGTCAAATTTACATCATGCATAATCATATTCCATTCATCAAATAAATCAAAAAGCCATTTAAATCAAATCTTAGATCATTTTCCAAAGTCCAAAAAGTCAAATCAATTAATCAGCATTAAATCAACATAATCATCATTAAATTAATCTAATCCTAATCTAAGGCTAATCCCATCCCACTTGCACAATAAATCAATTTTTTTGATTTATTAAAACAATCATTTTCCCTCAACCATGACAAGTCAAACAAGGCATTTATTGCTCTTCTTTCTTGTCCCCCTCTCAAAATTTATGGCAAAATTTGAATTCAAAATTTCCCCCTCTTGGGCACTCTTCCCAAATCTTGCACACACATCAACTAATCACATGGTGACAAGTGTCCTCAATTCATTGGCTTGTTTTTGATCCCACATTGGTCCCTCTTCAACATTTGACATTTTGAAAATCTTTAAATAGGTGCATCATCCTCAAGCAAATCCTGGACAATCTTGCAAGGTCACTCTCTTCAGTTGAGATTAGATCTTGTCCATCATCTCCATCATCTATTTGCATTTTCATCTTAAGCTTTGGTCAAGGATTGGGAAAGGGTCACTAGCACATGTGACACCAATCCAATATGGGATAGGTTTAATGTCATGTTTTTGTATGCTTTTATTTGGCTTCCCTTGTTTTATTTATAGCATGATTAACATGACTTATTATTCCATATGGATGTTGAAATGTTGTTGTATTTTAAACTAACCACATTTTGCAGATTTTAGCATCCACAAAATGGCGCACGAAGAGTTCTTATGATGAAACCATTGCCAATACTACAACCAGTCACGTCATGAATCGTCATTCACCCATCACCCCATCCATGAATTGGGACCAACTTCGAAAGAAAGATTTGAATCAAAGTACGAAGAAAATTATCAAAGCAAAAGAAGCTGAGAAGCATAATGGACAAATCAAATACATATGGATACCAAAAAATACAAAGAAAGATCATCCCTATCAAACTCCATCAGTCAAAGAAACTGTGGGGCGAAATCAAAAAGGGAAAAGTATCCATCAAGAATGTCCGCAAAAGAAAAATCAGGCTTTTCAAGCGACGTACAAAGTGTATCAAGCAGTTGGTCCTAATTCCACGCACACTTCCATATGCACCCATCATTGCTCATCTTCCCAAGTTTGGAGAGTCAAAGGTTCCAAACTGTCAACCAATCCATCTCTTATCCCTAAACGCACTCCATCCACGCCTCCACACATGATATCCAATTCTTACATTGACCGTGTATTGGCAAAGACCCTTCATCATAAGGATTCTGAAGGCAATCTATCGCGATGTGCGCACAGAGACAGAGTTAACTCTGGTATCAACGAAGCATATCAGAAATCCAAAGAATTGTATTCAAGTGCACGTATCTTGGCAAAGCAGCTTCTTCAAGCAGGATACCAATGGCACATTATGACAGGGCATCTACATCAGCAACACCTTGTGATTCAAGATGAGCTTAAAATCTTCGTAAAAAATACAAAAAATCAAAAAATATGAAAATCCAAAAAAAAAAAAATCAGAAAAAGGATCAAAAATAGTAAAGAGAAAAATCGTCTTCTAGTGAAAACTACTTCGGTGGCACTTTGGGCAAGTACCTCGGTGAAAACCTGGCAAACAGGCGCCTTGTGTAAATAAGCACTTTCCATCCACCAGGACCTTCGCAGCTTGTTCGTCACTATCCATCCATTTCGCATCCATCTCATCCATATCTCCATACATTACACATCCATTCGCATCCGCATCATAGCTTGGTCTTGTGTTCGTATCATGATCCCTCCTAGTACTACTCGGCCCATTCTCAAGGTCAGTTTGTCCTGCCTTTATCGGAGTAGTCTATTGCATCACGCTGGGGGCACATTCTCATCGGATCGGATTCATGTATGGTCTTAAAGTCCTCAAAATCAGAAAATCCAAAAACATCAAAAAATCAGAAAATCCAAAAACATCAGAAAATCAAAAAAATCCAAAAACATCCAAAACATTTCAAAATCCAAAACATCCAAAACATTTCAAAATCCAAAAACATCCAAAACATATCAAAAATCCAAAACAAGGTCGTCGGTCGAATCACGGCCGTCTCGAAAGCTGAACGTAGGCAAGGTTGATTCTCGATCATCCCCGAGACATTTAGGTCACCCATAGGAGTCCACAGGTCAAATCGACATCTCATCAAGCGTATATCTTCATCCGTGAAATCGATCAAGTCACACGAACTAATACGTGGTCTCAAGGTATATCGAGGCAAGGTTAATCTATCGATAAGCCCCCGAGGCCCCTAGGATAGGTCTTTAGGTTAGTCTCTCGGTCAAAATCTCAGAAAATCCCAAAAACATTGGAAAACTAAAAAATCAAAACATTTGTAAAACCTCGAAAAATTACCAAAAACAGCCTCAAAACATTGCAAAATTCCAAAAACATCCAAATATTTGAAAAAATCCATCCGCCTCATCTCGCTTGCACCCGCAATAAACACCATTCATAATAAATCGATCATCATCATCAACCTTTGGTGAAACAGTTAGAAACAAGTCTAGCAGGTTAAAAGCAAAACTCAAAAGCGTCAAGTCTCAAGTCTAAGTCAGTACGTAAACAAATTGGTCATCTCTTCATATCGGTAACACCATCATCTGAATTTGTCCCATATCAATCATCCCTCATAAACGAAATGACGTGCCGCCATCCACTAACATGTCCTAGGATGAATCCTTCCTACAATGGGCATTATCTTTTGGCAATAATTTTCGCTTATCATCCTTAGAAAACACATCCTTTCCGTTAGCGGTATTGAAGA